>CM044959.1:29716428-30316428 GCA_024516035.1 Bactericera cockerelli
CCAGCCACCCACTTCGTAATTAAAAACACGTTTCTTGTTGCCGTCAATCATTTTCTAATTGCTCTAATGAGACACCCGGTATTGATATGATAGTTGTAATAAAAACCACGATTTATGAGCCACAAACGCGAAGTTAAAAGTTTATTTATGTTGCGCCCATATAACACATTGATAGAAGACAAATTGCAAGGTTACTCCCTCGTAACGGAGCGGTCAATAAATAGAACTTAGACAGGAGTGCAAAAATAAGGTATAACTCCTTACTTGTTGTTTATTATAGGCAATAGTAGAGCGGCTTACAGGGTGGAAAGTTTTTGTTTTTTTTTTCACACCGTTTAATGACGATGGGGGTTTTACCCTCCATTCGTAGGAAACTCACAAACCAGCTAGTGAAATGGTCACCAATCCAAAATCCTATAGACTCGCTAGACGTTACTTAATTTCAGTGAAAAAAAAGAGAACTTCATTATTATTATTGATGTAGGACAGATGTGTATACTGAAACATTAGGATTCAATAGAAGAAGACGATTGTAAATAAATATTTTCAAGTCATTGTTGAAAAAAAAAATGTGTATGTATGAGCTGGAGGAAGTAGCCTCACTTCAAAGTGTTTAGAATGAGACTAAGAAAAACTAGTGTAGAGAAAAATAATGTTACCTAAAATGATCCATGGAAATATGGTAGCAGATTGTCGAAGCTATAGTCTTACCTGGAAGCAAACAAAAAATAAAATTATAAGGCTATATAACAAAATAAATATGAGTGTATCTTTGACAAAGAGTAAAAATAAATTCAAATTTCGACTTGAAAGACCTGTGAGGGTTTAGACGAAAAGAGGTAGAAGATTTGAACTCTTTGAAAAAAAACTTACGAAAGAATCGAACTATACCTATTTGTAAAAAAGATATACTGTGGCAGAGAAAGTATGCGACTGAAAAGAACACGATTGTCAAACTTAGTAGTCATTAAAACGTAAACAAATTTCATAACAAATGCTCACACAAATGTAAAACAAAAATAGCCTCCTTCACAAAAAACATCAAAGTCAATTGACTCTAAAGTTTAGAACCAATTAGTCAGACATTTATTGAAGACACAGAAGGTGGTTCTGGTTCCCGAGGTCCGGTCCAGATTACGCCCGCGACCAAACACCAAACCACTCAAATTCTTTGGAAAGGTCATCTTGAAGAAACGTAAGAGACCAACTTTTTCTCTGGCGCCTATGCGGTGATACATAATATCCACACAATAAATTGTAAATTAACAGTTGAAAATTTACATAATTGTTGGAAGAGAAATTGAGAAAAAAAAATGAAACCATTGAAGGTACACGTAATACCATATCACAGGTACACTGTCTGTACATTGTACGTATATAATCTGATCTATTACCATATTACTAAAGTTTTATTGATAAATGAGGAAAGCATTGTAATTACTTAAATGTGATGATCGTTATTGATGGAAGTAATTAGGGATTTACCTAATTGAGATATTAACTAAAATAGACCGTGATGGTAACAAAACTTTCTTAATGTCACATTGACATTGTCGGTAAAAACAATCCTTTAATTTGAATTTGAACAGCCTTTCTTCAATTTATACTAAAATAATCATCATAAATCACTTAACTAAACATGCTAAGTACCTACGTATATTAAAACTTGCTTTATCTCAATATTCTTGTAATTTCAAACTTTGGTTGAACCCCACGTCCAACCAGCAAGTGGTCCTATAACAATAAATCAAATGGCCAAAATGTTAGGTAGTCATGACCTACAACCTCAATTAGCAGAAATGAACGATCTCAGTGAGATCCTTGTGACGTCAGGAAGACCTGTTTGTTTTAGCACAGTTGAGATTAAGGTCCATGGGTTGGATGTCAACTTGGGGAACGTTTTGATGTTGACTAGGTATAGCAACAGGCGAGTGGATGAAGTTAAACATGATAATATTATTATTTGATAATAACAAGAATAAAATATTAATGAAATGAAGAAAATCTTCAAGAGGAGAAAGAAATAAAAGGAAAAAATTAGTCGAGTCATAACAGATTAGAAGAACGAAGATAATATGGAGAGATAAATTAGAGAGCACAGGAGAGAGGAGGAAAAGAAAATAGGAAAATAAGAACTGAAAATAATAGATTAATTGACCAACTCGAACATGAAATTCAGTGAAAGAAGTAAAAGCAATACAACACCAAATAAATTGGTCAAATAGTATATAGATTCAAAAAGAATAGGGCCTGACATTTTCTTTCAGAGAGAAAATGAAGAAGATAGAGTTCCTACAAAACATATCCAGAATAAAATAGACTACGTTGAAAAGCACAGTTTTGTCGTATGGTGTATATAACTAAAAAGTTGAAAAACACCACTTTAATATAATAGAATATAGATAGATAGTTTTGTCGTTCCTAGTTGATACTCTTCTCTTTACATTTATGTCCACGGACCACGAATAGTTACATTAAAGTCTTCGGTGAAGAAGAACACTAGAAAGAAGATGTAGGTAGAAGAAGAACACTAGAAAGAAGATGTAGGTAGAAGAAGAAGAACCCTATCGAGAGGCATCGTATTCGTATCGTCGAGATGACATCGGTTCGAACCCCGAGGCCACCACACCTGAAAAATGCAACCCAGACAAGTTCTCAGTCCGAGCCCCCAGGCCATTCCAAGGAGAGAGAAGAATAAGCCCACGTTCTGAAAATAAAACCTTCAAGGGCGACTAATAATTTTTCTTTGTTGTCCTCTGAGAGCTCAGTACTATCGGGTACGACTTGGGCTGGTCTCTTCTTACCATGCGTTTAACATGTGGAATTGTGGACCCTATACTCACGGAAATATTGTCATCTGACCATGTAATTGCGGCAGAGAATCCATGGTCTATCTACACCTACAGGAAACAGGGTTCCCGTAACTACTTGAGTGACGAGAGTAACCGTATGTCATGTTTCAAGCTAACATAGTCAGCCCTTGGTTTTGTACCTGAGCCTTTAGCTGAACAGTGTTCAAAACATAGACCAAAAGAGACTGAAGATCATGACATTGAGATGGCATCTGTTGATACATGACATGACATGTACGCATGAGTTCAAATTGTACGCGAAGTGGACATCTATGTATCTTAGTTATATAGTTTTCTCAAGGTCTTCTCAGCTCGATGGCCCACGTAGGTGAAACAGATACAAGTCAGACTGATCGCTTAACATGTATAATAGTCTGAATGGCTTAAGATTGTTTCCAGAAATTCGAACTTCTATACTTGAGAACAAATAATTTTGCGATCCATGCCTAAACCTACTAGATCAGAGACCAACATCAATCATGACATTCTCTGTTCCTGGTGTATGGTCCCCTTGAACAGAAATTTCAGCTCGTGTTGAACTGTTGTGATGAACAACCTATTGTTACAGTATGCCATGCCGATATGGTCATTTTAGGTGGACATATAGCTAGATTAGTGAGTATTTATGTCTGGAAGGAATATTATGTATGCTCGTATTCAAATAATTTGTGCTTTCCACACCTTTTATCAAACTTGATAGACGGGTAGATACTCGTCTCGTATTTTTGCCTGGCTAAAAAAAGATATAAATGTGCTTATTAAAAGGTTATGAATACTTGCTTCTGTATACCTACAATGAAAGGTTTAAGTTTTTTTTTTTACATGGGTCACGTTAGATAATGCATACGATTTGTAGTCTCACAAGGTGGCATGCTGGTATCAAAAAGAAACTTCAGCAGCCAAATAGAGGGTCAGTTAAAATATCTACTTGTCTTGACAGTGATATGCATATTTTTTGGCACCAGTTCGGAATTCCAGCAAGGACTTCATGGAAGAATTTTTGGAATGAACTTTAATAACATCATGCATGTTTTCAGATTGTATCTTCATATTTTGCCACTTTGACTGTTTTATACTTTTTATCTCTGTTCCCCCAACTCGTAAATCGTAATTTTGGTATTTCATACCACGGGCCACGTAACGAAAATTATTGCTTAACCGCTTAAATTAAATATTACTATATGTATTATATAAAATGATTACTTGAATTCAATACAAAAAAGTTCAATACAAATTTTTTTTACCATTAGTAGATAATATCTAATGTATGATATAATTTATAATTTTTACATTTATTAAAGTAGGTAGGTATAACAATTTATTTAATGGTGCAATTACACCAAAAAAAGAGTTTTCCTACCAGAATTATGGAATGAACTGGGAATATCCAGATAATTTGGAAATAAGAATCCAAACTCTTGACACAAAGGTGTATACTAAAAAGTACCTAATCAGATAAGTATTTTTTAATTCAAAATTACCAACACATTAATCATGGACCCAGGAATCTTTGTCTTGGTATTTTTTATTTATTGAATCTCAATAATATCGTTTTATTTGAATGGTTTGTGGTTTGTTTTTTTAGGTTATATATATAATTTATACAATATTCAAGAAACTCTTGTATATCTTTAAAAAGATAAAGTGAGAAAGTTATTATACCAACATAATGCAGCTGGACAAATGCAGTCTAATTTGAATTCAGTATATATTATTTTAATCAACTCAGTCTGGTCGTAGCTATCAAATCACAGGGAAAAATAAGAAATATCATTGACAAAAAACATGCAGTAAGTATCAAATTCGTTGTCATTGTTCAACAAATTAACATTCAGCATGTCATTCCATGCATGGAAGTCCCGATAATTTTGATTTTTTTTTTTTTTTTTTTTTTTTGTATGAAGAGCGAAGAAACACAAATGATACTTTTAATCAGAAAATCTTGTCAAGCAATTTTTTGTCAATCATGCAGGAACGGTCTCAAGAAATCGGCCAACACATAAATATCACCTAACTTATAAAAAAGAAAAGAAAAATATATGAAGGTCCGTACGTCCGTATCATGACTTGATAGACAAGACCTCAAGACAGTAATAATGGTTGTACATAAGTCTAATTATTATAATAAAATTATAAATTTTAAAAGGTATGAAATGATCTTTTCTTTGCTTTGTTGTTGTGTTTCAGTCATATTGAAAGTTTTTTTCAAGCATTTTCTCAAATAGTGGTTCCTCAAAGCAACTCAACTTAACCAACTGGATGTGGATAGCATTTATTCCTGTAGAGAGGAATGTATTCTTATAAACAATATATGTATACGAACCTATATGAGGTATGTCTACATCGTAAAATAATATTATTATTCATAGGTTACTATATGTATTTGTGTATGTACTTAATTATATTATGTCAAGTATTATTTCTAAAAAAATAAATATACATTCACATGCATGATGCACATGATTCACAACAGAATTGAACATAATATCACTTAAATACATACGATTCCTATAAACGGAGTTTTTTCAAAGGTATCCTACATGATGTTAGCCGATGTCAAGTTCAAACGCTCTCACTTGGGCGATCAATAGAGTCCCCAGTTGATTTATATCATCATTGGTGACTGGTGTAGCCAGCCTGCTCACCGCATGCCTTCACGTGTCACTTCAAGCTGGAATGTCTCATGTGCGCTGGTTTCTATTTAGACATTCAAGTCAGACTTGCGAGTGACGTGGGAGTCACCCAATAGTGAGCGAGCAATTTGGGCAATGCCTATGGAGAACAGACCTGCGCTCAAGGGGACACTAAAGTTTTGTTTTAAACCTTGTTTTAAATAAAAAGGATTATTTTTTTCAAGACAAAGGAAGCATCAACGTCGTATATATTAATTTATTTTACAATGAAGTCAATGAACATTTCAAAAATTATGTTTAAATATAGAATAGAATAAAAATTACCTACCTCGTTATAAACTGCCGAGGTCATTCTAAAATACATAAGTAATATTTTTTTTAGATAATATATAAAATTGTATAAATATTCATATTTTACAGTGTTTTGTATATTTAAGGAGATTGTGAGGAATGTGAGGGTAATAATATATTATAACTTTTAAAAATTCTCATAACTGATGTGTCCTTTGTCAGTCAATTCACTCTTTGACATCAGTCACCTCTCTTTGGGAATGAAACCAAAGACATCCCTCGCTGTCTATTTGTCGGACTCCAAATCCTGCTTTAAATACGACACATCAATAAGCTAATTCTGAATCTTCTTATGTGTGGAGCTACATCCTCAGCGGTATAATAAGTGATAAGTATGTGAACGCACGTAATTGTGAGGACTGAAGATTTTCATTTCTAGAGGAAACAGCGCGTTATGTGACCGGCAACCAACTGTTTTATCGAGTTTCTAAATCAGCAGTAACATCTACTTTGACAATCTCAAGCTTTAAATTTTAAAATAATGATAGGAGATAAAACTTCCAAAACGGTGTACTCTACAGTTTCAATGGGTTCTTTATAGACAGATATTTTGCCTAGTCACTGAAAGAGATTCAAATTTTTAATTTAAAGCAGAGCGAATGATGATCGGATTTTTTTACAAAAAATATCTGTTTGCTACATTCTGGGCTATTGCCGTTGGTTATTATTGGTCTAAATGTATGAGAATAACTTAGTTTAGACCTATGGCTATTTAAAATAATCTCTTCAATTGGGTATTTACCAGATTTAGTAAGTAAGATTAGTATCATACAGCTGATGTGCTTTGAATATTGAAGGTCTTCTTATTTTATCTTGAACAATTTCTTCGGTTCTTCTTGAAAGAATCTTATTTCAAAGCTAAGTATTTCTAATGGCTGGTTTTTCTTATTAAAGGAGAGTGAAATATGAGGTACATGTCTACATGAAATTTGATGTTTCACAAAAAACTTCAGATTTCTGTGACTAAACGATGTGACCCATGAGAAGGTCTGCCCTAGAGGCAAGAACAGGCACATAGCCGAACATAATTAAAGCCAAGTTTTTAATGTTAATAATGTAATTAAACTCTTAATTAAGTAACAAGTTATTAGGAGGAGAGAAAAAAAGTTTTGTGTTTTAAGTCATTAGAAAGAGATGAGCAGTGTTGGGAAAAGATATTAGCGGCCATTTGTTAAAGTCAAACTGATGAATTATCTGTAAGAACTTAGATTACCATGAACACTCCGGAGGGCTCTATTTCCATCGAAACTTTTTAAAGTCTTTGATAAGACTTGTAAATAAGGCGGGTTTGTATTCCATCCTTGACAAACTGCCAGAGGTTGCAAATACTGCTAGTGGAAGTGGAACTGGGAGAAGTATTAGGTAAAATACACTAAATAAATATCAGGCATTAGTGTACTGTTGAGGCCCGCACATCAAAAATAGTACCATTTTCGATTTTTTTTGGTACTATCTCATCGTTTGTTTTTAACAGAGGGTCTCGTATGATTAAGTTAAATAAGAATTAAAAAAATGAAATCTTACAGTACAGTACTGGTATAAGTAAGTGAACGTCAATCACATTCAATATAAAAAGTTGAGCTCATCTAGATCAACTTTAAACCTACCACGTGTGACTCTCCTATTTTCCACTCGTTACTATTCCAAACTTGTGCAAGCTCGAAGACAGTTTCAGACATTTGCATAACAATGTGAAACCCTGAGCCAATATATTTTAGTCGAAAGGTTTTTAGAGCCAAGAAGGTTTGGGAAGAGACCGTGTGAACTGGGTTGATGAAGAGAATCCTCAGGTCGTGATGGAGTCGGGTGTCACGACGTTGAGACAATTTCAGTCTTCTAGTTTATAGTAACGCCATGTTCACAGTCCCACAGGCAATAGAACGCTCCCAAAATCGAACGAGAGCAAAGTCTTTTACAGTGTGACTCAAATATGTATATGGATGGCTGATCCGGCTTGAATTCAAATTAGGTTGCAATGGAGAAACAATGCTTCTAGAAATGGAATAAGAGGAAAGCGAAATGGATGAATGGATAGGAGTGAAGGTGAGGGAGGGGGGACCGTTAGCGTAATAGTACTTCCGTTAGACCCTGACCTCGTATAATATGTATTGGAGTAGGCAAGTAGTTGAAAGTTTCAACACTGAAATATCGACTCGTGAGAAAATAGTAAAGAAACCCTGAGTAGGTACCTACTGAGTACTTGTTATGAGAACCCATCCTTGAGATCGAATGCAGAGGAGAACAAATTCAGCAATTTCTGATATTAAAAGTTTTATATTAGTTTTATGTTTTCACATACAAGGTCAAAAGGGCCGAAATCACTTCAGAGACTCTGCCTTTCTCGTAGAAAA
Organism: Bactericera cockerelli; assembly: GCA_024516035.1. NCBI lineage: Eukaryota > Metazoa > Arthropoda > Insecta > Hemiptera > Triozidae > Bactericera > Bactericera cockerelli. The sequence goes on from CM044959.1 coordinate 29,724,616, forward strand.
ATTTCGATGTGAAAAAAGTCAAGATTTCTAATAAAAAAACCATTCCCCCGCTGAGTCAGATCCGCATTTCTCTTGGACCACTCTCTCTTAAACCCGAGTACAGCATGCTCTAATATTGTGTTATCTTGAATGTAGCATCTCTAGTCTCTTGGCTTAAGAAGAAAGATACACCGTCGCAGGGTTATGTGTACAATGTACAATCGCTGGTACAAATTGTCAAGCTGAAATTACGATGAGAAGTAGGGTAATTAACTTTTTAAAACATTTTATATGAAACTAAGTTAAATAAGGTTCTGAGGATTGCAGACATTTCCCACGAGCTTTGTCCTCAAGTCCTGATAGCTGATGGGTGTAGGATATTAGGATATTCTCACAACTTTAGAGAGACGTGTGTGAAATGCTTTCAGAACTGAGAGAGATTGTGGTGGAAAACGCCATAGGCATGAAGTGATCTAGTTCTCGAGTGCATTATTATCTTGTTATGATCTTCCTCTCGGTAACATTTTCAGCTGTCTATTAAATTGTATCTAATACTTAAATTAAGTACACGATTAGCTCCGTGGTAAGATACTAGCTTGCCATACGAATCCCAGAGTCGACAAAAAATTGTATTCAAAACTTGGTTACAAATTGTAAGGGATGCCTTCTCGCCCATCAGAGGGGAGGCATACTACGGGATGGACACGCTAAAACACAGACCTCAAGCGTCTACGGTCTACAGTTACTGTAGCTGCTATCTGCTCTTTCATGGCTACGAAATAAAAAAGTCAGTGGAACACTTATGTCTAAATTTCTAATAAAAAAAAGAGGGTGTCAAAAAAACTCTTCCTGTGGCTGTAATGGTGAATATCATGCAATGCTCTTGCTTAAAGCAAAATTAATAAAATCATACCTACTTCCTGACTTTCATCGAGCTTACAATTACCCAAACACGAAATTTGTCAGACATGCGAAAAGTTTATAAGAAAGTCTGTTTTAGTAGATTTTTTTTTTATCAAAAATAGGGCAGGGAGAGCGAGTCAAAATAATGTTAATAGGTATGTACGTAGATGTTTTAGTTCTTTCTGGATAAGATTGATTGAAACCGACATTCTCTTGAAACAATAAAATCTGGACCTAAGCATTATTTTGCGTCAAGCGCGTTTATCGAAGTTGTAAAATATTCAAGTTAAATACTCGTCAAAATCTGCATCTAAAGAAAGTTTCTCGGGACGGACGTGTCGCTTTTTATTATCCTTCCTTAGGTACCCATTAGGTCTTGGGAGTTAAGCCATGTGAACTTACTTGGAACAGAAACATAATTATATGAACTATGGAGAATATCTTCCTAGTAAGCCTAGCGCTGGTACTATCTTGGTTTTAATTGCCAAACAACCTTTGCGTATTCATAAAACACATGGCCTAATGGCTTTATTTACCTACAATACCTGTTAAGTTAATCTTCTACTCGGTACACATCAGGATGTGGAAGTACTGTACTAACTGAGTACTTAGTTGCAGAATCATGGCGGCTCGAACACATGTTTTGTGAACCTCTTAATAATATATTATTATGTTTCACAAGTTTTGAAATTAAGTACTGTGATTCATAAGGTAATTTCTTAAGTATCGAACTTATTTTGTTTATAATTTTCTGCTTATGAAATATCAGTTTAGGACTAAAATATACAAAAATACGTACAAAGAGATGTCTATGATATCTACGTTAAAAGAACATTGAGGAATAGGTTCACTAAAGTTTATTTATACTTAGATAATGTGTTATTGACTATCGGTAGATAATATAAGGGTACCTACAGGCAGCTCTGGCAAATTTTATTACCTTGGAGCTGCAAAATAGAAAGAAAAAACCTATTGTCTCGTCTTCAGTGCTCTTCTAAAATCGGTCACTGCATACTCGACCTTTGAATGTCTCATGAGCTCATGACAAATGGAAATAAATTAGATTAGTACGCATGTAATATTATGTAGGTAGTTAGGTACTTAAAGCTCTAGAAAGTCTCTTGAAAAAGGGGTCACAATCAGTCATGGATCTTGTTCTTGAATACAGAAGTCAATTCAGATAGGTCTATTTCAACGTCCCTAGAATGCTATATGAAAATGGACCAAGCTAGAAAGAAGCTCTAAGCCAGCGTCGATGGCATGTTGAATACACCGGTTCCCTTCAGAACACCGAAGTTAAGCGACATCCAGCGAGGTTAAGACTTGGATGGGTGACCATTCAAATTCTAATTCTCGTGACGCTGGCTTTTCCCGGCCCCACTCAGGCTGGGTGAGGTCAATGTGAGTAGCAGGTTTGTGAGTTTCCTGCGAATGGAGGGTAAAACCCCCGTCGTGATATGACCATGGCAGTTGAAAGCGACGTTAAACCCACTTAAAAAAAAGAAGCCTCTGTGACTCGGTGGGAATCACTCTGGACGAGCAGGCAGAAGGTTCGGGTTCGAATTTGAATCAAAGCTGGCTATAATAATATTACTTTTGATGTTTTCCGGACTTCAGTTACAGCATAAAATGATTAGCTATGTGTACTAGTAGTAATTGCATGAGGCGCGATCAGTGACGGTACTACTCAAGTGTTTTTTTTTTTTTTTTTTTAAGTGGGGTTTAACGTCGCTTTCAACTGCCATGGTCATATCACGACGGGGGTTTTACCTCCATTCGCAGGAAACTCACAAACCTGCTACTCACATTGACCTCACCCAGCCTGAGTGGGGCCGGGAAAAGCCAGCGTCACGAGAATTAGAATTTCTACTCAAGTGTGATATGACTGTATATTAGATAGTTTCTAGATGTAAAGAAAAAGAAATAATTAATAATATCTGATTGTAAAATAATAAAGTAACATAATTATTGATTTCAACAAGAATGAGATGTCTAACAATATTCTCAATCTGCATGTACTTTTGTGTAGGGCAGCCATTGTTTCTCATATGGAATCTAAGAAGATCTTTTTTTTTTCTTTTTGTTTAAGATGAGTGTTTCACAGCCGTTTTTATTTCGTAGCCATGAAACAGGAGCTACTGTAGACGCTTGTGGTCTGTGTTGTAGCCTACCCATCCCGTAGTATGCCTCCCCTCTGATGGGCGAGAAGTGGCACATTACTTCCCAATTAGGTGCTGGGTCAACACGAGCGCACCGGAAGGTATCCCTTACAAGTATTAATTGCATGAACACTGTGTATTTGAAATAATTTCTATAGAATGAGGGTAAACCCTAAGAGATCGAAGAGGCTGGTGGTGCACGTTCATCAGGTTGCATCCTTGCACTTTAGCATGTGCACTTGCCTGCATAGTAATGTTTCATTATGCACCGGCAACAATTATTGGAATTGTGTGCAAATGAACACCCATGATCCTTCATTCCATATTCAATGATTTTCATGATATTTTTTCGAAAGTTGATTCATAATTTTCATATTCTGAAGTATTCTCTATTTTATTGTAATCCGACTAAGGATTTATAAACACCCAAGATTCACAACAATCACTCAAGGTTTTTCTCAGAGGAAATTAATGAAAGGCGTTTCAGAAAACTCAAAAAATATGTATGACAGGTAGGTGATAGCAGCTTTAGGGCTAAGGTGGTGGTCTGTGTCTCGAGTTCTAAGGAAGGATTTTTTTTTATGTTTATCACAAATAGGTATACTAACTTTTTTGTTAAAGTATATATAAAGGGACAAATTTTTTAATTTGTGATTTTATCGAAAAATATAGTAAATTATGAGAAGGTCGGAAAAAAGGGTCAATTTTTCATAAGTCATAACTATACTTACTGTAGATATGAAATATAACATCGGTGAATGAGAGTATCTACAATTCTTCACCGGACTATTGCTCCTAGGAAGTTAGGCATCCAGACAATTTTGATGGATCCTTAAGAATGCTTTTCGTGCTAGGCCAATTTTATTAAATGATAGTATCAAAGGTTTGATAAAGGTTATTAGGTTTTCGAACCATAAACATAAATTGAGCTTTAATTTATCTAATGGTGCGTGTTTTTATAGTATCTAATGGTGCGTATAGAATCAATATTTTCTTAACTGCAACTGGATTGTTTTCAGCAAAAAGAATACATCACAACATACGTTTCAAACCTGCACCGGTAAAATATACCTACCTAATGCATACTCATATAGGTTCTTTATCTTATGAATCAATGTAGATACATAAGTGTCTAATATAGCACCTATGGAAACTGCAGTCAGTTGGTTTGAGGTATTATCCTGTAATTATTCTTTGAGTAGTCAATTTCCTCAGTGGGTAACCAAACTAACTAAGGAAACTACATAATCCAATCCTCGGGTTCCTATTATATTGAGAGAGAGAGAAAATACTTATTATCATTACATTGCGCAACTCAATATTTTTTACTTAAAACTTTTTTTTTACAATTCACACTGTTTTACTCCAACATTTTTTCTGCAAAACATAAATTTCAAGTTATAAATTGCAACGTGTAAGGTGTAATTTTTGTTGCAAGTACGTTTGATCTTTGCTCAGAAAGGTCTCAAGCTGTAGCTCACGGTGTTTAGCCAGAAGTTACGAAAACCAACACTTTCAGACTTCTTCTTATCTAGGATTTTTCTACACGTACACTTCATACTTGAGGCTGTAATCTGCTGCAAGTTGAAGTTAATTAGATTAGGTACTAAAACAGTTTCGCAGCCATGTACATACCTGGATCTGATAATTACATAGATACTTATTCAGGAGTGGTGCAAAAAGTTATCAGCATTCGCGGTTGAAAACCGTTTAATTCTTTGAGAGTCAAAGTTTTTGCTTCTTAATAAACCTACTCTTGAATAGGGGTTACAGAAACAGGTGAAACAGTGCGTCTGAGTACTGCACTATTATAGTTATGGTTGGATATTGCATAAGTCAGTGTTATGTGTGGTCTTGTAAACTTTGGAACAAATTTTCGTTCAATTGCTGGCTTCTGGCAAACCTAAATTTATATGTTGAACAATCGAAAATCTGACGGTAGATCACACAGAGACGACAAGAAAGCTGTAACACTCACCTTCTCCAGCACAAGGAATGTGTGAGCGGACCCTATCACGCTTGATCGGTCACAGAGATATAAGGTTTCGCCTCAACGTAATTAACGTTCTTCTTAATTGTGTCAGATCTGGTTACTTATTAACTGGTAAAACTAGAGATAGAGACAACAGCCCTAGGGGTCAGTATCTCAAGGCGCTCCCCAGGTCCGGCCATAGAATGTGGACTCCTGTGATTCTGATCTCGTCAGAAACTTCAGAACGGATTCTTAGACATACAAGGTGACATCTACAGAATATTGATGAGTACATATTAATATTTTCATTTGTGACTCTGGGTTTTTCAGTATCCTTGCTATGTTTTGAAAGAGCAGAACGCAAAACTTGCCAACACTAGAGACCTTTTTGAGTACCTAAATAATTATGTTCACTACACTACACTGAAGGAGACCGGAACTTTCATTCAGAGATGTCAGGTGTTGAAACTGTTTAATGTTTCAGAACAATATCACCATTATCATCTCAAAACACTTATAATATTTTACCTATTTCAAATGTATGAACCAAAATCAAATAACATGCATCTATTGTTTTTTATACCAATTCTATTTTGAGAATTTTCTAGATACCTAATTAAATTAAGACAGTCAACAGAATGTAGGTGCATTTCTTTCATCAATTGAATTTTTTTTATTATTAAAGAGCCTTTTTTTATTGATTGCTTTATACCTCGTAAAATGCTATCTGAGCGCACGGCAGTGCGCCAGGCCAAGTTCCAGCAAGCACGGCAGTGTATCTTTACACGAACCGATTCACCCGGTTTTTCACACCCTCATATCTTCGGTTCAATTGATCATAGAGATATGAAATTTGGAACAGAGATTGTCCTAATATCATTAAAAAGACATTAAAAATTTAAAGACTCTATGCAAAAAACTTTCAGAGGAATGTAATTTTGAAATTTGCGATTTTGATACTGACTGACTGACTGACTGACTGACAGATCATCAAAATTATCAGGCACTTCCCGACTACCTAGAAAGCTGAAATTTTGCATGATTGTAGGGTTTATTGTAAAAGTAAAGGGAAAAATCTGAAAACCGGAATTTTTTCACTTATCATGGTGTAAAACGGTGTCGTTTTAGGGAGAAAATATATAATCGATTATTGATCTAAATTATGAAGCACTTCCCGACTACCTAGAAAGCTGAAATTTTGCATGATGGTAGGGTTTATTGTAAAAGTACAGGGAAAAATCTGAAAAAGTTCTAAATACTGGTAAAAGGTGTCGTTTTAGGGAGGAAGTATACTATATTATGTATATAAATTATGAGGCACTTCCCTACTACCTAAAAAGCTGAAATTTTGTATACTGGTAGGGTTTATTGTAAAAGTACTGGGAAAAATCTGAAAACCGGCACTTTCGCACTATTTCTGCTGTTAAACGGTGTCGTTTTAGGGAACACTATATTATGTATATAAATTATGAGGCACTTCCCTACTACCTAAAAAGCTGAAATTTTGTATACTGGTAGGGTTTATTGTAAAAGTACTGGGAAAAATCTGAAAACCGGAACTTTCGCACTTATCATGCTGTTAAACTGTGTTATTTTAGGGAGGAAGTATATACTCGATTATGCATATAAATTATGAGGCACTTCCCTACTACCTACAAAGCTGAAATTTAGTATTTTGCTAGGGTTCATTGTAAAAGTATAGGGAAAAATCTGAAAACCGGCACTTTCGCACTATTTCTGCTGTTAAACGGTGTCGTTTTAGGGAGCACTATATTATGTATATATTTTATGAGGCACTTCCCTACTACCTAAAAAGCTGAAATTTTGTATACTGGTAGGGTTTATTGTAAAAGTACTGGGAAAAATCTGAAAACCGGAACTTTCGCACTTATCATGCTGTTAAACTGTGTTATTTTAGGGAGGAAGTATATACTCAATTATGCATATAAATTATGAGGCACTTCCCTACTACCTACAAAGCTGAAATTTAGTATGGTGCTAGGGTTCATTGTAAAAGTATAGGGAAAAATCTGAAAACCGGCACTTTCGCACTATTTCTGCTGTTAATCGGTGTCGTTTTAGGGAGCATATTAAAGTGAATAATCTTGAAATTTTTAATAAAAAATAATGAAACGTGCTGGGAAACGAACCATTTACAAAAAGTAATGATATCCCACAAAAAACTACCGTTAAAAAAGGGCCAAGTTCCAGAACTCCTATCCAAAAAGGTTTCGCCTATGAATGCAGTGATATCTTGTTTGCGGCCAAGTTATCTTGGTACTAAACTATTTCTTTTATTAAACCTCGTTTTCTCAGTTCCTCATTTGGTATGTTTTTAAATGCAAAATATCCTCTAACTTGGCCAGTTTTATGCCATCGGTTGAATGGAATATTACGACTATATGTATAGGTACAGAATAACAATATAACCATCACAAGGAGCGACACTGGCCAAGTTAGAGGATAGTTTGCATTTAAAAACATACCAAATGAGGAACTGAGAAAACGAGGTTTAATAAAAGAAATAGTTTAGTACCAAGATAACTTGGCCGCAAACAAGATATCACTGCATTCATAGGCGAAACCTTTTTGGATAGGAGTTCTGGAACTTGGCCCTTTTTTTAACGGTAGTTTTTTGTGGGATTGATCTATTGCCTTAGAGTTGAAATTCTTAAATTGATAATAAATTTGTTTACCAACATAGCTAAGGAAAACATTGGCATACTTTAGGGTAAGAGCCTTGTGATGAACTTCAGATCTATCTCTTGAGGCTTGAAGGAATAACTAATTGGATATTGATGAAGCTTTAGCTTTACTGACCGAATATGTCAAGGTTCCAACAGCAAACTAGAATACTAGATCGATCCGATGATTCGAATAAGAGATGGCACTCGAGCCAAAAACATTTAGAAATCCTGATATGATCTAGACTTGGACGTAAAGTTATGAGAGGTGCAGAAGTGTTGATACTATTCTATGTCCTGACGTATTTTACTATCAGTACATTCTCATTTAAATGTTTACTTAAGATCATAGACACATACCTACAGACATATCCTTGCCCATAATATACAAGAGACGTGCACCAATGTTCATATCATGTCGAATGCAACACACAACTTTTATAGACAAACTTTTCTCCAAGGGACGGGTGGTTTAGAGTAACGCCAGGAAATCGTAGGGATTTTGTCAGTTCAATTGTTTTATATTATTTTATCATTTCGTAGACTTATTAATCATTCCGTTGAATGGTAAAACTGTACAAGGATCCCTAGCTGATGGCAGAGAGATGGTTTCCATGGATTCACACCTGACGCAACAATTAAATGGCAGTACTATCTGGGGCAGCGATCACTCTGTTTGAAAGACTTGTTATTGTTGCCGAATATTTTAAAGAAAATCCAGAACAATATCAATTTATTGTTGAGAAGTTTGATGCGATAATACCAATAGATTGGGAAGTAGAAAAAGTAAGAAAAATTGTTGACATTTTCCAAATCTAAGGATTATGTAAGCTGTTCTCTTGATTCCGATTACTCCTAGCGTTAGGATTATCTTTCTTTGAACATTGAAATTATTTGGACCATTTTATTGACTGAAAATAGGTATAAATGGTATAAAGTACCTATAGCATCAATATTTTAAGATCACGATCTCATTTCCTGGCTTTGCTCGCCTTCCCCACGCTATGTTTTTGAATGCTCTGACTCTAAATAGACATTCGAGTCTGGAAATTTATTTTCAGCACGGACAAGCTTCATATTTCTCATTATAGCCTTTTTATGACTGAATGTAAAATTATTAGAGAGCATACTATAAAGCAGAACCATAAAGCATGATAGTATGGAACTTTGAAAACTAGACCATATAGGATTGGTGTTTGAAAACAGCCCGCTGTAATAATGTATGTTTCTATTAACATAGTGATATAGGTGCTATACTGCTATTTACCATGTCTACTAGATCCCACCTAACACTAGCGTTTTAAATTATTTATTATTTCGAAGTTTCGAACACACTTTTAATGTGGTATATGTTACAGCGTAAGCAATCGCTTTCTTTTACTATAATTTCATGTTTGTTTGTAATATGCCCAGCTTACCAAGTAGTTACAAGTAGAACTTGAAATTTAATGGAGATCAATTTGACGGCTACCAGAATACTTGACCGGCATGAACGACAGACTTATCGCCTTGTTAAAGCGCCGTTAAACCGGAAAAATAAAAATAAAAAAATACTTGGAAATTATCAAACCAGTAGCCACTAGCAAAAGGTTTCAAAATCTGTTTCCGACTGTCAATAGACAAAGAGACGATTTTATCCTACATTCACTACATAATGATTAAATCTTAGCAATTTTCAGAGCTAAAGTAGCCCTAAGCTGGAAACTGAAAAAAAAACAAGAAATACGGGCTTTTCTCAGTATATTGAATGCTATTTCAGAACACGAAATTTAAAACATACATGTGTGTGCCATTCTGCAAGCTATAAGTACTTTTTTCTTGGCTTTCTTTTATATGGCAGGATTCTCGTTCAAGAAGCTCTTCCACCCAACCATAAACCATTCGCCTGCATGGAAAGCTATCATCTCGGTCTGGAATCAAGCTGTCCTTTGATTACGTGATGTTATAGCTAGCTGGGTGTGTACACGCATGCTCTCATACCTTGCTCCTACCATTCATCATGTATTCATAGGTACCAACCTACCAACGCTGGAAATGAGCTGAAATTTAATCTATATAAAACCACCCTGAGGTATTTATACTTTGTAAGTTTTGAATTTATTATTTTTTTATTAAAAAAATATATTCTGCCCTCCGGCTCACCTTGTACGCTGGAATATATCTTAAAAGCTGCAGGCTACAAGCTTATAAAACTTTAAGAAATAAAGTTTCATTTATTTTTCTTTTTTCGCGTTACCGTCGTCGATGTATGTTGGAACTTTCAAAAGTCTTTCCTATCCATGTTTTTTTCATGCTGTCTCCTTGGTACGTAAGTGGAAAGTAAAATATTGTAAACGTGGGGTTCAAAATAAATCATCGTATATTCTTGCACAGGTAGGTAAGCATAATATGCACATAAGATTGCTCAAACAGATGGGACATCGAATTGAGGAAACTCATTTAGTTTTGCATATTTTTTGTGTAAATTAGGTAAGTATAATGAGGAAAAAAAAAATATTGCACACTTATACTTCGGCAAGAGTTAGTTTTGTGAGTTTTTTACTAACTAATCTACCGGAATACTTTTCAGTACTTATGGATTTCTGAGAGTACCTATATAAAATTATGAAACCATTAAATTATAAATTTTCTTACATAAATAGATGACACAGTTTAAATGAAAAAAAAAAAAACAAAAACAAAAACAAAACAAAACAAACGTTAACACGAACAATCAGAAAACCAGCTATGCAGTCGTTAAGAAAATCGGCAAGTAATGTGGATTACTTAGAAAAAAGAGAAATAATAAATCGAACTCCCTAACCCTTTGCTCCATAAATTCCTGCGCCGCGGGGCACTCAATGGTAAGCGAGCGAGCGACTGGCAGAACTTTTCACCGCACACGATAGGCGTTGTAATATTCGCCGAATTAATCCTTTGTAGATCTGACGGTTCGACAGGGCAGAGAAGAGGTGTGGACGATACCTACATAAATATGGTCCACAGTGCTATTCCTATATGGAAAGGTGTAGAGTGTAGAGATATCTTTGAAAAATCCACAAAAATATCCAAACGGCTTGAGGGTGAAATTTTAATAATAATATATGACTGATCAACAGAGTTTAACCTATGTATGTGAAGTTCAATGTCTTATAATATTATATGTAACCTATTTTATAAATATAATTCATAACAGCCAGAACTATGGTTCTCCGTTCAAAATTTGGAATACTCCACCGGCCATCCGGATGGCAAACGACATCCTGATCAAAAAATAAAAAGCGCTTTCCTCTGACTAAAAAACCACGAGAAATTGAAGTATGACAGGTAGGTATGTAATTTTATTGACGATGGGTGGCTATTTTACAACCTGCTTATGATTATTTTGTACCTTTGGGTAGTTCACTGAATTCTTTCAAAATCCTAAGGATTGATACAAAAAGACTTGATTTACAAATTGGTAACCATGTATGAACGTAATTTTTTGCATATTGATCTATGCATAAATGCTAATAAAAACTCAAAAAAAAGTTCATTTTTTCCTTCTCAGGATTGTCAGCAGATATTTGTTCACATTAGATATCTAGACAATATACATAATATTATTATAATACGAGTTCTACGATTGTTAAAAGAAATAAAAAGTTCACTGGCGGAATTATAGTTCGCAACTGTTTCAAAACTTTTTACACATCTTTCCTCATGAGCTGATGCCGGGTGCAATTTATTAAAAAAGAATTAGCGACCTTCATAATAGCCGGTTAAGTATAATGTTTACCTGGCGGCTAATCAATAGAATCGGCTTAAAATACATTTTATAGGTAGTGGCTTGTTTGTATCTTCTCTAAAATTGATTAATTACCTTGATTGATGGTCATTTTGAAGGTGAAGAGAAAACAGATGGTTTTCATATTTTAAGATTAGCATTCAACAATAACGTTGTATTTATCCATCACCAAACATGCAAGGGTCGCGAGGCAGGAAAGCTCCCAGATAGGAAGCGATACGTAAAAGTAGTTCAATTTAATCAATTTTAAGATGAAGTTTCACTCAAGAAACAGAAATTTTCATTTTCTAAATTTTGCTCCGCGTTTTTCTAATTTTTTCAGTGGAAATAATTTATAGACAGTTCAAATATTTTGCATAGAACTTTTATTATGCCTTATAAGGCATTTAGTAATGTGATTTGAGCTTTTCCGTGTATATATTCTTGTTTTTTCTTACTTTTTTAGTGTTGTACTGTGTCATTTGTAATTTTTTTTCCTTTTGGTTGCCATGGCAACCGATAAACAACAGTGTTAAATCTTTTCCATAACCTACTACTCTTTCAATTTTCTAACCTTCTGTTTCCTATTCTATTCAATCATGTTTTCTGATGTAATTAAAAAATCTGTGTCTTATCGCTCGTCCTATGTTCCTTACAATGGTTACTCTAAAGGTCCGAGTCGACCATCCGCTCCTCATATCACGGATCTGTACCTCTCTAAGAAGTGTGGCTTTACGCTTCCCTTCGACCCCAGTGTTTCCATGGAGCAATATTTATGTGCTATTGGTGATTTGGTAGGTGACCAAAAATTGGTATTCGCTGGTAAGAATAATGATGTCATAAAAATGTATCTCATTAATGAAATGGAAGTTGAAAAACTGTTTGAGCGTCACCCCCAGGTAAATATTAATGGCAAATTATTTACTATAAGAAAACTAGTTAACCATGGTCATAGGATTTTTCTCTGTAATACAGAACCTAGTATGCCTGATACTCTATTGATCAATGAACTTTCGAAGTACACGAAAGTTGTGTCACCCATGCAATTTGTTAATCTTGGTTGCCGTAACAACAGATTTACCCACTTACTGGGACTCAGGAGATGTGTTTTTGTAGAAGAGATTAAAAAATCTGCCTACTTCATTCAATATATTTTTTGACAATGTAAACTATAAGATCTTTGTGGTTCTAGACAGGGTACGATGTTTTACATGTAATATAGAAGGACATGTATCCAAAAACTGCACTACTGAGTTACCTAGTGTCCAAAATCGTCTTGATACGATAAAATCTGGATCTGGAGAGATGAGGACTAAACTTAATGTTGAATCCATAGATTCTTTACTCCCGAACTTCTCTAGTAGAACTGAGGTAACGAAGTTACCACCCAGTGACGCTGTGGCTTTCCCTAACCTTAGCTTACCTCCACCTATTCTTCCCTGTTCTTAACGCCTCCCCCTCCCCCACCTCCTTCTTCTCCTCCCCCCACCATGGAATCTCCTAACACCACTACTGCCATCTTTGAACACCCTCCACCCTCCCTTCCTAGTCAGGCTTTTGAATCAGTTTTTCCTACACCTGTAATTTCCTCTCAAAGTTCGGGGACTTCTGGTACTCAAGTTATTTCAGATTCAGATGAGATAATGGTTGATACGTCAACCCAGAGCTCTACCGATTTTATCTCAAAAAAACGGCAATCTTCTTCTTCCCCTTCTAGAATATCTGGGTTTGATAATAAAAAAAATTATTAAGAAGACTCAGAATACAGAACTTGATTGCCTTCATCCTTTGATAGCTAGCTATGATACGTTTCTAGACACAAATGAATTGGTATTTCTTATTGAAGACCTTAAAGGTAAGGGAAAAAATTGGAAATAATTACTGATAGATATCTCATGGAACCTAAGGAAGTTCTGTCTGTGATTGGTCAGTTGTTCACCGAAAAGAGTCTGCCCAAAAAATTAAAAAACAGACTAAAAAATCTGTTCAAATCTCTATCGTCTCAATTGAATAGTGAAGTTTACAATGAGGATCAAGATGACAGTAATTCTGTTGATCTTGATGTGTCTGATGCATAAATTATACAATAATAACTTTTTTTTTTTTTCTCGTATTCTACTAATTTGCCTTAAATTCTCTCTTTAGTATCCTACCCTTACATGCCTATCGATCTAGTACCCTTCTAAATGAGAACTCATTATACACAATTTGTGTGAGCATACTTTATGGCGTTTTGCAATTGCGACTGTTACTATGAACCATATCTACAAATATTATATGTATTCTGCTTTAATGCAGTTGGTCCTAAATGTCCTAGGGGGAATATTCCTTCTGTGTGCCTGCTCGGGAGTACGATCTACCTCCGAGTCCTGGGACACGTCATGGTCTTGGTCCTTATACTATCCTTCCTCATGGTACGGCAATGCTTACATCCTTATAACAAAAAGAACATTTATGAGATGATCTTTAATGTCTACTCTGTGGGCTCCATAGTATGCTTGTTTCTCCGCTTTAGATATTGTCTACCAAAGATTCATAGGCATGATTTTTTTTTTTTTTTTTTTTTTTTTTTTTTTTTTTTTATTATTATTATTTATTTTTATTTTATATATATAATTTTTTAAGGCTCTGCTTTTCATTTGACACATCACTATCAATACGATGAGCTCCCATACAAGTGGTATACCTTCTGATAGTTTTATTGTACAATGGAACATCAATGGGTTTATTTCTCATACGGGAGAACTCCATATTTTATTAAAACAATATAATCCTTTTGTGCTTTGCCTTCAAGAGACTCACTTGAAACCAATCAATAACGTTAATCTAAGAAATTATACTATTTACAGGCAGGACTACACCGAAGGTAATATAGCATGTGGTGGAGTGAGCACATGTGTCAATAATAAATGTTACTCTAAGGTCTTGAATATTACCTCACCACTACAATGCTTGGCTGTTCAAGTAAAATTCCCCTCCCTTCCTTTATTAGTCAGCATTTGCAACATTTACACTCCTCCCCAATTCTTGTATTCTGAGGCTGATCTTACTAATATTAAAAATCAACTTCCTTCTCCTTTCTTTATTTTAGGAGACTTCAATGCCCATAGTTCGCTCTGGAGTGACATAACAATCACATCTGACAGAAAAGGGAAAGAAATAGAAAAATTTATAGACCTAAATTTAGATGTTTCTCTTCTTAACACGGGTACTCCTACACATTACAATCTCTCACACAACACACAGACTGCTATTGACTTAACATTATCATCTTCTAGTTTATTTCCTGATGTGACATGGTTAGTATCAGATGATTTACATTTTTCTGATCACTTTCCGATAATTATTTGTATACACTTGCCCTCTCCATCTTCTCACCCCATTCATTTAGATAAAGAAAATTTCACCATTTGGAATTATGATAAAGCCAATTGGGATTTATTTCAATCTAAAGTTAAACTAAATGACATCACTTTTTCTAATATACTTTCTGTTAATGACCTTGATAATGCTCTGAATAAAATAAATTCATTAATAATTTCGGCGGCTAAAGTAAGTATCCCAACCAAAAATATTCCCCCTAACAGATTACCGGTTCCGTGGTGGGATGATGAGATTAAGGAGGTCATACGGGAAAGACGAAAATGTTTAAGACGCGCCAAAAGATACCCCACTTTAGATAATCATATTGCATTTAAAAAAGCTAGAGCAGTTGCAAGAAAACTAATCAAAGAAAAAAGAACAAATGGTTGGAAAAAATTCGTTTCCTCTATAGAATCAACTTTTAACTCTGGTGAAATGTTCCACAAAATTAATAAGTTAAGGGGTAAATATACACCAAGGCGTATCAACGCATTACAAAAAAATAAATCTAATCCTTCTGATATTTGTTACGATAGTTTAACAATGGCCAACATTTTAGCTGACCACTTCTCGAATGTTTCAGCTAATACTAATTACCCTCAGACATTTTTAGATAACAAGTTGAAGGCTGAAGGTGAGCCACTACCTATCGATTTAAATTATTGTGAAGTGTACAATAAGCCATTCTCTTACAGTGAAATGATCAATATACTCAGTTCCTGTAAATCAAAAGCTGCCGGTCCTGATGGAATCACCTTTGTCATGCTTAACCATTTATCTGAAACTTCATTACATAAAATTCTGGATTTTTATAATTTTATATGGGTTAGTGGTTTTTTCCCCTCAATATGGAAAACAGCCCATATTATACCCCTCTTAAAACCAAGTAAGTCCAACATAGATCCAGCTAGCTATAGACCTATTTCCCTTTTAAATTGCATGAGTAAAGTGATGGAGAAAATGGTAAACAAGAGACTCTCCTGGTGGATTGAAAATCATAATATGCTGAACATCTATCAAAGTGGGGGTCGTAAAAAAAGGTCAACTTTAGATAATTTGGCTTTCCTAGAAAATGAGATTGCCCAAGGCATGGCCCTTAAAGAGAACACGTTGGCGGTCCTGTGCGACATCCAGCGCGCGTATGATATGACATGGCGTCATAAGATTATCAATGATCTACTTAATCTTGGCATCAATGGAATTATGATCCGTTACCTCTTGAACTTTCTAATGGACAGGAGAATAGCCGTTAAATGTAATAATTATGTTTCTGATTTCAAAGCGCTCGATAACGGCCTAGTTCAAGGATCCTCTTTATCACCTCTTCTTTTTATAGTGTTCATGAATGATATTTTTCATGCCATCAAACTACCCACCCGTGGTCTTCTATTCATAGATGACTTACTTCTAATAATTAGAGGTAAAGTACTTGAACAAACTCGTTCTCGTATGCAATATACTCTGAATGAAATTGAAAAGTGGGCTAGGTCTAATGGTGTCACTTTTTCTGCTGAAAAGTCTATCTGCATGTGCTT
The DNA here is from genome assembly GCA_024516035.1 of Bactericera cockerelli. Lineage (NCBI taxonomy): Eukaryota > Metazoa > Arthropoda > Insecta > Hemiptera > Triozidae > Bactericera > Bactericera cockerelli. The sequence continues at coordinate 29,740,956 of CM044959.1, forward strand.
TACTAGAACAAGGAATCCAAATCTGCCTATAATTACGTACAATGGGAATAATTTAATATATAATAATGTTTCCAAGTTCTTGGGCCTTATGTGGGATTCAAAACTATCATGGAAACCTCATATTAAATACACTAAATCCAAAGCTTCTAATGCTCTTAATGCTTTAAAAATGGTAAGTAATAAAAAGTGGGGACTCTCTAGATCAACTTTGTTTAGGTTTTATTGTTCATTTGTTCTACCAGTGTTTGACTATGGCTCTCCTGTTTATGGTTCAGCCAAAAGTCATGTTTTAAATAAACTCAACACTGAACATCATGTTGGCATCCGTGTTATTACTGGGGCATTACGTACTAGCCCAGTCCCTAGCTTGTACACTGAATCAGGCATTCCTCCTCTTCAATACAGACGTCAAAAATTAATGCTTAACTATGTCACTAAAATTTCGGCCTGTTTGGATAATCCTGTACATAATATACTGTTCCCTCCCAATATAGATAGAAAATTATTAACATTTGAAAACTCGAGTACATGTATACCCAAACCTTTGATGGTCAGATTCAGACTACTAGAAGAATTCTCTGAAGAGTTAAGAAGATGTGAATTGGTACCCTTTAAAGAGAGTATACCTCCATGGGCTGACTCTTGTGACTTGCCTAGCGTGGATACTAGTTTATGGGAAGGAAATAAGGTAAACACCCCTCCCCATGTCCACAAAGCAAAATTTTCCTCCTTAATCAATAGTAAATTTGCAAATTATAAATTATGTTTCACAGACGGATCTAAGACACCTAATTCTACAAGCTGTGCTTTTAGTGTAGATTCAAATGTATCGTCCTTTTCTTTACGCAATGTTAATTCTGTCTTCTCAACAGAATTAATCGCTATCATTTTGTGTCTTCAGACTTTGGTTTCAGTTGCATTTATTCCTTCAAACTATGCTGTAGTCAGTGACTCATTAAGTTCACTAAAAGCCATATGCAATATAAAAAACAACAATCCTCTCGTTTCCAAAGTTATCCAGCTCTGGAATGACCTTAAAATCAAGAAAAAAGACATAAAATTTATTTGGTGCCCATCGCACTGTGGCATAGAGGGTAACGAACTAGTTGATCAAGCCACAAGATTATCTACTCATCCTCAATCTATAAACTTATGTTCTCCAGACGATTTGAAAACCTTTATTAAAAAAATAGTCAAAAATAATTGGCAAAGTTTTTGGGATGATATACCCTTGTCTAACAAACTGAAAAGGATTAAACCTTGTGTAGAAATATGGCCATCGAGTTTTCAACCCAAAAGATATGATGAAGTAGTGTTATGCAGAATGAGACTGGGTCACACGAGATTGACACACAGTTTCTTATTCACCAAGACGCCACCCCCCTTGTGTCAGTGTGGTGTCAATCTGAGTGTGGCCCACATCTTTGAATGCACGCTGCATTCATCAATCAGAAACAACTTAGACCCTTTTCCCTCCCTAAGGGGTGACCTAGATGCAATAAATTCTACTTTCATATACCTCAAGAACCTAAACATATACCACAGAATATAATACTATCCAAAAATACGCGAATGACTAAATAGTTAAAGCGGTATTATAAAAAAAAAAAAAAAAAAAAAAAAAAAAAAAAAAAAAAAAAAAAAAAAAAATAAGATGAAGTTTTAAGAATAGGAGAATAGGTTCTCAATGAGCATCAGTTTTGCATCTATTCATATACGTAGAGGGCTCGAAGGCGACCCATAAGCAGTAAATAAATGCATACTCGTACCAACTATCTTGAATAGCTCACTAATCTCATAGACCACCAAATCAGACTAGCTATTCCTCGAGTTTGTTGAACACGGGAAAACTTTGTTTCTTTCAAACCTATACTGTGAACATTTTTGAAAACGTTGACCATATGGCAAAACTCATATTCTACATCTCTTTGTCGGTCCTGAAACTCCGAGCAGCACGCGTGGCCAAGACTTCAAAGTTCCGACAGTTGTCACACACAAAATCATCAAGCCGGTCTCACATACTGGGTGATCTTTAAATTAAATAGGAAATGCGAGGAAAAATAAGAGGCTTCGATTTGTTTGATTATTATGATGAACACTATAAGGCTTTAATTATTTTATACTAAGTACAAATTTTGAACACTGAAAACAAAGATACTGCAGATCCTGTAAACCATATGCTAAGAAATGTTTAAAATCAGTCCGCTTTATAGGTAATTGCTGTATTTTAACTGGTCAATTAAGTTTTTTAAGTAAGAATAGTCAATCTACTTAACTCTTCTCTCGTGTGGGTTCTGGGCTTCTGCATGCCCGATATTCATGTGTTGTAAAAAGTATGGATCATAATAATAGTTCATACTTTTACCAACCAAAGGTAAGATGGTTTGGGCATGTGCAGAATAGGGAGGATGATAAAATGGCAAAGAGAGTTCTAATAGTCTAACTGCGATGGATTGATCAGGTGGAGGAAGATTTAAAAGCAATGGGAATGATAGGATGGGAAGCAAAAGTCAATCTCCGGACAGAATGGAGGCAAATAGTTGAGGAGGGCTGTATCGCCAATTGGTAAGTTAAGTTAGGTATTATAAACTATCCATCCTTCACCCAATTGCTCGTTCAGTTACCAAGTTACCATTCACCATCCAGTAGGTATTTGCTAGGTCAATTGTGTATTCCAATATGTCTTTCACTTCTAATAGAATTCTGATGACCTGTCAACCTCTTGTCTCAGCGGGCCCGTACCGATCAATATTCCATCATAATTCACTCACCGATTAACCGGATTAACGTCTAAAATTGAATAAATTAATGTGACGAGGAGAATGAGACCAAAGCTCCGTCATTATCTCAAGCACTCAGGTAGGTAACTTTTGTCAATAGATAAACTTTGAGCATATGGCGAAACTCATTTTCTTTGTCGGTCTTGAAGCTTTGAACAGGACACGATGTAATTATTCAAGGAGTCCTGCCAAAGAGTCCATACCGTCCACATGAGCGGATAGTACAAAACGATAATGTAATACGCGTAATAATAAAGAGAAGATTGAGCAGTGAAGGTCTTCTTCATCTTCAAATCATTATATAAGGTAATGCCAGTGTGCTCGAGGACAGTAGTAAGTTGAAGACAAATGAGTATCAAATTTTTATAATAAAAAAACTTTAAAACCACCTGTAATAGAACCCAAAAGCTTAAATCACAGAATGTAAAACAGAAGCTGTTTGATCATACATATACGATAATCACACCTACAACTATGCGTGAAGAAACAAATTACCTTGTAGTAATTTGAATTAGGTATAATATAAATTTGTAATGACGAAAGTATTTTGATAATGAAACATAGTTCTAATGTGTAATAGATATAATGTGTCACAACCACGGCTAGTTATTACAAAATCAAATAATATATCAATAACTTACTCAATCCAACCTAAATTTCTGCTTCTCCAGACTTACCTACCTAGAACGCCTGGACCTATTTAACTACTGTCCTTTCATGGGTTGAAATCGGGCCGATAAATTTCGATACCATATTTTGTTTTCTGATTTCAAAAGCAAAGTTTCGATATAGGATGGAGTTGGTACTCCCACAGGCAAACAAAACTCAATGTCACAACATCATCACGGGTTTAGCCTGAAGAGAAAACTGAATCACGCTGAAGTATCATGATTAATCGCAGTGGTGTATTTGCTGAGAGGATTGTGAGTTACCGTCTGATCAGCTGACGACACAGAGAGGGATTGTGTTTCTGCAGCTTCTGTATGTACCTACATAATACAATGTTGGTACATACTTATACATTATATGTATGTAGGTACATACTTATACATTATAAGTATGTTACATACCAATATTAAACAGAATATTTATTTGGTCTCTTGGGTTTTTCTCGAACAAAATTTCCGATAACTTCATTCGCCATTACATTGCTTAATTATGTACCTAGTTAGCTACCTATATTATTATGACAAGACGAATATTCTGGTTAAATCTAGCAACTTTTTAACATAACTTATTCGATAGGATAATTAATAAATTTCAAATGTTCTTTTAATTTTTAATAACAAAATTGTGCACATCTTAAAGAGTTCTTCCAAGTCTTACGAAGTTCTTTTCTTTCATGGTATCGATGGGTGCAATATAGTTCTAAATAATGGACGCAACAAATGGAAATTTCTTTTAGGAAAGACCCACAGAAATAATGTGAAATATTGTAATGGTCGGGTCGAGACTCGTCTGCTGGGTCCCAGCTTATCAATTTGGAGCTCTGTGATAGGTGGAAATTGATCACGTGACGCTAAATCTACATGAGCTCGGACCCAGCAGACGAGTCTCGATCAGTAAATAAATGGTATCGATGGCGCATCCACTAAATAATAATCCCATGCACGTCAGCATTCTCCTAAACTTATCATATCTTAGGTTCTTATGACTTAAGAAGGAAATAGATATGAAAGTTCATCAAAAAATCTGATGTAAAGAAATCTGTATAAGGTTCCGGTGTAACAAAGAAGAGAATCGAAAGGACAAAATAGTTACCGAATTTCTGGCAACCTAATAAGTTTTACTTTTAACAGAGCTACCAATATTCTGTTTGATATATTTTAAGGATATTCATGGCGATATAAGATTATGAAGCATTTTTAAGGAGCTGTGAACTTTCGATTTATAATATTTATAAATGTGGAGAACTTTCAAAGGCCTAGTGGGACTGGAGACGAAATTTTTTCACCTTTTTTTTTCCTTGCTTTTTCACGAGACGAGAAAGTCCTGTCTTGTGTCGTCTCAAGTCTGTCACTAAATAGATGATGATGATACTGATGTAAACTGTAAGTTTTCTGATGACTTCACGTGTGGATACAGTGTTTCTCGTACGACACTGGTACCAGCATGGAGAAGGACGGAGTAATCGCTTCAAGACTCAGTCCGCTCTCTCAATACTCTACGATTCCCTCAATACAAGTCGAATATTTTCTCAATAAGCACGAGGTGCGCGCATAATGGAGCTAGCTGCCCGATCCGTACTCTCCCACACTTGGCAGGTATTGCCGCGGGCCCTCTTGTGAAATCACTCAAATCAAATAGCAATGAATGATGGTAATGAGAAGAGAATTCAAGATAGTTCTCTAGGTTCTAGTGTTGGAAAAAAATGTAAAGAAATAATAAACCAGATTTTTTTATGGGAAATAAAACCGCTAGGAGATATTCATGCCAAAGGCGTGTGTAACTATCAACCTACTCTACAAACGCTTACGATAACTCTTATGATCATCACACATTTTCCCGTCAAGTACCTTCGCCCATCATTGCATGCTAGCATTGCTTACGAAACGGTTTTGAAAAGGTCTCGCCCTTCGCATGCTCTCCATTCTTCATTTACACTGTATGTGTAGAGTATAATGGGAAATACTTGCAAGGCTTGAAAAGAAATACTATCATTTGTATATTTTTGTTTATTTAAAAAAAATAAAAAAAAAAACATTTAAATTGTTCCTGGGTCCGTCGGAATACATACCGAAGAAAATTTTTAACCTAAAAAAAATGTAACAGAGTAATTGCAGCCATGACTTCATCTATTGGACCTTCTTTGATGCATCAGCAGCAATATTCCGAAATTCGCGAACTCCACTAGTACGATTAAAACATTGACACCCAGAACCAAGGCTCAACATTTGTATTGGTGTTGGTGTTGACGGGCGCTATCTGGTTTGAGAACCACTGTTTAGAATGATTAGAAATCGACTGATTGGGCCCACAGGCTCAAAGTAGGTAGAGGTAATTACAGTGAATACAACAAAGTGGTAATTAGACGTGTAATGAATCAACCGGCCTTGAGGTGACTAGAAGTAAACAATGAATCTGGGTGACAACCAATATCAAAGTCACTACTGTGGCCACTACAGCTGAATGATTAGGGTCACATTCACCAGCAACTTTTCAAGCGATATATGGAATGTGTCTGATCAAAACAACAATGTCTTTTCTTTACTCACACAGTTAGGTATAAGAAGTATTCAAAACCTTACATGGACATTTCCGATTTTCAAACATTCAAAATCCGGCTTGGTGTGAGAAAAAATTAGTTGCAGAGGGGAGGAAGGGCATTGATTGGATAATTTACAGAAATTTGTCAAACTTTGAACGACTTGGAAAACAATAAAATTTAAGAAGTTTTATCTTCAAAAATTAGAAGTATGAATAAAATATCCCTTCAAATCGGACACCATTTGGTGTCGTTAACCTATGCAGATGTTATTTCATCACTCTAAGACAAGAGATGTAAATTAAAAGTATTTACAATGGTTGACAACAAACTTACCATGTAGTGTAAAAATATTTTACCTCGGTTAAGTATGACTAAATACCTCACTATTTTGTAAGTAGGTACCTAATACCTCACTATTTTGTAAGTAGGTACCCAACTACTTAATAGTATAGTATAGTATAGTATAGTATAGTATAGTATAGTATAGTATAGTATAGTAGTGCTTTATTTAGACTGTCAGCTCGAGACAGGGAGTCCCATTATGCTAACAGTTTAATATAGCACCTCTTTATTTATTGTAAATTTAATACAGGATATAATAGTGCTAAAACAGTGCCTAATACTCGCAAAAAATAAGACCAGCAATAGTCTTCCTACGAATGTTGTTTCACAAGTTTAATCTCCGACACGCGGGACTCATGGAATGCTCACCAGATAGGAGACAGGTGACTTCCGATCAGAATTACGTCACCCATCAGAGTGAGGCATTCCGCATGAGTTCTGCATGCTAAGCTATATCCGAGGAGTATGATGAGATAAATCAATTAAGTGTAGTAGATTCTGATCTATTGGATTATAAGCTATAAATTACTATGAGCTATTGGTACCGCAGAGATCAGACCAACTCACTCCTCGTCATATTTATATCATTCTGCGGTTTTGATTGTTGCCAATCCATCCTGGCAATAGGGTGTTTGCAAAACCGATCACTCTCCTCGCATACCTCTGAGGAAGGAATGTGCCTGAGGGGATGCAGGTGTTAATCATTAGCGTTATTTATTTATTTTTGCTAATCTGAGTATCCTCCATGTCGGAGCTCTGCTTGGGATGGTCAGTATTTGGAATCTCATTACCAATGAGATTCCAAAAACTGACCATCCCAAGCAGAACCCAGACTTGGAGGATACCAAAGTTAATTAATGTCATCGTCCTCGGTGATCGTAATTGGTTACTTTATCTCACAAATAAATTAGAATTTTGTAAGAATAGCCTAAAGTACATAATTTTGCAAAAGAAATTGGGAACATGAATGAGAGTGAGACGTTCAAACATTATATTCAATAATATTCTGGTTCTACCTCTATTTTTACAACTTTCCGTATGCCCTGTATATTCCTGCATTTCCTATCATATGTCATTCAACCACACGGTACGAGTTAATCTAAATGCAACCAGAATGCATGCGGTATGTCCGTAAGCACCAGGTATCAGAAACCCAAGCAATGCAATCTCTAATAGTAAACTTGAATTTAATACTTCTTGACATGTGAAATAGTAAAACAGGCAAAACTCAACGAGAATTAATTAGAAAAAACTTCTCGAGGTTTTAAAAAAAATTAATTAAACTATTAAGCATGCAAATTGAAACGAAAACTTGAACTTTCTTCGTTCTACAAATGCACCAAAGCATGTTCTTTTACCGATACGAAGAACTTAACAAGACAAAATGCCGTCACATAAATAATTCTTATTAGATTGCACAGGCAGGATTCTTAAAAGACATCCTATAATGAATTTTAAGGAATTGAAAAAATAGCTTTGCTACTGTTTTGAATCAATGAGTTAGTAAAGTAAAGCCTGAGGATGAATCGTAGCTTAGTCTCATTTGTATATTTTCAAATAGTCATCTGGGTGTTTTGGATTTGTGGAATCTATTATATCGGCTGGTGTTCCGTCCGACTCGAGCTGGGTGAGGTTAAAGTGAGTAACTGGGTAGATTTCCTAGCGAATGTTGCGAGATGCTCCTTAAAAATGTAAAGATCGAAGCGCTGTGAGAAGATCTAATCAGGCTAAAATTTCTCTAGACAAATTATGTGAAAAATAATTTAGAAAATTTATAAAATGCAGAATTATAAATGCAAGTTTTTTGGTTGTTTGGTTATTTTACTTAATAGCCTAGACTGCTAGACTCAGTCAAAAATCTCTTTAAAACTAAACAGTAACTCTTCTGTCATATTTGTGAATCCACTTATCAACACTATTCAAAATTTATTGGGCATCCATCATTGTATATTATGTAAACTTTAGTATTAGTTTTATCAATACCAAGGTACGATGGTAGCTAGGGCCTGGTCCGGCACACCTTCCTGTTCAGTTAAGCATTTGTGTTGATATGATTGATGAATATTAGGTACTCAGCAAACATCTAATTACTTAATTAGCACCGATAATTTTTAGTTTGGGTTCTAATGACCCAACGACAGCTAGTGTTAATTTTGACATTTCTAATTCTAAAGTTATGAGTAGGTCTACACTGCACGGGTCAGCCCTGCACGAGTAGTTTGAACTTTGAGTGTTTTAGACTGATTAGCTGGATATTATTGATGAGGCTAGGTAGTCTACCAATCAAGTGGTAATCACCTCAGAGAGATTAGGACGAATGTGCGTAGGACAATACTTAAATAATATGTATGAAGACAGTATTTAATGGATATTATTATGCATAGGTACCCATTTTTTTTTTTTTTTTTTTTCTTCAAAAAATATCAACGAAAAAACCATAATATTTTCTGAAGTTTTGATGATTCAAAATGTGAACCTCTGGATAGTCTGGATCAAGTGGTCATTGGTCTCAACTGTAAGACCAAAACCAAACGTTAATGATCACTGGGACTCCCGTAATGTGTAATGGATAAAACATCTTTTCTAATTAACGTTCTTACAATTATACTAATTAAGTTTTCATCATTGCCAATAGTTCTCTCTTTATGGTGACTCGAATAGGTTCTGACCAAAGCCAATATACGGTTCCATGTTCCATTCGGTCTTATGACTCTATTCTGGACCTTTTTGCATGAAGGTCAAAAACTACTGTGACCCCTTGTGCTGTTCTTGGTAGTTGGTTTTCAGTTACTTACATTATTTCTTTGTAGATTTATGTTACATTACTTACAATAGAATTTACATTATCAACTTGCTCTATGTTGATTATAGGTTATAAGTTTAGTATACCTATGATCAAGACTAGAGAGTTTGTACGAACGACTTCTATTTGTAACTTGGCTGTCATGAATTTATTCTCAACGCCAGATTTTAACGACATTCATCCGGCACGTCATGTTTTTTATGTCGTGTTTGGAACTTTATTCATGTAGGTACTCATTTCTTAAGTGTTTCGCTACATCCTGTATGAAATGTCATAACATGTTCTTTTCATACTATGATATTATATTCTCGATTGAAAATATTATAGTCAATTCAAATTCAATTACCAGAAAGAGCAATGACTTTCGATATCACTCTGGAATATAATTAGTCACTTTTATAATATGTGGCTCTATGAAAAGGTACTTTTGATAACCTTGTGCTTGAAATTACTCGTATCACAATATTAAGTAGAAATGCAGAAGAGAAGTAGCTAGCAAGTCAGGGATAGAACCTATACCAAAAATATTTCTATACATTTTGTATTTTGTTCTTCTTGAGAGCAGGACGTGATCTACAACTGTCTTGCCACTTGAGGTAGCTCTTGTCTATACTTTTAATATCTTGTTTTCTTTTCTTTTTTTCATTAAGACTTCAACAATAGGTACATAAGACATTGCAGAAAATCGTTTCCATTAAGGTTTGAGTCTCTTTGAAATTGACGTTTACAAACAAATCCTTCTCCTTTTATTTCTGTACAGTCTTGACAGAAAATTTCCAGTTCCCAGATTCCCGAAATTGATCAAATTTCAAAAATATGAGGTAGTCATCATTTAATTGAGATATCAAATCTTGCACAAAAGATATGTTCGTACAGTTCAAGTTCCCACATTACTTTCCTCAGACGGGCGAAACTATTTATCCAAAGTCACGGGAGAATTTCGTGTCATTAGACCAGGACGGAATGACAGAAATGACAGACATATCTGCCAACGAGTAGGTTGGCGAACATATTCCCGATATTCGGCAACATTCGCTTGATCAAGACCATTGACCTAGTCCAAATTTGTGAAGAATTTCCTCCGTTCTCACTTCATTAGATAACTCTTGTGAGTCGGTTCGTATACTTAGCAGATATACCCAACATATTGTATAGGAATTCACTTGGAAACTCGGAGTTCTGGATTAAGAAGAAATTCGTTATTTGTTTGCGGTTAGAGTAAAAATCAAACAGAAAGAAAATTTTTGCACTCTTCAGCATAATTGATGAGATGATTGCACTAGAAGCGAATCAAATAGGTAAAGCAAGTAAGAAGAAGAAGGATTGCATTGGTCTTTTCTCCCTTGTATTCATGGGACAGTTACCATGAAACTATAGTACCCCATCCAGCAGGGTCTCACTATTTATCTATAAACTTGCAGATGTATCATATGGTCTTCCGCGATGGACACCCAGTAAATGAGTTTGTCTAATATTACATGTTATTAATATTAATGATATGCAAAATAAACATGGAACACAATGTAGGAAGAAGTATGTAAAGTACAACTAAGATAGAAGAGCGAGATATGTTACTAAACACCCTGTACTCATTAGCTATAAATTATCCTAGGGCCCGCAGTCACATCACTTGCCTCGGAGCAATAAAACATGCAATTATTTCATGCCAAAACACTTGTAATAAACAAAAGTCAACATTAATTGAAATAATAAAATAAAAAAATGGCAACACACACTCCCCGGGTATCTACTAATTTCATTTCTACATTATTATTACTACAATAATTTGAAATAATAAAAAAGGAAAGAATATTAATAAAGCAATATTCTGTTATGCCAAGCAAAGAAGGAGCAAAAAGGAAGCTAAATGTGTAATAAATAAAGTTTATATTAATAACATAGTGGCAGACACAGCCAGATTCAGGACCGATTTAAAAGAATTTAGACAACGATATCTGATACTTGAAAACTTTCCTACCTAATATCTATGATACCCAGGCTAGACATTAAATTATTTTATTATTACAGCAGATACGAGATATCGTATTATTAGAAACTATGCCCACCTTACTAAAACTTGCAAAGTTTGGATAGGAATCTTTTTAAGACTAGTTTTTAGATAATATTTTACATTAGAGATCTATTTTACATTACTTTATACTATACATACCTATTACAGTACAGCTTACGAGGAAAAATAATTGGTTTTATATTGTATCCAACAATGCTGAACAATTATTGACTAAAAAAATAATTTTTTGACTGAACTATTTCTTCTTCATAGTGAGCCATGTCAGCAGCAATACGCGAGAGTCTCGGTGAACACTGAACAACGATAGACAAATAGGGCCTAATTACAACATAGGATTAAAGTTGATATCAGCCAGACTGTCCCTCAACTTGGGCTTCAGAGCGCTGTCGGCTGTGATTGGTTGAAACTCCGACTTGAGGGCGTGTCTGTCTTACATTAACTTTCATCCTTATGTCATAATTTGGCCCTCGGTATTTCATATCTCAATCTCAACTCGCTACTCTCCTCCTAGTGAGTCACACTGAACGCAGCCCTGGCCACTAGACACCAGTAGCTTTACCAGATTAAATAGAATGGCTGATGATGTTGGGGAGTAATAATCATAGTATGCAACATGTTGTACTCAATAACTAACAGAACACTCAACGGATTAACAGGTGCTCCTGGTAGCGCTGGAGAGATTAGCCGAGCCTTTTCAATACTGCGAATACAGGCGTATGAAAGGTTTTGCCTCTGATCTATATAGTCCGTACAAAAATGATCGTAAAAAAAATCAAATATAAAAACTAAAATAATAATGGGTTGATTTGTTAAAGGATTAGAAAAAAACAATAAATATTTTACTGAAGGACTGCTCAAAACCTGAGTTGCCTACAATAACACTATTATATTAATAATGAGCATTCGTAAAAATACTTACGATGAGGTGACTGATCATTGCTTAATAAATTGAGAACCAAAAGTTACCTGTAACAAAAAAGAAAAAGTTTTAGTATCGAGACAAGAAAACTGACGCATTTATAAGTCTCAAAAGATCATAGACTTGCCTGTGGTTGAATGAAAGTATCCCTGATGGTGATCGACAAGTAATGGGTATTAGTATTAGGGATTAGGAAGGCATCTACTACCTACAAAATTATGTATATCATTATTTTCAATTTAGACGAGCCTATAAATTTCAACCGGTACAGAAACAGAACATGTAAAAAATTTCACACGAAAAGGTTAGATAAACATAAGTTCAATATGATTTTATGCGAATTAAGACATAAAAAAGTCATCTTCTTTTCACATCGATAGGTGAATGTCTTGAATTTTTTATAGGTACCTAACATATCCACTGAGAGAGGTGCAATGTTAGCAAGTAACCCGCAAGGTAAGTAAACTTTAGTGTGGGAACATCCTTGTGCACTGATTTCCAAATCAGAACTCAACTTCTTCAAACAAATGAATTGAAATTCCGCAGCATCAAGAGGATGTGAGTAATTTGAGGTTATTAAATTATAAATAAAACGCAAATAAAAACGTTTTTTAATTATTATGTGTATTCACATAAATACATTCATGACGTACAGACCTAATACATGATTTTAGGGATTTACGTTAGCATCAAACGAAACTGTGAGGAATTAATCGGTGAAAAGATCATAGACACTTAGGAGAAAAAGGAATCGCATGACGAAATGGAAGACTTTAAAACTCTTTCCTGAAATACTTAGTAAAATTGAAAGTTAAATACGATTCAGTGGAAAATGTCTGTCCTTTGTAATATCCCGCTATAAAAATGACCCTCCAGAAAATAATGAAAATAAAAACAAACGACCAAAGTCAGGAGAGCATGTCCTGATACTGCGACTGTCAACCCTACTTTATTCTTATTTCTTGCACCTTAGAACCTTATTAAGATTCACAAAGCTCGAATTAATATTCAAGAGTCATTTATTATTCTTCATCCGAGAAAAAGTCTGTTCCTAATGATTCACCCCGGCGAGCGCCATGCGATTATTCAAAGTCTAACACGCCAGAGCTGAAACTTACCAGAAAACTTTTACTGTCTCTGACTCTGACATCTGACACACTCGTAATAAAGTGTTTCTTATTTCGGTCCATTGTTTCTTTTTCACAAATATAAAGGGCATTTGTCTGCATAGCATTATGCGGCGTGCTAGAGGTTTGCCTACACAAATACAGACTAGGGCGTAGTCCCTCGTCTCTAAGCTCTTCTATTTTATATCCATTACGAATATTACGATCATTCGGCCTACGAGAAATCTGTCTTGCATAAGTACCACAATGTTGAAGAAACATCTCGGACCATAATGTCCAGTGTTGAGACAAATGCAAGTGTGTCTCCACCCTAGAGTCCGGACTGCGGGCTAATATCTTACAATAATAATAATAATATCTACACCGGTATAAACGACAAAGATGATGTTTATATGAAGGAGGGGCAGATTGCAGCGATCGATCGTCTTTTCAAAACCAAACTTATAGGACACAATACATAAATTGTCTGATAGTAGTTATACACTTGACTTATGTATGTATCAACTACTTATTACTGCATCATATTCCAATGTTCCTACATAGGTTTCTAGTTTTGAAATTGACCAAAGGTCGGCACACATCACCAGACCTAAGAGGTTCTCTTACCTATTTTCAGTGAATTCACTCAGAGGTCCGCTAATGGACAGTCCAGTGTTTGAAAAGTATAGTGACAGCTGCACGTGATTTAAAGTGCATTTTAACGTTTTATGATCCTGTAGGTGAAACGTAAAACCGTAACAAGACTGTCTGTACTCTAGGACCTGCAAGTCTATGATCGAGTGTGGGTGTCTACACGGTCCAAGTTGCATGCTCTGTCACATTGACACCTAAATTAGACCTTCGTGACGTGGGCAGAACTAGGAAAGACACTTGGTGCTCTAATTAGTAACCATTTTGATTACCAATTTCAAAATCCATTTTAGATTTTTTTTTACAACGGATTGGAAACTGATTCCGTAGTCTTAATTAGTGAGCGGGAAGGCATTGAATGTTTAAAGCTCAGGTATATGATAATTGTATGATTGATATGACTGATAAATGGCAGGTTGGTTAGAATAGTTAGTTACAGACAAGAGACACATCTCAATATGACTGGGAAAAATAAGTAATGTAGGCATCTACTTACGCGATATCCATTTTCAGACACTTGTTTTCCCTCCTAAAAGACATGACTAATTACAAATTAATTTTAAAAAAATTAACCAATGAATTGGTTAGATATTAGGTATAGGTATTATCTCTATGACGTATACCAAACTGATTATATTGGTTGTACTATGGACAGAATCGGTTCTAAATTTTTAGGCCCAATATTAGATACTGTACATTCTTCCAGATATCCACATAAATTCTAGACTAAAAGAAAAGAAAAAAACGTTTAAAATATCCAAGATATAAAGTAGGTATCAATTCGGTCTATCCCAGAGCAACGCAGAGACGTGATTAGGAAAATAAGAGGCCAAGGCATGTCTGCCCTAAGTGGCCCCCTGCACGTTGGCTCGAAAACATCCCAACTCTAATAATACCTATATTCCAAACCCGACGCGTCGTTAGTTATCCGGTCTATATATTTTTTCCAAGCCGCAAGGCTCTTCATTATTTTTTCGGATATCATGTATCCCCCGGGTACAACGGCTGAGAGCTGGCAACGCTGCACAGGAACAATGTAGAAGAATGGTTCGCCGGAAGCTACCGAGAGCATAATTGCCATCCTCTATCCAATGCGGCTTTCGACCTCGGGGCAAAATAGTTTATACATATTTATGTATGATCGCTGCGGGAGCCGAATCAGTCTACATACTGTCATACATAAGAAAACGGTGTATTGTGGTTTCAACCACTTCTGTCTTAAATAACTTGGAAAAGTTATGTTAAAGATCAAATAGGTATATGCATAATACTCGTAATTATGGGTGACGATAAGGAATGGATCGAAGTTCAGAGGAAACTCAGAAGAAAACAAAATAACTTTATACCTACACGTGCATTTTTGTTCTTACTATTTTCTATTAAAGAATTTGTGAAATGGGCCTTTTATTATCTGGGAGCTTCTTATGCTAAAACCTTAACTTGGCAATTAATTGCTGATGTCTGGCTGGGGGACGTTAAACAGGGAGAAGACCAGTGTCTCGCTAGAGGACTATAAACAGAGAACAGACTAGCCAATCCTTACAAGCGAGGCTAGCTTGCAGTTTCCTAAGGGTTTAATGGCTTGTACAGAAAAGTCCAAGTCCTCATGATGGTTGATCGCACAAAGAAATTTGTGGTTCAGGACGAGCCAACTTTGAAATAAAGTTGGCTGGAGACCATCACTCACCCCTCCAGCTGTAGCCAAGCTGGCTACAACAACAACAACATTAATCGCTGATGAAAAACTGGTACATACCTATTTTAAATCATTTAAAAGTGAAAATTATGCATTTCATATTCATAGCTATTTTAATTTCATTCTGAAAAGATAAAACAACTAGTAAATAAAATAAAGGGGTGTACAATTTCTCATTGGAGATATTTTGCCCCACCAGCGACGACACGGGACGTATAGAATAGAATTTACTCTACATTTCATTTCGACGCCTCGGGCTACGAAATAATTTTATATTAAAAATATTTCAAAAACTTGGAGGTTTTTGTTTTTTCGAGTTCTTGTTATAGGTCGCCCTCGGGGGTCGAGACTTCACATGGGAGTACAATACTCTGGGATTGACGCTGATATGAGAGAGTGATAACTGAAATGGCTTACCCCTCTATTTCCTCCGTAGCTCTCTTGTATCGGGTTTCCAGCTACTGAAAGCTTCGGGTAGATGGGTTTTTCCGGCTTAACATTCAAGTTGCATGAATCTTAGAAGTTCTTTCTTTACCAGAGAGAGAATAACATGGTCTTAAGTATTCTAAATTCTAAGATTTCATTTTATGTGGGTACTCTACTTTTTCATTATTTTATTTATAGGTTTAAGACAGTAAATTAAAGAAAAAAAGGTAGATACTCGAGATGGTCGGTAGATGGTAGATGGTAGATGAAAGGAAGTAACCAACGCAACTTTCAATACGACTATATCTCCTAAGAGATTAGGACTCAGAAATGATACTCAGATGAGAAACATTTCAAGAGATCTAAAGATTTTGACCATTCAAACCGCGACGCCATCTCGAACTTCCCGATTCATTGACCTGCACTTCCTCCGTGCTACTCTCGAAACCACAAAGCTACGAGCAGGCAGTTCACTGTGACCAGAGCTGCCCGTCCACATCTTATCAAACCTACCGAGAGACAGGAAGCCAATGTACCAAGTACCAGAAGAAGAAAAATTAAAATCAAAGAGAATTAGAGAAAGGAAAGGAAGAAGGACGAGCAGAACCCGATGAACAGAATGTAGGAGTCAAGGAGATGACGAGATTGAGAGAAAGTAGGAAGGAACGGGGGGGATCCCCGTGATATTTGACGTGAAAAGAAAACAAATAATGGAAGAGAGAAAAAAGGGAAACGAAACAATAGGTTTCAAAATAATAGAACTTGTTGTGAAAGAAGACGAGACAGACAGGCAGGGAGTATTAATTACATGAGAATTGATGGGCTGCCAGAGATAAGAGAGGAAGAGAAAGATAAGCTCAGCTAATATGATGATGGTAATGGACATGATGGTCAACTAAGTGGACACCGGACAGGTGGCATTTCATGATGTAGATGTTGCTGAGGCTGACAACTTGGCAGAGGACAGGCGGACAAGGAGTCAGCAACCAGTAGGAGAAGACGAGGCACCCGGAGTAATAACACAGGAGAATTTGCATAATGCTCATAACATGCTGATGCTAGTGTAACGTATTGAAAGGTTTTGGTATTCGTTGGATTTAAGGAACGTGTTTTATGTGATCTTTACAAAAAGAGTGATATCATCGGTCATTGTATTGATGGTCCTACCAAAATAGTATGCATAAAAATTATAAAAAATCCTTTGAGCTATCACCGTGGAGAGATATTTGAGAGAATAACGTCTTTATAAAGAACTTTTCGAAAATTATTTTAGGGAGAGCTAAATAAAGTTGAAAATAACACTTGTATGCATCTGCGGAAATAGTCTATTTCTGAATTAGGAGTAGGTAGGTAAGTATACTTCTTAAACGTAAAACGTTACCAACAAATGCATGACGATAAATCGAACGATAGTGTAAAGGACATTTAAAAGAAATCGGCGATGCGGATCTTGATCAAAAAAGAAAGCTCGCGAAACTGAAAACTTAGCAAAATTTAACACATGTTTATAATAGGATTACTAGACATGAAAGGAGAATGAGCAGAAAGTCTATCATGTGTCGGAACTTAAGTTTGGAACAGTCAAACTGGTATATGGTGTGAACAATTTGGCTTACAACATTCTTACTCCAATCTAATGACCATCATCACAAATTCCTCAAAAGAAGATGTACTGGTTAATGTGATTTTTATGATTTCATCTACCATGATGGCCTAATCTCTTTTGACCACTGAGACGAGTGACAGGAGAGCAAGTTTCAAATTTTGGCAGTAGATTAGAAACTTGAAAACTCCTTTCTGAATCATTTTGCCGACCGAATATGTTAATTTCCATGATAATGACTAAGGTTGAAATAAAAATCACGAGTTGGAATTAACACTTTTTATTCTCTAGTCAGCTTGGTGTATTTCTAACGTTCACGAGTTTTCTGTGGCCCCAAGCACCACCTTGAAAATTGAACGGGTATGGGTCATTTTCATTTATCTTGGGCAATTGGATTTTTTCAAGTCATGAACGTTACCTTTTTCCTAAACAATTTTTAGGCTCAGAAGACTAAGACAAATACCTTTGAGCAAAAGCTTTCATTTAGAATATTTCTAGCAGCTACCTCTTCACACAAAATTACAAAAACTTAACGTACCAGGTAACGTTCATGACCACGGGTAACGTTCATGACGGTAACGTTCATGAGTAACACGCCACTAAAACAATCTTTTCTCAATTAAAGAATATTCACTTTACAAAAAAAAATATTTGATTGGAAAGAGGACATGCAGAAGAATTAAAGAAATACATTATATATTAAAGAATCATTACAATTTATTTAAAAAACCGCGTAACGTTCTTGTCAAAAAAAATTAGACCCACCATTGTCCCTCACTGTACTGCATCCAACATCCAACTGACAGGAAATTTCAAAATAAAAACAATGTCATCTGTAAGAAGCAAAATGGCGGCAGCTGCTAGCTTCTCATTATAAGGGTTTTTCAAAATGGTTTACATTTTTTTGGGGGTAACATTCATGACGGAGATTTTTTTTCTTCGTAGGGACACAACTTTACACGTCTGTAGAATGAGGTGAACATTATTATTTTTATGAAAACTAATGGTCACATCCTAAATATACTGTATTTTTCTCATTTATATTGGATTTTGGTGAAAATAATGGGGAGAAATGCATTTTTTTCTATCAGACACAGTAAAATCTTAGACTGAGGGACACCTAAAATATCATGAACGTTACTTACATAACTGGCAATTTTGAGTCTCCACATTAGTTTAAAAGACAATTTATTATTGTAATTTATAAAAAAATTGATTCCTATGTGATCAAATAGATTTTAGTCAAATATCCCTATTATTTTCATATTTATTAAAGGAGAAAGGTTGCGGACTTGATATGCCCAAGATAAATGAAAATGACCCGTATACCTCTATCCTTGGTGGAAATTTCCATACACTTGGTGATGTATAAACAAGAGGAGGAGAGACTGAGATATGGGGGGGGGGTGAACAGCAAAAAATAAATTCTATAGAGTAAGGAAATGGAATGGGGCGCTTTTTTCTCCACCCCTCCGCCACCCCCGTCCCCGCTGTTCTGGAAATACGAGAGATTTTCGGAACCTCTAAGGCAATTTTGTAATCAGCTTTCAAAGTTGTCTTCCGGGTAGAAATGAGGAGCGTGACGTTGACGTTCCTGTTCAAGTCTTCATGCAGCTGAAATTCAGGAGCCCTCCGGCTAATTAGAACATCGGTGGTTACGGCGAGAGAGGGTTGGGGGGGGGGGCAGGAGAGATTGAAAAAAATAATAAGGAGATGGATAGGGCTGGAGAGTTGAAAGTAGAGATAGATTAGGCAGATAAAGAAAACGGGAGGAGACAGAGGTGAAAGAAATAAAGATAAGAGGAGGGAGGTATCAATATATTAATTCCTGATCAGTCTAATAGAAAAATTAATTGATGCAGGTAACTCAGGGCAGCACCTGCTGATTTTGATGTACGTAGAACTTTCCTGTATCAGTGAGAATGCCATTTAATGCAAGTTCAGTGTTTAAGTATCATGAACTTAGGAAACCATCAGATGGTTTCAAAAGCAATAATCATATGACAAATTACAAACCTTTGTTCTGAAGGTACTTCTCAAATTTGACAGATGATTTACTGTAGGAGTGGCTTGTCATGTCACTTTTACACCAGGAGTAGAAATTATTTCTCCTGGTCAGTGAACTCGGAATAATTTGGAACCAGGGACTTCGGAGTACTTGGAATGTGTAGACCTATACAGCTGTTCCTAACCAGCCTGGACTATTTTCAGTGAAAGATGATGAATGCACCAGGTGCTATTTAGGACAAAAAATAATAAATGCATCCAAGAGAGTATACTTTACGCTCCTCACTTTATCCAAAATGTACGATGTAGATAATACCAGCAAAATACATACATTGGAGCCATTATGAAAACACTTGGAGCATTATGACTTTGCATGTTGCAATGCGTAGATACCCACCTAATAACGTACCCTTAGCCCTCAGCAAATTACGTTAAGTTATTCTCAGTGAGACACAACACTTCTCAACGTGTGACCTGTTCTGAGGCCTTTGGCTCCTTAAGACCAAATGGAAATACATAAGTCAATACAGAAACAGTTATATCACACTTTGCTATAGAAATAGTCAAGGAAATTTCGATATGTACCTATGTAATGTAGTATTTTAGTATCTGTGAAACAAAATGAAATTGGATAAAAGAAGCTGCTGAAGCACTGGAATTTTTCCTCATTAATTTTAATTTGTGACCACATAATAATAAGACTCTGAGGGTTAGGTGGTAGAAAATGCTTTAACCTCGCCTGGTGTTTACCTTCCATTAAAGAGTGTTCCACTAAAACTGATATATTTTTCCAAATTGGATCTTGAAAATAATGAAAAAGGATTTTTTTTATATTACTTGGTGAGTTTTACTCTCTTTTTTTTAGTTTTTACCAAAATTACTCTCAAATTCAATGTGACTTTATTGATATATCTCTCAGTTATATTTTTTTAGGAGAAATTTTAACTTGTAACAAACCTACAATTCGAAGAAAAGATTTTTTGATTATTTTTTAAATTTTTGATAGAGGTGGACGTGCTGCTATTTGCATTGACTCTTCGCAATGAAAAGTTAAGAACCGCTGGGTTACTCTTACGCTAGTTGCGAGTCATTATCATCACTTGCGGCCAGAGTAGGTACTGCCTCGACATTCATTTCCAGTACTGCCCCGTGGCATTCCGATGCCAAATTACGGGAGAAAACGCCTGGCGGGATCTCAAATACCGGCGTAGCCTGAAATTAGGTGCGGTTTTCGAAACTTTGCCGCCGGCTGTATCAATTCTCAATTATCTCCAGCAGGCATTGCCTCGACTCCCACCTCGCAGATAGCATTGTTCTGGTGTCAGGCAATTACCACACCACAACATTAGTGAGTTTGGGAGTTATGAGAGGGGTTTTTGGTGTATTGAGGAGAGTTGGTTGCCTACTGCAAGAGGTCGTTACTGTTTCCACAGAAGCCAACTAACATACATTACACACAGTACTTACTTGTGATAGGAAGGTCTCGTGTGGGTGAGACTTCCAATTGTTGCAGATTTTAGTTACGTTTCTTTCTTTTTCCATCACCTCACAGTCACTGCTATTCTCTTACTGTTCTTAACCTCTTTTCCATTCATTCTCTCAGTTCCTCTTTCTAGACGTTTTTCTCTGGATGCTTCACATTTTTAATCTTTTCCTTTTTAATCTTTTCCTCCCCTTTTATGATTCCAAAAAGGAAAAAAATCCAAGTTTATTCTTCGTATTTATTTATTTTCAGAGGAAAAGAATTTCTATCTTTTGAAATATTTAACTCATCTCGACTGTTTCACCTCCGTCTCTCTCCCTCACGTATTTCATTACACTAAAGGTACACCTTACCCTGCCTCTCTCACTGCATAATATTATTTTCTTTTTCTTAAAGTAAATAATACAAAAAGAAAAGAAGAAAAATATAATATTAATAACAACCCCTTTGAAGAGAAATGAGAGAATTTCTTTAAAAGTACCTAACGCCCAAAAGGCTGCGTATGTCACAGTACAATTTGAAACGTTCAAAACAAGTTGCCTTGTCTCATGTGTAGCACTCGTCAGAAACTAGCCCTTGCCTTAGTTTTTTAAACACAACTATACATGTTAAAAATTAGTGAACACCTCACTATCAACCAACCAATATGAGAATTCCGTCTGTTCCACGGTTCAAGGAAGCAAAATTAATAAGAATATCAACCATTTTTTTGAGAAAACTACCAAGATCTCAAAAATCACGCTTCTTCAGAATTTCTATCTTAATACGATTATGCGCCTTGGTTGATTTTAAATGTATCCCAGTACAATTAATGAAAAGGCCAATTATAACTGAAACAGTGATTGCATTCTGGTTTCTCATTTAAAAAAGTACGTGTAAATCCTGAAAACCTTAAATCTCTAAAGAAGCACCCTAAAATTAGGCTATTTTACAAACTAATGCTACATTTCTGTAAAGTGAGAAATAAGAAAAATATTAACAAAATAATGAAAGGCCTCAAAATTAAGAAAAATGTCAAGAGCCGTACCAGAAATTTTTGAATTATAAATTCTCATATTTATAAAAATTTCAACATTCATCATCATAATTTATTTTTTCCCTCTTTTTTCTTGAAAACCGAAATACTTAAGTATCATCCTAAAACCTTTGAAAGAACAGAGACGAAAAAAGGCAATTACTATTTAGTATTTACTTTACGAAACAAAACGAAATTAATAAGGAGGTAAGAAAAATAAAAAGACGCGAAAAAACCTAATTAGAAGAGTAAAAATAATTATTGGTCATCAAATTTTAATTAGGTAGATATTATTTACATTGTCCTAATTATTTACTTTGTTGATACTCATAATAGTTAATAACACTTGAAAAAAAAAATTCAATATTAATTTAGCTGTGTTGATTGTTTATGGATCTATGTAAAGTAGCTTTGTTTAAATTTGGCTGTAACTTATTAGTAGATATTAATGACACCAGAGAAACTCGATCTTGTCGTATCGAAAAAAATAAATCTAGGTTGGTGTACTCGAACGAATAATTGAAGAACGAATGAGTTTACGAAAAGAATAGTCCGATTTTTATTAAGAAAAGTCACTTGTGAAACGAGATTATTTGACAACTAGAACGGTATTAAATAAAATTATTGAATGATCGAATGAGTTTCACTGGGAAGCTTTTTGGAATGGAACTTCGTGGCCAAACCTTGATTCGGAACTACGTTCACGACAATTTCCTTTTTCATGAGCATTGGATATTGGTCAGCTCCAGCTATAACAGGCTATAGCCCATCTGATGTACTGCCGGCTGCTATTGCTACTATATTATCAACTAGTACAATGCATGATGCTACATTTATACATTACTACCTATTACCAATTGTACCTATATTAATAATATAATAATACAAACCGTCAAGAACAGTTCGTTCACAGTTCAGATCGGGAGAAAATCTCAAGACTTGATTTCTCAGAGGTTCAAAAGAGCCATGTCACATCAGGATTCAGGTCCTACTAATGACTCCTACAACAATAATAATGAATCGTGAGTATTTAACGTGGACTGAATGAATGTCCTGAGTCTTGACGGTTGACATGAATGAATCTCATCATTCATACAAGAGCAAACTTTAGCCATTCATGGTTCATACAACAGGGGCTCTGGGTCAATAGAAACTCTAGATCAGTCCTAAATTCGAGGAGAGAAGAGATAGGACGAAAGTTCAAATTTATTCTTATACAAAATACCAATTTTCCTATAAAAGACACCGGTCAAAACAGTCATTATGGAAATATTATGGTCTAAAACTCTATGATTTAGACATTTGAAACAACAGTAGAGTTTTAGGAATTATATAGGAGAGCTTAAGTTCGGACTTGCTTTTATGCTATATTTGATTTAATATTATTGTGTCATTATCATAAAAATATTCAGGCCCCTATCATAAACTTAGTTCTTAGTGGCTCTATGACAATAAATACTAGCAAACTGGGAAATCACAAATGTTGCGCGTTTTCGGAGTTGCCATGGAAATATGGATGAATGGAGTGCCAGAATCAACCAACCCTCAACCATGAGGAAGAGGTTAAACAATGCCGGTACAAAGTATGTAGTTTGGGAAGAGACAAAGATTTGATCGTAAAATTCTGTCTGTCCGGTAGCTCAGTGGTGAAGGCGGCACTCTGTGAATCCAGAGATTCGAGAGGTAGTGGGTTCGAAACCCAGCTGGGAAGTGCAAGTTATCCTGCCATTTGGGATTTTTACCACACAATAATATGTCTTGGTCTTACTGCTGGAATAATGGGACTTTAATAGTCTTAATCGGGCAGTATAAATAATGCGATATTATTATTATAATCGTACCTATTTCTTACACTTCCATCAGTGATCAGTGTACTTTGTGACGGAGCCCTCAGTTCATTCTAGGCTGAACTTTTATGTTCCTATTGAATTCAACTGTCAAGATTCGTATTCAAAATAGACTACTTGATTCTATTCAGTTCTCGTGGTGTCTGCTTCATCAAGTCATCAATCTATGTTCACCAGGATCCTAATGTGCGTCCGTCATATTTATCTGATTTAAATATTTTTACAGCAGGTAAGTTCTCCTTAATTTTGTAAGCATTTTGTAGTCGTTTAATATCTTATTACATGCAATGCATAGGTTATATTTATAAATTTCTATCTTTGTGGATAAATTGGGTATACTATGAGTATAATTTGGGTATACCAAATCCTTTCAGAAGGAAATATTTAGATCTGGATCACCATTTTTGAAATACAGTGGAAGACCTAAATATGCAGATATTCTTAGATTGTATGTGTGATCCAATGCTGATCCATAAGGTAATGGATAATGATCTATAAGGTAATTTGGTATTGTTGTACACCAAGTTTTTGAACAAATCGAGTATTAATCTTGTTGTGTACTGAGAATAATAGCTGGAAGAGCTACGGCCACTGGTCTCGGGAGTCTGCCACATGAATACTAAATACACAACTAGGTATAGTAATGATGATGATGATATTACCTGCTGAACACAGTGAACTTACTTCTTGCATAAATTATTTCACTAGTACAAAGATTTGTGCAGACGAACAAATCCAACACACAAAAGCTCTATTCCAGCCAAACCTAGTATTTACATTAAAATTACCACCGGCAGCATTACATATGTACATTAGGAGCAATAGCATTATAATAAAATAAAATATTATAACATAAATCTGCTGATGAGGATATCAAAACAAAAGAAGCCTCTCCCGTCAAAAGAAAACAATGGGGCCACCACTCTCCCTGAATATAATAAAATAACAAACAATACAATGAAAAATGGGAGGTTTTGAACAAATAGTGCACCTAGGCGATGTATGAATGAATGGGATACTATGTACATTGTGTAATGTACCCTGGAAATGTATACCTCACATACGAATTGACCAGGGGCGTGTGCAGGATTGGGGTTTTAATACATTCAGTTGATAATATGAATAGCCTGATTAATGAACAACCGTTGATCCAGGAAGAAGAAAGAAGGGAGGAGGTTAGGAATGATAGGATGTCAGATATAATGATCCAGGAGAGAAACCGGCGACATTCACATTTTCCTCAAAGCGCACGAATAGCTCAGTGGTTAAGCACTCGCTTGCCATGCGGAAGGTCCCGGGTTCGAACCCCCGCGCCGACAAAAATTTGTATTCAAAATTTGGTTACAGTTGTTTGTAAGGGATACCTTCCGGTTCGCTCGTGTTGACCCAGCACCTAAATGGGAAGTATTGTGTCACTTCTCGCCCATCAGAGGGGAGGCATACTACGGGATGGGCAGGCTACAACACAGACCACAAGCGTCTACAGTAGCTCCTGTTTCATGGCTACGAAACAAAAAAGGCTGTGAAACACTCATCTTTAAAAAAAAAAAAAAAAAATATTTACAATAATTAAAACATGGGTTTCAGTCTGTCCGACTGGAGACCATCTTTGCCGGGTTTAGCTACACTACTACTAGCATCAACATAAATCTAAATGTTATAATATACCTATGAATTTCTCAGAAAACTCTCACAAGTCCTTGTACTACTGAGGATGAAAAAAACACATTTCCCAAACATGAACATGATCGCCAAATGTCCAATAAATCAATTATAGGTAATAAATTTAAAAAAGAATGACCGTTTACCTATAACGTTTTACCTGTATGATTTGTAATACGTCCCTAACATCAATGTTTACAGGACACTTCATTTCCATACATTAAAACTCAACATCTATACCCTACCTCCTGATATATTTTAGAATATCAATTTGTTTATATTTTGATGTCTAAAAAGAAGATCATTCGACAATTTATTTCAAATGTGAGCAAGCTAATGGTGTTTGTTCTTGTAAGTTTTCTGAACGATCAATTGATTTGAACTCGCAGAGCTAGCACTTTGCACGACATAAGTAAAATTATGCTGACCTGACATTAATGTTAACATGATAATGTGAAAGTCCGCTATGTGTGGAGCATCGCTATATCACAAGAGGGCGGGCGGGCGTTAGTGGTTCTTCCTTTACGCCACTGAATTTTAAGATTAGATTCTAAAACTTTTTATGAATAGCCACTGCAACTTGAAAAAATGGTTTCGTTTTTTAGTTTATTGGCCAATGATCGACTGATAGCAAGAATGTTCGACACAAAATGATTCAAGTAGGTAATACCAATCAAAATTAAGGTGATACTTGAGTTCTGATGCTGATGAAAAAAGCTTATCACACATCGGCCGAGGTGTGAAGAACGTCCTATAGAAAAAAATAGCCATTATAGCATAGTTATAATTCCTCAGCTGTAGTACTCCAGAAGTCGTTTGTAAAAAAAAATATGAAAATAAAAAGGTAAATTTTAGATTTTGAAAATGTTTTTAGTTTGCCTAAAAAAACAAAAAAGATGTGACCTAAAATTGAAATATTCCAGAATCGTTCAAAAGATGAATCGATAGATATTAGAAAGCATCATGTATTTTACATGTATCCATATTGTGCATAGTTACTTCAAGAATTTCGAGAATTTTGAGATGCTCAGATGAAATTTGTTTTGGAAGTAGGTACTATCGGCATTTGGAAAGCTTGTCCAGCATTCCAGTGACCATGATTATAATATCCTGCATTCCATAGAATAGACAATGCAGTAACACGGACCTACAACACCAGCTCATTATAATGATGTTTCAACGGAATCTGGTGTTAAAATTCATAGTTGGAGTTTTAACATTTTAGTTTTCACTGTAGATATTTTATTTTCTGTGGGAATCAAACAAAACAGGTCTATTAATGCAATTAAAAAATAAAATTAGACAATTTAAACCAGCAAATGTTTCAAAAAAATTAAACGATTGATTTGATAGAAAAAATGTAGTTGGGGTCGCTGGGATTTATTATAATTATCCTTCTCTTCTCGCACGAATGTGTACATTTAAAACACAAATCTGTACATACCTATAGCTCAAAGTATGTCACTGGAATTTTCTCACACAAAAGAAAAGAGGAAAGTTTAAATCAGAACTCGACTTTTCATGGAACATCTATGAGAGTACGCTGACTGAGAGTCTTCCAAGCGACTGATTGAATGATTATAATATTATGAAATATTTATGAAAGTGATAGGACAGAGGTCAAAAGATTAGAATATTAGATTTGCCTGAAAAGGTCAGGCAGACTATCTCGTTGAGATTCTTTCAAATATCAATAGTAATAAGGATACCTGTGTGATGCACCTCTGGTCAGAGTCGATGTATTTGGTCTGATTTCTAAGCCAGGGCGACCAGATTCATACAACAGATTCTAAATTGTGAATAGACAGATAGAGGCTAAGCTCAATTGTAGCCATAGAATTCTGATATGCTGATCATCTCTCTAATTTCTGCCTCCCTACAAAAAAACACTAGACATTGTACCTATTTGTAGTTTAGCGTCTAAAGTATCGTGTGTTGCTTACTGTGATTGGTTGCCTAGGTAATTCTTGGGTGGTTGGGTCTTTCCTACTTCATTCTGAAATGATCCCCTGGTCTTCCTCTTCACCAGTTCTACGTTCCATGAGGTAGATTGCGTGACAGGGAAGTACAATATGGAATGGTGCTCATTCAATTTCGTCTCCTCATAACATAACTCATCAGAACATAACACGCTACCTCTTTTAGAAATAACCAACATATTATTCTAATGTTCTTGCAATATTGAAATTAAATTGTTGATCATTTCAAGCTGTCTCGTAGGAAAGAAACTCATAATTTAAAAAGAAATAGCTACCTATTGTCTTGTATGAAGGAAGCTTTCTTAGATCTTTTGCTGGATCTAAGTGATTCAATTGTACTTTTTCTTATGGACAAAGAAACTACCTAAAATGACCAGACCAGTTAAGAAACTCATTAGAACTTGAAAAATTGATGTAACAACTATAAGAAGAAGAGCAAATAAACGTTTGATTAGATTAAAATATAGTTACCTTAATAGTAAAATAATAGGTATAATGGTATATGCAAAATGCAAACCATTGCACCGAACATTAGATAGGTATCCAAAAAGAAATAGAAATCGTTTTGGCGGATTTTGCCGGTTGCCAGTTCTAGCTAAACAGTTAGAGGTATCAAAAAATAATACTTGACCATTAATAAAATGATATCATTATTTTCAAAAATCAAATGATAAGTCGTAGGAACTAAGAATAGAACAAAGGGAAATTGAATAACATTCCAAGAATATAAAATATAATGACGTTCATACAGTTTAAAAGTATTTTACTCATCTTTTTACAAATGAAATCTTACTAGCTAAAATTCAGCCCCTCCAAGATAGAATAGATAGTCTAAGTAAAGCGTCTTATTTTAAAATTGAGGTGTTTGTAATCAATCTACCATGTACATGCGAAGATAAAACCACATGATGTAATGTTTCCAATTTAACTATGGTTTTTAGACTCAAACTTTTGTAAATGGTCTACCTATAACTAAAATGATATGTATGTTAACGTACCCGAATATATAGGATTGTAGGTACTTAGTCGGACATATCGAAAACGAAACTCATATACCTACAGAGAGATTACACAATTATCCAAGGAGTGAAATCCAAGGAGTTTTTTGGTTTTGTAGAATTCTCTATTTGGACAGTGGATTGGAGAGATCTATAGAAGTAGATAGATACAGGATACAGGGTAGAGTATACAACTATACATACCTCGTACTTATTAGGAATCTGTTGTAGGTAATGTACCTGATATTGTGATTAGAGAAATAAATAAAAAAAGAGATAGAGGTGTGAACGCAAACTGTACCGGACTATGGAGAACCTATTCGGTTACACTGACCAAATATTAACACAATTTTTCATCAGCATCAGTAAAAGAATTCTCGATAATATGTATGAAGTCACTACAACTAAAAGGTCCAAAATATCATCTTTCTACAATTCTACATATTACTCTAGGTATCTATAATGTGTGTGCACCATTGCAACCATTCCTATCCTATGTAGAGAGATATGCTGAGAGCCATCTTCCTGCCCAGCAGCAGGCTGCCCGACGACAAAGAATACCAGTACAGATGTTAGAATGTTGTCCAATATGTTTACCAAGATGGCAAAAGATTGATGAAAAGGAACGCCAATTAATATTTGGAATCCTGAATGAGCTAACCGACAAAACTGGGTTTTTTCAGGAAGACAAAAACTCTAGCATATTACCACTTGGCAGCAGCACTTTCAAATTCAATCAATGAAATTAATGATACCTCTTTTAAAAATGAATGTACGTAGATAGCTTTGTTTTATGTAATAAATACATTTTCGAAATTTTGTCGATTAGCTCATTAAGGGTTTCCAACATTCAATTATAAGATGGACCAATGAGCCCAGATAAGTACAATGTAAATAAAATATCGATCATTCCACCGTGGTTTTTGAGATTAATCCAGAGCAGAAAATGGGGAAACGACTGATATTGTATGAATACTCTAATAATGTAGGTACATATGAATAGTCTGAACGTTCTTGGGTTTCTACATAGAATTTGACTCATGTGAGCGCATCAATAAGTGAAAATAACTCATTTACACATTTTAACAGTATTAGAAGAAAGAAACCTAATACAAAGGTACACCTTAGTGTAGTTAGATCCCTACTAGAAGTGCCATGAAGAGGCGAAGTAATAAGTATTTACAATGTACGCTATCAGTATCTACTACCTATATTAGTACACAAGAATAATAGTGAAGGTATAATACATAATAATATTAGTATTATCAAATACCTTTTAGTCCTTGGCCAGATAGTTTTCATAATGAAGATAGTTCATGAATCTTAAAGTCCTCCTAATGGATGCAGTTAAATACCCTTACACACTGTGACAAGTGTCACCATGTGTGCATGATAAAAAATATGTTCCAACGAAAAGAAAGCATTTAAACAAGCTTTTTTCATGGCATTAAAATACAATCGCCAATTTCCTGAATTGCAAATCACTGGACAGTCACATCACCGGATGGAACAGAGGATCAACTATCGTAAATCTCCCTCGAAGCGGTGAAGTGAAAGGTCTGTTCGTATGTCTGACTGTATGTGTGTGAATAGCCTGAGGCAGGTCCAAAGTAATTACGGGTACATTATAGCCGCAGCGTTCAGAGCAATGAGAAATTTTATGCCTTAAATTCTTTCATTTTGAACATTTTCATTGTTGCTACGCTACACAATACTGTTCTGGTTCTGCCTGGAAGTCGTGTAATGCAGTATTG
This sequence comes from Bactericera cockerelli, assembly GCA_024516035.1. Lineage (NCBI taxonomy): Eukaryota > Metazoa > Arthropoda > Insecta > Hemiptera > Triozidae > Bactericera > Bactericera cockerelli. The sequence goes on from CM044959.1 coordinate 29,771,267, forward strand.
CTACAAATAGAGCACCTATTACCTGCATTTGTTTTGCTGAGGTTAATGTAGCGGAGCTAAACACCAGAGGCTAAACCTCAGGGTTTCATATGAAAGTAAAGAAGGTCCAAAATCTAAAAAATTCCAGTTCTTTTTTTGAACTTACCGAAAAAAAGAACACAGAATTATGATTGACTCAATGTTGGCTCCGTGGCGGAAATTAACGACACTGGATCCCCAACCACCAACGTTAGTAACTACATATTATTTTATTTTAAGTAAATAGTATGGAAATTTATAGACGAATTATTATCATCCATTTTTATTGCGAACGAAGTGAATATGGTTTAACTTGATTTCGACTATTTGCAACTTTCAGACATTTGCAGAATAATTATTATATCTTTTGATCAAATACTTCTTAAAGCGGCGAATTGTCCAATGGAGATGAAATTTTCAGGGTATGTTTCTTACATGCTTTATGATAATTTTCAAATGACACCATATTAAGCAACGTCGAGCTAGCTAAAAAATGGGAATATTTTTTTCCTAATTTATTTGATATTAGATGGTAAATTGAAACTCTACATGTTTTGCAATCTCCAATAGACTCACAGTGTCATCTCTAGATATTCCTCACTCAATCTATACTCTCTCACTCACAGGAATTCCTCCTTCCTACTCTGTCTGATAGCAGGAACATACCTACATAGATATTATAGATAACTTCTGTTATTTACGTACTCGTATTACTCACACTGAGAGCTCATAGCTCAAGATCACCCATGGGTACATACGTTACTCTGAACAGTTCAATCAAACACACAGCTATTATCATACGATATTACTCAATCAGACTGTTGAGTTTTTAGGCTCTAAGCTACGATGAATAAATTTCGTTATGATTACTATTAAGCTTTTTATATGATATTTATTATTTCTATTTTGCAGAGAGTTATACGGCCGGAGAGAGTATAAAGTATAAACGCAGGTAAAGATTGTTTCTCCACTTGAGGGGATCACGAGAGTACTCTATTCTTTCCCACGTACAGAAAAAGGCGTACACTCAAAGTTGTGTTTGGTTTGGGGGGGATACAGTCCGAGGTCCATTCCCACGTCCATAGCTTTGGCGTCCTAACTGAGAAAAGCCTTTGGCCAGAGACCACTGCAGGGTCCCAGTGTTATGAATCATCCTGAGAGGAGTGAGGGTGATGAGATGATTGTATCATCTCGGACACCCCGGGGCCACGTGAGACCGAAAACCCATTCTAATGGTGAAGCCATGAGATGGGAACTCGTAAATCGTTTTCTGTCTCTCGCACGGTGCTACCTTGACATTCTTGTGTTTCTCGAGTATTTCTGAGAGATGTTTCTTTACCTAGATTTTCAAGTTCAGAGCTTCTCTTCTTCAGCTCACTTCGCACATCCAAGATTGATGAATTCCGTTTCACATTCGAAAACATATTTTTTTTTGAAACCCCGCTTGGTGGCATACTTTTTTTTAAATAAAAGTCACTAGTTATTTAAGCTTTGTTACAGGATTAAAAGCCTAACTAAATCTTTAAGATATGTGACAAAAACTATGGAGTAGTAATTGTTAGATTCCATTGGTCAAAATATGAAAAAATCGCGAAAAGGCCTTGGATTCATATCGCTTATCTTATAAATGCCAAAAATTAGTTCCCATAAGGACTTATTTCTAAATATCAAATAACCTGAATTGTTTGTTAATCCAACCATTCTTACTTCAAACATTGAAAATACATTGTTCTGAAGAAAAGAATCGCGTCTAGATATAAAAGTTAGACATACCTACCTACAAGTAAGAGACACTATGATGCATGGTAATGGCAGAGCTTTAAAATAATGAAGAAAGAGAGAAAACGAGTTCTACGAATAGGTGAAGACAAAGGTACAAACACAGGCTCCGAATGCAGAGGATATAAAGAAGAATTAATAAAGAAGAAACCCCAGCTCCCATTAATAACTCATATCTCTGGTCTGCACGGAGGCAGCGCCAGTGGGTAGTGCCCAGCTATGTAATTACTGACGGCTTCTGTGCGTTGCCTGGGCAATAATTATCAAGACTACTCAACCAACTACCTGTATTACTATCAATTCAAGCATCGCTATTGTTTCTCTTACTTTGTTGTCATGACAGCCCCTGTGAATCTTGACTGGGATAGCGTTGAGACGGTTGAACTTTGAGATTGACAGCATTAATTTTCAGTTACATGATAACAAAGTGTTTTCATGATGATCTACAGTATGTATGCAGATGCTATTGCCTATTATAATATGTTTAGCTGTGAAATTACCTACGTACCTAACTAATTTTAAGATGAAACATCATAATAATCATTCTACTGGTAGTGTAGGTGCTACCAAGATATCCATGAATTCTATGATTTAATAATTATGTTGTTCTAAGAACAAGTTAAACTTACCTAGATAATATAAATTACTAGCGGCTGCGCCGCTGCGGAGGCATGCGTGAAAGCAAAAATCCTTTTTGCCAATGCAGTGTTGTATGAGTTCGAAATCCCGTCTATTGCCATCTAGACTATAAGAAGCATACAATTTCAGTCAGGACTACGTTTGGCTGTAGACGATGATAGTCTGGTCAGTGGTCATGAGTCTTGACATTTAAATTAGATAGGATATTACGTAACAGTGTACCTAGATATGGAATAGGTATTTCATGTGTTGAGCTGAAAAATTATATATGTGGGTAGGTATCCAACAAATAGGTAATTATTATTAAATGTAGTGCGTACAGTACCGCAGAAATCATATGATGTTCAGTGAATACAAAATTCAATTGAAACTCCCAGATTAAAATAATATCTCTGGGTCATCTTGTCTTGATAAAATAAATATTAATAATATAAAATTTGTAATTTTAAAATATTAAAACCTCCACAGGCCAAAAAGTTACCCCAAAAATACGGGGAGTGTGTGCTAGAGCCCTGCACATGGCAAGCGTTTGTTGGTCCTGGGCTGGTGGGGTTTATACAGAGGGGGATCTTTTGCTGCTAAATTATACAATGATCCTTCAATGCCTTTTTGACGAGAAAATGAGGTAGACTGTGAAAAAAAATAGAAAATGTGAACGAGTGTTTTCTACTCAAAAATTAACCTAAATTATGAAATTTTTTTTGAAGCTACTAGGAAATTTTCAAAAAATTGTCTAGTAAGCAGAAAGTTTATAGTTACACTATATGTGTGGGTGATAATTAAAGTCAAATTTTATAAAATACAAATGGGTTTCAAGATTTTTTAAATGCATAAGTACCCAAAATGTAATTATTTAATTGAGAAAAAAAACCTATTCCTAAATTATTGAAGGCTTGTGACAATTTTTAGTAAATAAAGAAGTGCTGATTTTTAAATTCACCCTGTTATCTGCATTATCTCTGTCTCTCTCACATACACACACTATGTATATCTTCTCTCTCACCTCCTCTCTCCACCTTTCTATTTATTCACCTTGCAGCCACAAAAAAATGTCCCAAAACCTCCTGCATAATAAATTGTGATATCCTAATGCGAAATAAAATTTATATTAAAAAGCCTCTCCCTAGGCCAAATGAATCTCTCTCTCTCTCTCTCTCTCTCTCTCTCTCTCTCTCTCCTCCTCTCCCCTCCTTAAAGTTTTATGTATTAGGCATTAGGCACTCGTCATACTCGTATAGCAGAAAATCTTTTTAAAGATATTTTTCTTTTTTCGAACATGGTGTTTGTAATAGACATCCTATTGTGCAATTTGTGCTATTTTGAAACACTTTTATATGTCTAGGATTCAAATTTTTATTGCTTACTTTTCCCGACTTAAGTTTCATCTATTTCATTGACATTATCAAGGGATAATGTTCCCTTATATATAAAAAAAAGAAAAACAAATGAACATTCTGTTCTTCCAATCCATATTTTCACTATAAAATCAAACATTTTGCACTTTTCTTCTTTCGTCATGAACAGCCCCACTGCGGTCAAAGTTATGTCTGAACATATTCCCATGGCCGCGCTGGGCTGTCAGTGTCAAAAAGGTCATTACCTGAATATGACCGCAGCTGGAATTTTTATTTATTTATTTATTTACACTTTATTAATAGGACATATTATATACAACACAAATAATTACATTACAAATTAAAATACAATATAACAGAAGAAAAAAATAAAGAAAAAATAAATAAATATATACATAATATATGTCCTAACTAAAGGGCGGGGTTATTGCCTTGGCAATCTCTTCCACCCAACCCTTTAGAGACCCGGAATTCACCGAGAGGGTTCTCTAACCATTATATTGAAAAGAAGAAAAAAAGCACAACAAATGACATTGCAAATATTAGTGGATGTGCCAGAAATTTAATATTGTTTTTACCTTCTCTAGTAGAGCCGTAACATCCCAGTGGCGGAAATTTTTGGCCCATGCCATATTTTATTTTATTTATTTATTTTTACAAGGTTTAGATAAGAAGTTTATTGTTTACAATGTAGACCTAAGGAAATAGATAAAAGATATAATAATTTTATTATAGATTATAATAAGTAGGTAGGTATAATTTAGAAAGAAAAAGGGTCAATTATACAAATTTTAAGTCGATAATACCTCTTCAATTGAGGATTTGAGTGCACAATGGCTAATGCAGAAAACATCAATGTTATTTCTGAAAAGGAAGTTGCCCATAGAGAAGATGTAGTTCCAAGGATTTGTTTTTTCGTCCATCCTAATAATCATAGAGTCCGTTTTCTACAGATTTGATGAACTCTAACTAACTACTAGTAGTATCCACAGGTGTTATTCCAACACGACTAGGACAGCAGTTCCACCAGTGCTATCTTCTTGATGGTACTCCGTAACAGGTGGTACATAGGGCAGCGTCATCTCTTGACATTTATCTTCGGACAGTAAAACACTCGGATACCACAATGTACGAGTCATTGGACTTAACACTAGACTCATGTGTCCTGTTGTTACTACCTTGTACTTTATTATTTCCGTGTGGTTCTCCAGTTGCCACTCAGTGCAACACTTAACACTTCAACGAAGCCTTAGTTATACCTAGTATTAACCTAATATTCATAATAATAAAAAAAAATACAGCGTCAATGATTCGTTGAATAGATTGATTCTCGTAAGATCACTAAATAAAGTTTGGTTATCATATTTGTGGTAATCACTATCACGCAAACTCACAATGCTTAATTTTTACAGCACTTATCACTCGAACTACCGACCTCCACATTACAAGTCCGCCGCTTTGTCGATCGAGCTACTCAGGTCGGTGTATGCTGTTTAAATAGATAGTTTATTTTATTTTTAGCGGTGTATGACAATATTGGACTCTTTTTCATGGCTTTACTGTGCATTACGAAACAATTCCAGATAGACCCACCCACAGCCTATTCAAGTATGGATTTTTATATAGGTACTTTAATATGCATGATTCTGCATATGGATAATGCATCCTACACTAAATTTTCCTAAAGTTTCCGTGGAGTTCTATAAGAGCGTCTTAGACTAGACACGATTCTAGGGCGATTTCCCTATGCTGAGTGATCAATGTTCAGGCATATATTAAATAATACTACCAATACCAACTTCAAAGGATTTTGTCGTTTTAGAAAATAGAAACCAATAATAATACAACATAACTTGACGAGATCTGTCATGTATGGACAAAGGTCTGTTTCATACATGAGCTTTCGAATCTTTATATAAGACTCTCACATAGGAGTTCCTTGACATAAATAAACTAAATCCACAAGATCCGCTAATCCTTTGGTAGGCAGCAAGTGATTTCTTTCAACACAGGTTAGACCTCCTCCAAATCTGATTTTGAAGCACGTTAATAATTAAAGTGACTGCTCTTGAATTGGATCCAGTGCCTAATCCTCTCGAATCCAATGACTCAATAAACTGAATTCTCATTTCATAAATACATTCGGATAGTTCACCTCACCAAACCTACTCCTACGCGTCCCAGTGAGTAGGAAGACAAATCTCCACATGCAAGGCGGGAGGTGGCACCAAAAATATGCTAAAACCTCTGCATAACAAAAGAAAAATGCATAATTCATCAGGGGATTTTGGAGATATTGCTCGCTTGCACACGCGAACGTCCAATTTACCTAAACTGTAGGTGTGAAATGATCGCATGAATCAAGATTATTAAATTCTAGAAATGGTATCAAAATTATCCCAAATTCGGCTTATACATGCGGCTAAATTCGATGATCATCTAATTGAATGGGGCCGCTGGCGTACCTGAGGCAACTACTACTAGACTTTGGCAATTGAAAGCCATAATGTTGGCAAAATAGATAATTCTATTGATCTATAGGTATACCTACATACTCTACATCGTGTTCATATTCGATAGCTAGCGAAGCAGGCTGATCAGTGAACAGGCATAAAATGCCAGCTTGATGACTTGATTTTTTTTACTAAAAATGAAGAGTAACGGTTGACTATGCAGGACCATCCACTCTTTAAATCTGAGGCTGCCCAATAGGAAAGAGGTAAAAATGAAGAAAGACCATGCTAAGTGTTAAACATTATCATGCAGTGGTAAGGGACTCCCTTGACATGCTGAAGACCCGTGTTCGAACCCCAGAGACGACAAAAAATATGTATTCAAATTTTGCTTACAGTGTTAAACCAGCACCTAAATGGAAAGTATAGAGAAGGCATAGTCGGGATGGTCACAGACCACAACACAAGTGTCTACAGTAGCTGCAGTCTCATGTCTGCATGATAAAAAAAGGCAGTGAAACACTATTATTATTATTAATGTAGATTCGGCTACATATAACTTACCAAGACCCAGGTCGAGAGCTAAACAATACATGTAATGATAAATTCATGTTTATGTAAGATGGATCACGTTTCCATGCCAACATAAACTTGGGAATCACATCATCAATACGTATTTCATTCAACATTAATACACAAAAAATTGTAATTTTTTATTTATTTATTATTTATTTATTTACACTTAATTAATAGGACATATTATATAAAATACAAATATTTACAAATTAAAATACAATATAATAGAAGAAAAAATAAATAAATAAATACATAATATACGAGGTTTGGCTATTAAGTTCGTAGACGCGAGCCGCTACGCAAAAGCTGTCCGTGCTAGGAAGATATGATAACATATTTAGACAGCTTCAAGTCTTGTGTTTTCATTGATAGCTGTCACATGTCTGTACTGTAATTAGTTCTGTTGTGACAGCCCGACGCGCAAGACACCTTTTTTAATTTTGCCGGAATTATGATTGATACAAACGTTGAGCAACGAGTGATTTTTGAATTTTACGTAAAACATGCTGGTGAAACATTTTCTTTGTTAAAGACAATGTACCAGGAGTCATGTTTGAAAAGATCAATGCTTTATAAGTGGTTTAAACGGTTTCAAGATGGTCAGGAAGATGTTGAGGACGATCCACGTCCTGGTCGCCCCCAAAGCTCAAAAACTGACGAAAACATTGAAAAAATTGGTGTTATGATTCGTTCTGACCGTAGATTAACTCTTAGACTAATGGCTGATACACTTAAAATTAATAAAGAATGTGTGAGACAAATTTTGCACGAAAATTTCAACATGACAAAAGTTTGCTCAAAAATGGTGCCATGCGCCAGCCCACAGTGCCTTCTCCGTGAAGTTCCTGGCCAAGTACAACATCCCAGTGTTGGAACACCCTCCTTACTTACCCGACCTGGCCTCGTGCGACTTTTGCTTATTCCAAAAATCAAATCTGCCCTGAAAGGTACCAGATTTGACAGCGTAGATGCTGTTAAGAAAAAACCGGCAGAAGTCTTGAAAGGCCTCACACAAAATGACCTCCACTACTGTATCGATCAATGGAAAATTTGCTTAGCACGTTGTAGGGATAGAGGAGGGAGTACATTGAAGGGATAACTACTAAAGTTGGGTAAGTTAAACACACATCGTTTTATGGAAGAGTCTACGAACTTAATAGCCAAACCTCGTATGTCTTAACTAAAGGGCGGGTTATTGCCTTTGGCAATCTCTTCCACCCAACCAATCTCAGGAACCGAGCTACAAATGTATCAAAATGTTACCTTTTTGGGCATGAGGGCTCCAGGTTATGAAGGCGAATACTTGAGGGATCCACGGTGGAGGTGGGGGGATGCGAATGTTGTCGTAAGGAAAAATTTTGAACACTTTTTAGACAGCAAATAAGGACGGCAGAAATCCGTGACGAATTTCTTGATCGAAAGCTAAATTTAGTATCCTTTTATTCGAGCAAAAAAACTAAACAATCACTTGTAGATGAAACTTAAATTACCAAAATTGATGGCAATTTTTTTTTATTATTATTTAGATTAATTAAAAGTCCACTTTTTGTCACCACTTAAAGAGACCATAGGGAAAGTTTCGAAAACGTTTGTTATTGAAAAGAGCCAAAAGAGGTAAGAAAATAAAAGCACGAGAATAATTTGAAAATTGTCAATAGTAGACTATTTTAAAGTTTAAAATAAAAAAACAACTAAAAGAATTAAATTAAAGCACAGATTAATTAAAAGATTACTCTATTTAATAAAACAATGCAACTGGTAAAATAAATTATATCATTGAAAAAAAAATACGTTAAAAAAATTCCGCGATAAAAAAAACTACGAAGCTGAATAACATAGGTTAGCTCTCTTGAAGGAATTATCAAGACTAACTGAAGAGTTAAGTTCTGAGTTTAAAGTGAAGGACTCCAGCCGAAGAAGTGATTAGTGAACGTTTGAATATGCACTGTGGGAAATAATGAACAATTGCTGTAAGCTACGAATATTTCTTTTGAATTTCATTATACTAATCCGGCTTTCGATAAAATATGTTAAGGGACAGAATCTGACCCTTTGCCTGGTAGGCACATCACATCCCCTAATTTCCCTGAGGTCAAAGTAAATGGTTAGTTGGTTAGTGTTTCTATTAAAATGATGAAATTTTTTTGCTAAAGAAAATAGTTATCTAATGTGATGGGTTTTTGAGGTGATGATGTAATGGGCTTTTGAGGTGTTGATGTAATGGGCTTTCGAAAATGTATTTTCTTTAGATTGAACGCCTCCTTCCTTGCCTTAAACTTTAAAATAGGTACGGTCTAACCCATAACATATCTACACATCACCCATGAAAACTATTCTTTTTTAAGGTTCCTTGAAAATTAATTTGGTAATTTTTTGAAGAGTCTCAAAATGAAATACTTGAAATTATAACTTTGTGCTTCCCTTATTACCTGGTGCATTGTCAAAGGGACTTTGATTAGACTACTCAATTCGTCTGTATGGCACATTGTATAGCTTCGATGTCCAAGGCGATATTAATATTTTCAAGCGATTCGACTCATTGCTTTCGGTTAAAACAAGTTATCAATATTGAGTAGGTAAGTAGGTAGATATCGCCCAAACACTTCGTGTAAAAATAGTCGTCAGGTGTTGGAATGATTGAGTAGGTAAGTAGGTAGATATTAAGAGTTGTTTTTTTTGTGTCATTTTACTAAACATTGGATGCGCTTGGTGCTAAAGATACGTTGCCAATAATACTTGTAATAAATAGTATGATATTTTGAACATCATGTAAAATATGACACGTTGAGTGAACTTCTGGCAAATTAGGACTCTTTACTTTAGACCTACGCCGCGCCGGGAGTACTTGTGATTTTGTAAATTACAGTGTTTTACGAGTGTACAACTGAGATAAGTAGAAGAACATCGCACCCCTTGTGCTCCCTCAGACACTCTTCCCTGCTCCTCTACCTCTAGTGATCACCCTCAGGGATTCTAAGGGGAGAGGAGGGAGGGGGGGGACTCCGCACAAGGACATAGAGAAGAGCCGGAGGGCATTTTCTTCTTTGATGTTCCAGTTGAAGGCGGCGGCTCTAAAATTGGAGATTTCCAAGAAAGAGTTCATTTTTGAAAGGACAATGACCTTTTTCAGTAGATCATATAATAATAATTAAACTGACAGTCGTATTTATGAACAGAAAAAGCAGTCTGAGTAGGGTCTGAAGCATGATTGCCTCTAATATGATTGGCCAATGTCTTGCTTGAGACATTGCTGAAACGGCGTTTCCTGTTCATAAATACCAGTGTAATTGATCCTAAGAGTTCATGTGGGATGTAAAACCATGATAATTGTCAATATTATTTCGAAACTAGTGTGTGGTATTTCTTGCACAATCACTTCTGTTGTGCATAAAGGACATGGTGGGAGGGGCAGATGTGTTTGATCGTTTTCTTAACATCTGAGAAAACGAAAGGACGTAACTGGCTAAAATGGTTGTAAAACTATCAACTAGAAAACAATTCGATGTTATTTAGAAGAAGAATCTAATATATGTATATCTCCGTTGCCTTTATCCCATATTAGCTTATGTTGCTTTTGGGGTCGGCATTGTTCAACCTCATGGTTGAGGTTGGTAGGGTGGAGCACGTTTTTTATGGCTGGATGATGCCCTTCCTGATGCCAACGATTCTATTTGGTTTTAACGTCCTGATCTGGACGGGGGTGTTACCCTCCATTCGCTGGGAATCGTACCAGCTTTAGCCACATTAACCTCACCCAGCCTGGGTGGGGCCGGAAATGCCAGCCTGCTCCAACCGGGGATCGAACTCGGGATCTCTGGACTACGGGCAGTAGTCACAACCATTACGCCACGGAGGCTGGCAGAAGAAGAATCTAAACATTTTTTAAAACAAAGTTGTTTTAAAATCACTCTTTTTTCGTTTAACAATAACGCCCAACACGTAAATTTTACTGGCTTGATTTGTTGTAACACAATAGAATAGAAAAAGGGTGTAGAGTGGTTACATTTTAACAGACCGAGGCGTATTGCTCCACGAGCCTCCCCTCTGCTGCTCTTTTCACTTTAACTTGTACCTAATGTTCATTTGGATAAAAAGCCTCGGAGCTATTTTCAAAAGTGCTGCGGGCTATTTTTTCCCTCTATTTTATATTTTTCTTATCTCTCTCTCTGTATTCTTCATAACTCGTTCGCTCTGAAGAACCTCTGCAAGTCTGCACACTCTATATCGATATTATACTGCGTACCTACATACGCCCGGGGGTATTTTCTCTCTCTTTTTCAAAATTATGTTTGCTCCTTGAAATGTTCAAGTGTATGCCGAGGGACGTGGATGCCATATATTTCTCTTCTTCTTTCATCGTTGACTTCTTGGAGAATGCATTTCGAGGCGATGATCAAACCGAGTGATATACCGGCAGCTGCTGCCTCACCGCATGCCAGCCTGTTGCCAGTACCTTCCCGCTGAGGAAAGCTCAGAGCATGCTGGCATCAAGATGCAGGGGTATCAGCAGCATTGTGACTCATGTGGAGTATGCCATGTAGCAACAAGCTACTGCATTGCTGAGTGTTGCGGGTTGCTCGGTAAGAATTTTCAGAGCAAAGTATCTTTTTGAGACGGGGAAATATCATTCTTACATCAATCCCTCTGTAGAATCAAATGCATACAGGATGATGCATATTGCTCTACTTTTTAAGGGCATGTTTAATCCGGGTAGTTATTTTATTTACAGTAAGCAATTGGAAATATAAATGTACATGTTGAGTTTGAACAAAATATCGTTCTGTTCCAAGTATTCCGATTGCATTTCAACACTTCAAATTTTACTTTCCATTACTAAGGAATTATTATTTTGCATATAGAACGTGAGAATCTAATTCCAAATACATACAAGAACATAAAGTTACATTGGTGAAATGTAGCAAGCTTCTCGCACCCTAAGTATACCTCCATGGACTGACTTTTTTGACTTGTCTAGTGTGGATACTAGTTTATGGGAAGGAAATAAGGTAAACACCCTCCCCATGTCCACAAAGCAAAATTTTCTTCTTTTATCAATAAAAAAAATTGCAAATCATAAATTGTGTTTCACAGACGGATCTAAGACACCCCTAATTTTACAAGCTGTGCTTTTAGTGTAGATTCAAATGTATCGTCCTTTTCGTTAAGCAATGTTAATTCTGTCTTCTCGGCAGAATTAATCGCAATCATTTTGTGTCTTCAGACTTTGGTTTCAGATACATTTATTGCTTCAAACTATGCTGTAGTCAGTGACTCATTAAGTTCACTAAAGGACATATGTAGGTAATATAAAAACAACAATCCTCTCGTTTCCAAAGTTATCCAGATCTGGAATGACCTTAAAACCAAGAAAAAAGACATAATATTTATTTGGTGCCCATCTCACTGTGGCATGGAGGGTAACGAAATAGTTGATCAAGCCACAAGATTCTCTATTCATCCTGAATCTAGAAACTTATGTTCTACAGAAAACCTTTGTTAAAAAAATAGTCAATAATAATTGGCAAAGTTTTTGGGATCATATACCTTTGTCTAATAAACTAAAAAGGATTAAACCTGGTGTAGAAATCTGGGCATCGAGTTTTCAACCTAAGAGATATGATGAGGTGCAGACTGAGACTGGGTCACACTAGATTGACACACATCAGTTTCTTGTACACCAAGACGCCACCCCCCTTGTGTCAGTGTTGTGTCAATCTCAGTGTGACCCACATCTTAGAATTCCCACTGCATTCATCAATTAGAAACAACTTAGACCCTTTTCCCCCCCTAAGGGATGATCCAGATGCAATAAACTCTACTTTTGTATACCTTAAAAACCTAAACATATTCAACCGATTATAATAATATCAAAAAATACGCGAATGACTTAATACTTAAAGCAGTACTTAAAAAAACAGCCATGATAATAAAGATAGTACATATTGGCCAGATAAATACTCTAAAGAATAATCTTGAACATTCAGTCATTTTTCCAAAATTTTCAAGTTTGAAAAATAAACACAAATCAAATTCTTGTTCTCTGATGATTGAACTTCCCGTTAAGATGTCACATTCAACTCTGGAACGAAGGAAAATCCATTTAGGATACAACCTTTAGAATCAGGTATGTGATATTTAAAACATATTTTTTGAAGTTTGATTTTCGCTCAGGTCTCTTTAACGTACAAGTCATTCAAGACTGGGTGTCACTCTCAATTCACATAAGCATCACCTAGCCTGGGTCGGGCCGGGCCGGGGAAAAAAACTCAAGCACTTGATTGTCATGCGGAAGTTCCCGGGTTCAATCCCCCCAGGCCGACGAAAAATTGAATTCTAAATTTGGTTACAGTTATTGTAAGGAATACCTTCCGGTGGGAATACCTTCCGGTGCGGTCGTGTTGACCCAGCAACTATATGGGAAGTATTGTATCACTCGCCCTTCAGAGGGGAGGCATACTACAACACAGACCACAAGCGTCTACAGTAGTTGCTGTTTCATGGCTACAAAATATAAAAGGCTGTGAAAAATTCATCTATTAATTAAATAAAATATCAACCAACTTCTTTGAGAGATACAACTGAGACATTTTAACTTCACGTAAATATTTTTTTTTTTTGTTAGGTATAGCTATAGCTATTCAAATTATTCATCTATAGATTCAATCATATTACAGATTCGTGAATTTTGTTATTCACTCCTGATTACAAATGAGAAATAAAACAAAGCAGAAATGAGGCAATAAAAGGAAAATTGTTCAAGAACAGAGCGGTTGATAATGAGAATATAAAACACGACTGGAGGAAAGGGATCGGCTATAAGGGGAGATGAGGAGGCCGAGGGGGGACCACCAACAAAACCCCCCAACCAAAATTAAAAAGTAACTCAAGCACATCAATACATCCAGAAACAAAACCAAAAAAAAAAAAAAAACAAAATTACCAGTATGAAAAAAATTAAAAGTAACAACTCAAGCACATCAAGAAACAAAATAAAAAAAATTACAAAATTGCCAGTACAAGAAAAATTAAAAGTAACATATCAAGCACATCAACACATTAAGAAACAAACCAAACAAAACAAAATATATAAACAAAATTACCAGCATTAGAAAATTTAGAAGTAAAAAACAACTCACAACTCAACACATCAAGAAACAAACTAAAAAAAATTACCAGTATAAGAAAAATTAAAAGTAACAACGCACATCAACACATCAAGAAACAAAAAAAAAAAAAGAACAACCAAATTACCAGTACAAGAAAACTTCTGGAGGAAAGGGATCGGCTATAAGGGGTGATGAGGAGGCCGAGGGGGGACCACCAACTAAACCCCCCAACCAAAATTAAAAAGTATCTCAAGCACATCAACACATCAAGAAACAAACTAAAAAAAAAATTACCAGTATGAAAAAAATTATAAGTAACAACTCAAGCACATCAAGAAACCAACTAAAAAAAAAATTACCAGTATAAAAAATATTAAAAGTAACAACGCACATCAACACATCAAGAAACAAAAAAAAAAAAAACAACCAAATTACCAGTACAAGAAAACTTCTGGAGGAAAGGGATCGGCTATAAGGGGTGATGAGGAGGCCGAGGGGGACCACCAACTAAACCCCCCAACCAAAATTAAAAAGTATCTCAAGCACATCAACACATCAAGAAAACAAACAAAAAAAAAAAAAAACAAAATTACCAGTATGAAAAAAATTAAAAGTAACAACTCAAGCACATCAAGAAACAAACTAAAAAAAATTACCAGTATAAGAAAAATTAAAAGTAAACAACGCACATCAACACATCAAGAAAAAAAAAAAAACAAAAAAAAAAAAAAAAACAAAATTACCAGTACAAGAAAACATCTGGAGGAAAGGGATCGGCTATAAGGGGTGATGAGGAGGCCGAGGGGGGACCACAACTAAACCCCCAACCAAAATTAAAAAGTATTCAAGCACATCAACACATCAAGAAAACAAACAAAAAAAAAACAAAATTACCAGTATGAAAAAAATAAAGTAACAACTCAAGCACATCAAAAAAAACTAAAAAAAATTACCAGTATAAGAAAAATTAAAAGTAACAACGCACATCAACACATCAAGAAACAAAAAAAAACAAACAAACTACCAGTACAAGAAAACTTCTGGAGGAAAGGGATCGGCTATAAGGGGTGATGAGGAGGCCGAGGGGGGACCACCAACTAAACCCCCAACCAAAATTAAAAAGTATCTCAAGCACATCAACACATCAAGAAACAAACTAAAAAAAAAATTACCAGTATGAAAAAATTATAAGTAACAACTCAAGCACATCAAGAAACCAACTAAAAAGAAATTACCAGTATAAAAAATTAAAAGTAACAACGCACATCAACACATCAAGAAACAAAAAAAAAAAAAACAACCAAATTACCAGTACAAGAAAACTTCTGGAGGAAAGGGATCGGCTATAAGGGGTGATGAGGAGGCCGAGGGGGGACCACCAACTAAACCCCCCAACCAAAATTAAAAAGTATCTCAAGCACATCAACACATCAAGAAACAAACTAAAAAAAAAAAAAAAAAAAAACAAAATTACCAGTATGAAAAAAATTAAAAGTAACAACTCAAGCACATCAAGAAACAAACTAAAAAAATTACCAGTATAAGAAAAATTAAAAGTAACAACGCACATCAACACATCAAGAAACAAAAAAAAAACAACCAAATTACCAGTACAAGAAAACTTCTGGAGGAAAGGGATCGGCTATAAGGGGTGATGAGGAGGCCGAGGGGGGACCACCAACTAAACCCCCAACCAAAATTAAAAGTATCTCAAGCACATCAACACATCAAGAAACAAACTAAAAAAAAAAAAACAAAATTACCAGTATGAAAAAAATTAAAAGTAACAACTCAAGCACATCAAGAAACAAACTAAAAAAAATTACCAGTATAAGAAAAATTAAAAGTAACAACGCACATCAATACATCAAGAAAAAAAAAAAAAAAAAAAAAAAAAACAAACCAAATTACCAGTACAAGAAAACATCTGGAGGAAAGGGATCGGCTATAAGGGGTGATGAGGAGGCCGAGGAGGGGACCACAACTAAACCCCCCAACCAAAATTAAAAAGTATCTCAAGCACATCAACACATCAAGAAACAAACTAAAAAAAAAAATTACGAGTATGAAAAAAAATTATAAGTAACAACTCAAGCACATCAAAAAACCAAACTAAAAAAAATTACCAGTATAAGAAAAATTAAAAGTAACAACGCACATCAACACATCAAGAAACAAAAAAAAAAAACAACCAAATTACCAGTACAAGAAAACTTCTGGAGGAAAGGGATCGGCTATAAGGGGTGATGAGGAGGCCGAGGGGGGACCACCAACTAAACCCCCCAACCAAAATTAAAAAGTATCTCAAGCACATCAACACATCAAGAAACAAACTAAAAAAAAAAAAAATTACATTAATGAAAAAAATTATAAAGTAACAACTCAAGCACATCAAGAAACAACTAAAAAAAATTACCAGTATAAGAAAATTAAAAGTAACAACGCACATCAACACATCAAGAAACAAAAAAAAAAAAACACCAAATTACCAGTACAAGAAAACTTCTGGAGGAAAGGGATCGGCTATAAGGGGTGATGAGGAGGCCGAGGGGGACCACCAACTAAACCCCCAACCAAAATTAAAAAGTATCTCAAGCACATCAACACATCAAGAAACAAACTAAAAAAAAAAAAAAATTACCAGTATGAAAAAAATTAAAAGTAACAACTCAAGCACATCAAGAAACAAACTAAAAAAAATTACCAGTATAAGAAAATTAAAAGTAACAACGCACATCAACACATCAAGAAACAAAAAAAAAAAAAAAACAACCAAATTACCAGTACAAGAAAACTTCTGGAGGAAAGGGATCGGCTATAAGGGGTGATGAGGAGGCCGAGGGGGGACCAACAACTAAACCCCCCAACCAAAATTAAAAAGTATCTCAAGCACATCAACACATCAAGAAACAAATTTAAAAAAAATTACCAGTATGAAAAAAATTATAAGTGACAACTCAAGCACATCAAGAAACAACTAAAAAAAATTACCAGTATAAGAAAAATTAAAAGTAACAACGCACATCAACACATCAAGAAACAAAAAACAAAAAAAAAACAACCAAATTACCAGTACAAGAAAACTTCTGGAGGAAAGGGATCGGCTATAAGGGTGATGAGAGGCCGAGGGGGGACCAACAACTAAACCCCCAACCAAAATTAAAAAGTATCTAAGACTCAACACATCAAGAAACAAACTAAAAAAAAATACCAGTATAAAAAAATTAAAAGTAACAACGTCAACACTCAAACACATCAAGAAACAAAAAAAAAAAAAAAAACAACCCAAATTACCAGTACAAGAAAACATCTGGAGGAAAGGGATCGGCTATAAGGGGTGATGAGGAGGCCGAGGGGGGACCAACAACTAAACCCCCCAACCAAAATTAAAAAGTAACTCAAGCACATCAAAACATCAAGAAACAGATTAAAAGAAAAAACAAAATTACCGGTACAAGAAAAACTTCTGGAGGAAAGGGATCGGCTGTAAGGGGAGATGAGGAGGCCGAAGGGGGGACCACCAACTAAACCCCCAACCAAGATTAAAAAGTAACTCAAGAACTTCAACACATCAAGAAACAAACAAAATAAAAACAAAAAAACAATTTCAGCACTTCATATTTTACTTTCAATTACTAAGGAATTATTATTTTGCATATATGTAGAATGTGAGAATCCAAATACATGTAGTAGTAGTAGTAGTATAAATATGATTGTATTAATTATAAAATAATAATTCTTACAAAGGTTGGTAATTTAAAAAAAAAATAATGTAGACAGTTTCTGCTTAATATTAATACCTATTTTATAGAATTCATGAGAAAATTAAACTATAAAAAAGGTTAATAGGGGGAAAAAAAAATAAAAATAATAATAACTTTTGAAATTACTATGCCTAAAAAAATTTACTATGCCTAAATATTAATTCACAACTGTATTTATTTATCACATCACATTACTTCTTTTCTAAGTTTTTCTATCAATGAATAGTATTATCTCTGTACATACCCAATTATAATTTACCGATTTATTGACTTCGATTGTCAGTTGTATACAAGTCCATGTCTACTGTCTATATTATTAAATTTTCTCTTACAAGATTTTTCTTTTTAGTCTTAGGGGGAAAAAAAATATCTACTCATTTCTTAAGAATGAACGTGATTTCAATGCTGTAGTCACATAGAAAAACAAATTATTAATCATTAATCTAGTTGGGTTTCTGCAGAAGATCAGTAAGACTTACTATCTGAGGGCACAAGCTAGTGATAAATTTCTGACGAGGGTCCAAATACTGTGGACATTTGAATATAAAGTGCTCCAAACTATCTTTTTCTTGTAGGTTACAGATACTACAGAGTTCGTTGGGGTCCCACTTGAATCTCGTGTTGTTCCGTAAAACCTAACTAAGTCTTTTCCTGACATCCTGACTTGGACCATGACTCGAACACGGTCAATGGGGCTCAACTTGAGTAGGTACTCTGTAGTGAACTGCGTGACGTCATTCGTGCTCGTGGGGTTGACTTTCAGCTCCTTGTATATTGCACTGAAGGATGAATGTGTGACTCTACGCCAGTCCTCTTCAATGAGTTGATTGTAGTAGGTCGTCAGTATCTCGTCTCTCTTGATTTTCAGTATTGTTGCTTGTTGGGCCTCCCATACCTCCCCGTAGCCAAATTGAACCATTTTCTTCTTCAATTGTGTGACCCAGTTATATTTTTCTATGTTACTTAAGTTCTGGTCCATAACTAGCAGTTGATTGTAACAAAATCTTGAGTAGCGCTGGGACGGCATTTCAAGCAGCTTTACCCACCAGTCCAGCATCATCTTCAGCACCTTGTATGAAAGTTTCACGACTCCCATCTCCAGTCGCAACATGTAATGAGGTGTATTATCTATACTTATAAAAGAGAGTTTCACTGGACTGACTCACTGATTCATCACTGTTTCTCCGAACTGGTAGGTCCTAGGAAGCTGAAATTTGGTAGGTAGCTTTGTCTCATAGTCTAGATGTACAAAAAGACGGGATTTTTCGAAATTCCCACTACAACACCTGCCATTGGCGGAAAAGGATTTTTTGCTTTACGGCCATGCCTCGGCCCGCAAAGCGGGCGACAGCCGCTAGTTTTGCATATATGTAGAACGTGAGAATCCAAATCCAAATACATACAAGAACTAAAGCTAACATTGGTGAAATGCAACAAGCTTCTTGCACAGCTTTCCATAATATGTAAGTTGTTCTCTTTATCGAGTTACAACCAGATATCGCCACCAAGGAAGACGACATGTGTCACAATATCGGATGTTATCGAGGAGGTTAAGTACGGTAAGGCTAGAGTCTACTGGTCATAGTATGTGATAGACAAAGCACATAGCACAGTCGAGTTCCAGCACCTGAGGAGGGCCGATCAGGTCAAGATATACCCATCAGAATTAATTTACGATCACCTAGGAAAGCCTAGGGCCCTCAGTGTTGCTGCTCAGATAACATGAGCCGTCGCGAACCCATTTCATAGTGAACCATTACAACAATGTGTAACCAACTTTAATGAGCGTAGCACAAGGCCGAATTTTATTGTCTCGGAGATCTGAGCAATGAGACCAGTTGGGGCTACAGCCAAACCGGAGACGTGAAAAGAACTTTGATTAATTGCTTTGCGAGGTAGATCCAATCACGGGTTTCATTTTCGCTGGGGGCTGGGGTTTTCTATTCAAATAAATTATAACTCTCAGAGCTTTGTTTTAAGTATTGCCACCTAGTGCCATTTTAAGTATGAGATTTGTGTTAACCATGTAAAGTGAGAGAAAAATATAATCGTTGAATAAAACCAAAATATCACATCCGCACCACCACCCTCCCGTTAATATTATCTAGTTCATGTTCATAGATAAAACTTTGTATATTAATAATTTATCTTTTTTTGAACTTTTCTTACAATATTATATTTTTAAATTTACTGTTTAAGTCATCAGTTCTACATAATTTTAAGAATTTTAATGAAAGTAATGATAATAAATAATTATTAACTCTCACTTTCTGCTGGAACTAGAGGAATTTCTTTCAGTTCAAATGAAGCCTCCATTGAAATTACTATCTTCTGTTTTTACTAGGTATGTAAAGAAAGCTCAAAAATGGCTGGAAATGAAGAACAAGCAGAGAAAAACAACGGGTCAGGATATGAACCTAGACCCCCGGGCCCCGACATACAAAGGAAAACCCCTCCGTTTCCTCTTGTCTCGATCAAAAGGTTTTCTGGGCGTAATATTTTTGACTTTTCAAAATTTAATAAACTTTGCTCTGGTGTGCGCTCTTCACAAGAAGAAAAATCACCTCCAGCCTTTCAATTTTCTGAGCTCGAGAACACTTTGTATAATAACAGGGCCTGTGGTGTGGGGGTTCGATTCCCAGATGAAACCTTTATTTTCCTAGTAAACTACTTTTTTTTCTATTTTCAGGTTATTCTATTTTCATTGAAGTAACTTCTGAATGAACCAAAATTTATTAAGTACAAAATCACATTCAAAACCTGTAGACTTTTGTACGAATTACTGAATAAAATAAATGAAATGTTGTGAAATTTACAAAAAAAGCCACTGCGGCAAAAAAGAATTAGAGGATAAAAAGATTCCAAGACCTGATGGTCGGAATAGACAGCATCACGAGGGTTCGAATTTGAATGGTCACCCATACAAATTCTAACCTCGCTGAACACGGATTAACTTCATTGATAGAACGAAAACTTGTGTATTCAACGAGTCATCGACACTGGCTGAATGCATTATTTCTCGTAATACCACTAGAGTGTAGCATCGTCTAACGAGGCTATAGGACTATGACTAGGAAAGTTACACTCAAATTTGTTACTAAGCGAGTTCTCGACACATCCTGTCCAAGTGAGCTATGAGTAGTTGATATGCAAGTGTCCAGCTACTAAAGGGTTAAACTTAAAATAAAGAATGTAAAACATGTGTGTTGAGTTAGTTGTGTTATAGTTCGTTGTCTCTTTGTCCCTTGCACTAAGGAAACAACAGAAGCCCTGACTTCGGTTTTCTTTATTGCAAGAGCTAGGGTTAAACTTAAAATAAAGAATGTAAAACATGTGTTGAAGTAGTGTTTATAGTTCGTTGTCTCTTTGTCCCTTGTCACTAGGAAACAACAGAAGCCCCTGACTTCGGTTTTCTTTATTGCAAGAGCTAGGTATGATGGGGAAGGGGAGGAGGGGGGAGGCTTGTGTTTAGGTAGGAGTCGGAGGTGTTAGCAGAGGCCGGAGAAAAGCTCCCGGGCATTTAACACGCCGCGCCGCCGCTCCCTATTTCTATTTCGCTCTTTTCCGTCTTTTTCTCTTTAAACCTTTGTCTAATGCTTCTAGTCTGGCTGAAATAATACCAATGAGGAAGAAGGGAGAGTGGGGGGAGTAGGTTTGGCAACAATAATACCCAGAGTTAGGAGGAAAAGTAGTTTTAGCAATACAGGGTGTTGCCGGAACGAATCAACTTATTAAAAGGATAGGTCCGACACACATGAACCATCATATAAGCCCAACATGTAGTGTGGAATTTTGTTTTGTTCAAAAGTTAAGGCCCTCTTTTTCTTACAGATGAAGACCCTTAAACGTTCTGTTGCAGTTTGTGAGCATTTATGACTAGCAAGTACGTGGGGGAAAAAAAGGATTTGCCCATAACATTTTAACAAAGCAAAATGCCCCACTGGATGGGGGGCTTGTAATATAGTTAATGATGTGCCGGGACCTGCCCTTTAAATAAGTTGATTCGTTCCAGGAACACCCTGTATAGTGGAGAGCGCAGCTAGGTATCCCCCATTACAGTTTCAATCATTATGGGTTACCTCTCTTTTCATCAAATTTTCTATACGTCTATGAGCAGTTGAGCACAGTGCAATGATTTTTATTTATTTACGAAGAACGTAGTTCTTTTAATTATTTGAATTCGAAATGGGTGTGCCATAAAATTGTAGTGTTCTTCATTATTATTATTTTTTTTTCAAACCAATTACTACATTAATTAATTGAACCATAGCTTTAAAAATACTATAACAAGGATCTCGGGTCAGTCATCTAACATATTCTCTTCGCTTATCAGGCGGTCACCATATCCTTTTGCCAAAAAGGGTGACAGTTTCAAAGATATTTATGCGATTTAAACACCTACTTGCAACTGATTTTCAGAAATAAAGACGATGATGATCGTAAATTTTCCGATTCTGTAAAAATAATTGTTGTTGCAGTAGCGACGTGAGCTACCAAGAAATATTCTGATGGTCTCAAACTGGGTCAGTAAATACCTAGTAGCATTCTCAGTAGAAACTCTAGGTCCTTGGGCGGCAGAAACCATTAGTTTGATAAACAGGATTGGGGAAGGAATGAGAAGATCGTGTGGAGAGGACAGATCAAGACATTTTTTAATCCAGCGTTTGTCGATGGCCATTCAGCGAGGGAATGCCGAGTGTGTGAGGGATACCATACTAAGCACCAGTACGTAGTCGTTTCCCAATAAAAATTTACAGTAGGTAGTTACGAAGTTTAGTTGATGAGTTTGAGGTGCTAAAATGATATTGCACACATTTCGTTTTTCAATCTAGAGGAGTCACCATGTTTCAGCCTACACTTAAGTTACCTTCAGGAAAAGACCTCATTAACAAATAAGTTGAAAAAAAATCCTCCAGAAAAACTGTAATCGACTAAATGAATTAATTGAAAACATCACATACGCAAAGAGTGACCGACAGCTCATTAGGAAATAAACAAAGGTCTGAGAGTGAAAAAAGGATTTATTGAAATTAACAAAAATATATAAATGAATTGGCAATTTTACACAATTGCAATAGGATACATGAAAAAGAAATTCTGCGAAAAGAATATTTCAAGAAAAAAATCAATTTTTACATCGTTTTTATCGCTATTATCAATAAAGATAATAGGGATAAAAACTAGACATAATAAGTCTTTTGTAAATTATAATGATATCACGAGAATTTTTCGATTCACATGAATAATCTTTTGCAAGTGAAATAAAAAAAGATACCTACTGAAATCTATTTTTGACATCAAGTAAATAAAAGATGACGTCATACTGCTTTACGGTGAGAAATTCCAGTCCTGCAAATCCAGTACAAATAAATATGCTTGAACCAGTATATGCTTGAACTTATAGTATGCTTGTATAACACAGAATAGTAAACTATAGTGAAGAATGTTCAAGATTTTATTATCAACACAGGAAATTCGTCATCATCGCCATCGTCCTCATCAGAATCATCATCCGAGCTGTCATCACACACTACGATGACGCTACTATCCCCTGCTCCTTCACTTACCAAAGTATTTCTTCTTTTCTAAAACTTATTTCTGTAGCTTCATGAGAATCTGAATTATTCGGCTCACCTTGCATTGTGGGTGTTTTCTTTCTGAAAAGAGGAAGAAACCGATTTTAATGTCAAATTCAATGCATCCTCGGTTAAGTTAAAGCAACGCAAAGAGTGCACTGGTTGAACAAAACGAAAATCATCCATGACATTTTTGTGGAGTAACAGAAGAAATTTTAAACACTTTAGTGAACATTTTCTGGATAAAAGATTCCCGTTTCTTTGAATTAACATTACTCTTCAGGTGATATAGATTGTATAAAACTTTTGTAGAATTTAACAAACAGTGGCAACTGAGCACAGATTAATTAAGGAAAGCGGTAGCTCTCCATCTCATCAAAGTCAATAAATAAGAGGAGCCTACCAAAGGATATAATACGTCACAGCACAAAGTACCGATTTTATGTTTTTATTTATATTCATAATTTCAATCTAACATACATACAAGAGCATAATCTGAGTATTTAAAATAAACTTATTGCTGAAATAAATTATTTTTTATATTATTAATTAATATGAATTCTTACCTTCAGTACAGGAATTCCTAGCCTGAGCTTCTTTAAGAGACAGGTTTTTCAATTTTTCTTGTAGAAGTTCAATCACTTGTTTACTATTGGCTTCTTTCCCTTCCGCGATCAACTGTTTCGTTAGAGATTTCAATAGTTTGACCTTGACATTATCATCAGAAGAATCACTATCTTCACTTGTTTCATCTTCTTCAGTTTCTTCTTCATCTTCCACTTCGTCTTCAGAATTTTCTTCTTCCACATATTTTACATCATCTTCCCCTGCATTATCCATATCAATTTCTTCAACTTCTTCTGCACTAATTGTATCAATTTCCTCTGAATCTTTTATATCAACTTCTATAGGAATATTTTCATGAATTTCTTCTGAATTTTTAACTTCAACCTCTTTTAAAAATTCTTTTACATCAATATCTTTTGTATGTTTTACATCAATTTTCTTTGCACTTTTAGCATCAACTTCCTGTAGATCCTTTACATCTACATCTCCTTCTTCATTTGTAAATTCTTCTGTTTCTTTAGTTTTTTCTTCGATGTTGCTCTCTTCCTCAGCTTCATGATTTTTTTCAATGTTATTGACATTGTCTGTATTATATACACGTATAGGAATTTCACCTTTATTGGTGTTTTCCAACGCTACTTCAAGTTGATTGGATAGTTCAGAATGAATACCTGTCTTTTTTTCAACTGATGCTATGCTTACTTCATTAGTACTACAGCTAGCTCTATGCTGTTCTTCTTCAAAAGAATGTTTATTTGCTACTTTGATGGTGTTATTTTCATTTGAAACATTTTGTTGGCAGAATGACCTCTCATTTGATGGAGGACTTTCACATATATTAATCATATTTTCATTATCTTTCTTGTCTAATGTGCTCGTATCGTTCATATCTAAACTCTTCATTTGATCGAGTAGATCCTGCTTATCTGATAGTACACTGCTTTTTTCAGCCATGGTAGTATTGGTATTTGAATCTGTCCTGGACTGGACTATTTTTTTCACATCCATTAAACACAAATCTTTTTCTGTATGTGATTTTTTTGCAATAAATTTAGATAGATCATTTCCCAGGTTATCAGACAACTTATGTGCATCAGATTTTCTTTGGTTTCTGTAATCTTCATCTGAATCTTCAGAGCTGAGTGACAGATTCTGTTTTGAGTGACTACTATCACAATAATCGTTATTTCTAATTAAAACATTTTCTTTGTCTGTTGTTTGAGTGGTTTTGCTTTTATCCCTCTCTCTTTCCCGTGACTTCGGCACTTTGCAATAATATCTAATATCTTTTTCTTTTTCTCTTCACTAGTTTTTTTCTTCTTCCGTACTTCTATATACTCATCATCGTCTTCATCACTATTCAATGGGATTCCCTTCCTAACTCTGTTGAGTAATGTTAAGCGACCAGGTTTTCTTCGCCTTTTAAACTCGTTGGGGATATTTCCTTGTCCTCTATCATTCCTGACTATGACACCATTCTTTAAATATGGTGCTCTTTTTGGTTTTTCTGCAGATTTCACTTCCATCTTAGATTTTTCAACAGAGTTATCAATTGGATTCTTGTTTAACAATTCCTCACACATTTCATCATAGCTGAACAGTTCAGGGAAAGATTTTACTTGAACTAAGACATTTGAAATCTCATTAAGTAAAGACCTTTGCTTGTTGAATTTGTTATCTTTAAATGACTTATTACTTCCTCCAAATTTATTCAAAGGCCTTTTTTGGGAAGGACCTGCAATTAAAAATTGTCATTAAATACACATTAACAGGCCAAATTCACTCACTGAATATCACGATATCTGCTCAATGCCAAATACAAAGCAGCTGGAATTTTAAAACAAAGATCTTTTGACAATTCAAACCAGAACCACTGTAATGAAGAAGAAAAAGTTTTTGAGTTGAGTACAATAATATATATGCTCAAAAGGGGAAAATCAGTATTCATAAACATAGGACCACAGTTATGTATGACATTTTTTTTTTTTTTTTAAGGTATGTGTGTGCCCCGGAACCGCTTTCGCATCACTTCAGGGCACTTAACCTTTACATCCATGCCATTCCGGAAACGGAGAATTTCGGTCAGAAATTTTTGCTCCGGCCGGGATTTGAACCCGCAATCTTCGAGTCAGTAACCAATGATCTTAACCACTGAGCAACGGAGGTTGGCTGACAAGTATTACTTCCGATAATATCATGTATTCTAAAAGCATTTCGATAAGTTGTATACAGGGTGCTTTTAGAATTCTAGCATATTCGGTGCTAGAATTCTAAAATCGAGTAGCTCAACCAAATCGCATTGTTTTTTTCATGCTGATTAACATGGTATCAATGGTTTTATCATTTTCTTTCAAACAAACATGTTTTGTAAAATCATGATTTTACAAAATGTGCTAATTGATTGAACATGTGTGTCAAAACAGTAACTATGAGATATAATATTGCAAAATTTACCACGCTGATGACATGGTAACAATTACCAAGTATTTCGTAATCACTCACATTTTGCGAGATCGTCATTAAAAAAATGAAATAGTTATATGAAAGCAAATACAAAAACAATTGATACCTTGTTATTTTGTATGGAAAAAAGTGTGATTTGATATGTACTTTTGGTTGAGTTTGTCAATTTTAGAATTCTGGCACCAAATAAAACTTATCAGAATGCAACGTGTCAATATTCAAAGGTATGTAGAATTTTAATCATAATATATATTTTTTTTTACATATTTTTAGAATCTATTTTCGAAACTATCACCCTTACCACAGGTTTTTTCTTCAATTATAATAAAATACATATGTGCAAAATTTCTCATAAAAGATAAGAGATACCTATATGTAGAATTTTTCAATAGAATAAAATCATTAAAAAAGGTGATTTTACAATAATTTTTATACTTTGAACACAAATTTTCAACATTTTTGAAAAAAAAATTCTTTGAGATCACATATTATGTTTGATTTTTTTTTTTTTTTTTTTTTTTTTTTTTTTTTTTTGATTTTGCATCAAAAACTTCTTATTAGAAAGTCATGCAATGTTCACATCAGTTTATTTTATCTACTCTGAGTTAACTATACCTATATTTTTTTTCTTCTTTTTTTGTGGACATGTTTTTAAGCTCTTCATAATGGTAGGTATTCATATCAAACAAATGCTTTATTTCAAGACTTATAAACTTAGCTACAAGTGTGTTTATTAAAAAAAATATATATGTATATATGTTTTTATAATGTCACCCATCTTTCATATCACATATCAATGATTATTAACCAAAGACAGTGAGGGAGCAAAGCAACCTCACTAAGTGAGGTTAATTAATATTAGTTTACCTGTATTATTAGGGCCATCATCTCCCATTGGGTATTTAATTGTCTTAAAGATATTAATTAATTTTAGTTTACCTGCATTATTTGGGCCATCATCTCCCATTGGGTATTTAATTGTCTTGAATATATTAATTAATTTTAGTTTACCTGCATTATTGGGCCATCATCTCCCATTGGGTATTTAATTGTCTTGAATATATTAATTAATTTTAGTTTACCTGCATTATTAGGACCATCCTCTCCCATTGGATATTTAATTGTCTTGAATATATTAATTAATTTTAGTTTAC
This sequence comes from Bactericera cockerelli, assembly GCA_024516035.1. Classification (NCBI taxonomy): domain Eukaryota; kingdom Metazoa; phylum Arthropoda; class Insecta; order Hemiptera; family Triozidae; genus Bactericera; species Bactericera cockerelli. Next base: position 29,798,717 of record CM044959.1, read on the forward strand.
CTGCATTATTAGGACCATCCTCTCCCATTGGGTATTTAATTTTCTTGTACTTTGGTCCATCTAATGATTTTTCTTTTGTGTCATTTGAATACTTCTTGAAGTTTCCTTTTTTGTTCTGATTATTATAAGTGTTTGGATTTCTGTAAACATTTGGTCTATCTCTTTGTTGGTCACTGTTCTGTTCATGACTTCTTGCATTCCTGTGATCATTTAGTGTATTTCTCTGTTGACCACTGTTCTGTTCATGACATCTTATGTTCCTATAATCATTTGGTGTATTTCTCTGTAGGCCACTATTTTCTTCGTGACTTCTAGCATTCCTGTTATCATTTGGTCCATCTCTTAGGGGAGCACCATTTTTTTCTTTACTTAACATATCATAAACACTTTCCGCTGCACTGTACATTGAAGATGGCTTGCTCTTAGAAAATTCATCTCTTTGATTTGTGTATCTATTATTTCTTCCTTCAAACATATCATCATTTCTCCTTTGATAGTTATTATATTTACCACCTCTACCACGTTGTCCACCTTGAGATCTATAACTTCCTCTGGAACTTTTATAGGTGTCTTGATGTGTGGAATAATTTTGGCTACTATTAGCTTTGAATCCAATATCAAAATTTCTCACATCTCCACTTTTGCTTGCATCAGCTGAAAATAATTTAAATAAACATAATGTATTACTTTCAAAAGGCAACTATGTACTTTTATTGAAGTATAACTGAGGAGTGAGAGTGAGATATCACATAAGCTGCTAATTGAGATTTGGGTATGAGCTAATTTGTTTTTTTTTTATCATCTGATCATTGTTTCTATCATACAAGACCTTTTTTTAGATATCAATAATAAATAATGAACTTTTAATAGCACCAAACACTTTCCCTTTTTTTACTGATTTAAAAAGCTGATTTTAAACATAAAATTATGAAATTGATACATGAAACTACATTTTATTTTCTTGATACATGTATATTTTTTTAAAACCTTTCAAAGTGATTTATTAATTTGAAAAATTCTAAAGTGAAATTAATAAGACAGATATTTGGATCAAAGCTCCATTTAAAACTATGTATTAATTGGTGGTTTTTGTATTTTAGGTACTCTATTTTAGGTACAATTTGATAAATGTTTATCTTGCATATTTTTCAATGTTCTCTCATTCATAAAAAATATCACTATTTTCTTATTTATGGTGAACAAATATTTTGATATCAGACATCAGTACACTCTCATAACTTTCAAGAACTTGAGTCCTGGGTTATAGGATATTTACATACCTCTAGAAGGGGTTATTTCCTCACTCATATTGTGTCAAGCTACAAATCTGAAATAATCAAAAATACATCATTATTTGAAATGAAATAGAAGGTACCTCCTATAGAATCTTAAATTAACTTTAAAATCTTAATTGGAATGGTATGTCTTGTGGCCTATTGTTTTAAAGGCCTTCTTAATAGAAGTTCATTGCAACACAACAGTGAGCTACAACATACCATTCTCAAGATACAGGCTTGGCCGTCCTAGCTAATGTCCTTATGTTCTGACCTATAACTCATTAACTGTAAGTTTCAGAAGGATAAATTTTGTTGATGTTTACTACTTTTAATGAGATCTTTTGAACAAGATATCTCAATATGTTTTTCAGTTAAAACTTTTAATGGCTGGTTCTCTGGCTGGATAACAAAACCGACCAGAAACTAAAATCAACAGAATAGGATGAGGTATAGCTTGTCCAAAAATTCTAAATGAAAGGAGTAAATATTAAGATTTTATCCTTCTGAAACTTCCACTTAATGAGTTATAGATCAGAACATAGGGATATTAGCTAGGAGGGCTCACCCCTGTATCTCTCAAAATCACTGAAATTTGTTGCAATGAACTTCTCTTAATGAGGCTTTTAAAACAATATGTCACAAGACATACCATTCCATTTAAGATTTTAAAGTTGGTCCATGCCCAGCCTGACTAGGGCAGTGCAGGCAATTTTTTTTTTTTTTTACTGAAACTTAATCCCACAAAAATTAAGATGGGTATATGGGTTTTTGCATTTTTATATATTTTCAGCCGTTCTTGAGATACAGAGGGTTGGGTGGGACTTTATGGACACCCTGTATACAGTTAAGAGGATAAGTCAGTCAGAAATTTTTAAAGATATGATATCTGTTGTGCCATACCTAATCTTGGAATTTATTCTCTATTTGCTCCAGGAACAGCTCCACCTGTAAAATGAAAAATAATATAGTTTCAACTCCTACCTCTCTTCAATGGATAAATTGCTCTTCTCCTCCAGTCCTCCTACTAATGTTGTCACTTGACAATCAAATTGGCTGCGAGATTGTTATGCAAAAAGAACCAAATTTAATGGATGATCTTGAAAGACAGCAAACAAGACACAAATATTGAAAAGTCAAATAATCAGCATCAGCAAAGCGGCAGGATACATGATTAATAGTGGAAATAGTAAATAATTATAAAACGTACTGCGTAAATTTTTTTAAAAAATAATTTTGTGTTTTGGTGATAACGTAAGCAGTGTTGTCATGAGTTATAAAATAATCACCCATTGTGGTTGGAAAAGAGCGTATTTTTCATTTAGACAACCATAGACATTCAATTTTTTTGTACCAATAATAATAAAATAATTATTATTATAATCCGGGGGTGAGGGTGCTCTAAAAAAATCTATCTTTCTAATAATCAAATACAAAAAGAGCTAAATACACAAATTTTCTTTAGTTTTCCTTGTCGCTCTCTCATATTAGTAGCGAAGTTACTGGGCTTGCAAGCACGGTGGTGACCTGGGTTCGATATCTAGCAGGCAGAACTTTTTCCGCACTGTACACTAAAGACGCACCGAGGTGCACCCATACGTGAGGAAAGATGAGTAGTTGTATGAATAACGACCGTGGGCGGACTTTCATAAAAAATGTTCCGGGTCCTTACTTTTAACACCCTGCAGATTGCAGATACATGCCAAATTTCATCGCTCTACGACTTACCATTCTAAAGATGTTTTGTGTACATACACACCCTCACACATACATACGAAAGGACCATTTGATGAAAATTAGTTTTTTGAAATCAGGAGATTCTAATTCGCCCAGAAATCTTCAGCTCAATATCGAAAAAACCGACCGAAAACAATATTTTCTAAACCTTATATGTAATAGAAAGTAAAAAGTAATAGGGGTTTACTCCGATCATTTTTTTTTTTTTTTGGAACCCGGCCCCGATTTACCGGTATTTTGGGGAAGGTCCCGCCCGCTTGGACTAGCTTTTTTATTATTCATCTTAGATGGGGTTTGTGACTTGGATAGGGTTTATCAAATCTAATGATTTGGAGGGTGCTGCTTACGAATTTGACATTAAGTTTTAGGTAACTGGTACCGTTGATTCACCAGTAGCGGAATATGACTTATTTTTGAGTGATAAGGAAAGTCGTTCAAATTATTGGTGGCTTTTAAGAGTTTTCATACTCGATTTTTAAGAGAAGAAAAAAAAAATTTGAAATAAAACAAAACTGATCGGGAGGTTTTTTTGGCTACCCAGATTGTGTGTTTCACAGTTTCATAAGTAAAGAAAGAAAAATGGATATAGGATACACAAGTTTTTTATTATTATATTGAAAACTAAAACAATTTGTACAAAACCTATTACATATATTTTTCTCGAATTATAAAAATAAAAGTTATAGTACTTACCTAACTATGTAGTAACAATATGTGCTTGTATAGTAACTACTACAACAACAATAAGCTACACGACCTACATACGTTTCATACCTAAAATAATAATATCGCCTTATTTATACTGCTCGATTCGGACTGATGAGTCCCATTTCTCCAGCAGTAAGCTGATAAGCAGAACCATTATGTGGTTAAAATCTCAAGTGGAAGGATAACTTGTCATGTCCCGGCTGTGTTTCGATCACGCGACCGCGACCCCTGGATTACCAGTCAGACGCCTTGACCACTGAGCTACCGGGAGACTTTTTTGGGTAGCTTCCAGAACCGCGACAGACATGATCCACTCGTCCTTTAGAATCAAATGAAATCGTATCCCACTAACTGAAACGTTGTATTGCAACACTTCACATTCGAGACAAAATTCATCGCGAAAAGTTTCGAAACAAAATGTTGCACTCAGTGGGAAACTGGCTATAGGCACCTCCCTACCTAGTATGATATAATTTGCACTTACCGAAAAATAACTTATTCTTTGGGTAACTTATTTAAGGTTATTATTTCGAAATCAACTTTCTCAAAATGTTTTTTGAAGAAAAAAAAAAACAATGTCTTATAATAATTATTATTTCAATGTTATTTTTTACGAAGCAGTGAAAAGTTGTTCTCTGTGGGACCTTTGGGTTGTCGTATGGCCTGATTTCCAGCAGTAACTACTATAAGTTTAGGGGGTGGAAGCAAATCACCATCCACTGCTTCAGTTTCTTGGTTAATAGCAATGTCAATTTTTTTTGTTTTCTTTTTCTTCTTTTCTGTCTTTTTAGTAACCATTTTTAATAATAATTTGATTTCATTTTTATTTAAATGATTCAATTTATCGGCAAGTTGGTCCGTATTATTTTCAGTTTCACTTTGAGTATTTTGCTTTGGTTCAACAGTGGACTGGTCAACAGTATTCAATTGTTCTTGAATAGCAAGTTGAGAAAACTTGTCCATAACGTCTTCATCGGTGTTAGCTATAGGGTCACAAGGAACATTGACGTTGTAAGGCTGAGGATTTGTAATGGATTCAGATGGAACTGAGGATTTTTCTATGATCTGAGTATTAATGTTACCAATTGTGTTCAATGATTGCTCAATTTTTTTACTTTCATGTTGTTCTTCTTCAATAGTAGCATCTGCTAATTGTTGATTTACAGTTGGAACAGAATATGTCTTATTTTCAGTTTTAGGTTTCTGTTTCAATCTTTCTTTGAGCAGTTTCATGTTTTCCAGAATTTTTTGTTGGTTGAATTTTTTCTTGTAATTTTCTTCATCAGACTGATCTTCATTATTACTATTCTCATCAGAACTATTCTGAGAATCAATATGGTCACTATTTGATTTAACATTAGAATCACTAGTTGTAAGAAGAACTGAATTTTTACAAGGAAGATTTGTAATATCTTTTTCACCACTATCAATTAAAGATGCATTACTTTCTTGGACATCTGGATTAGAAGGAATGCTTTTCTTCAGAATATTTTGACTCTGATTTTTAATATCAGCAGTATTGCTGATGACATTTTTTTCAAGAGATGTTTCATGTGTAGGTGTTAGTTCTTGACTTTTAATTTTTTCTTGACTAACGTTTTCTGAATTATTGGAAAATCGCCAACTAGAAGACTTTTCATTCTCCGGTAGATCGGTTCTGGATTTTACAGTTCTGTTTCTGTCAATAGATTTTATTTCTTTACTTTGATTACCAAACTGTGTACGTCTATTATTGAATCTCTTATCATAGGTATTGTTCCTGTTAGTTATATAATTATTTTGATTATGTTCGTGTCTCGAGTCGCCTTCGGAATTGCGGAAGTTGCTTTTATTTCTCCAGTTATTATCTTCGCTTCTATTGTGTCTTCCTCTTGAAGCTCCAGGATCAAATCTTTGACCTAAAATAAAAAAAGACAAAATATTGAATTCATTATTAATTTTTCATTCGAATTTGTAAGTTTTATACATATAAAATACAGTTTGAGATCTAAAAAAAAAGAAAAAAAAGATAGATATGCTTTAAAGGATGACTTGTTGTGATGAACCCGCGAATTGGGTTATGAACCAGTGATCTCTGGATTACTAGACCGTCGTCGTCGACAGTCTCATTAACTGTTCTAATAATAAAGCAAGATTAATTTAAAATATTATTATTGAAATTTTATTTGGGTACTCATACCTTAGAATCATAATCAATATGTATCTGGGTATTAGTAGCCAAGTAAAATCCAGTTTTGGCCTTACAGAACCTTTCGAAATTCACTCAGGCCTTAGACAAGGGGGTGTCCTCTCCCCTCTACTTTTCATAACAACTATGAATACAATACAAGAAAGAGTAAAACAGAATATTGGCATAGAGAGAATGAAAATGATGTTGTTTGCAGACGATATAGTAATATGGGGGGAATCAAAAGAGGAAGTTCAACTACAAGTTACAAAATGGGCGGAAAATGCAAAAGAATATGGCCTGATATTTAGCCAAGAAAAGAGTGAGGTAATTATTATGAACAGAATAGAACAACAACATCAAGGAAGTATTGAAATGGACGGAGTAGAACTCAAAATAACAGATAAGTTCAAATATCTTGGCAGCCTAATTACAAATACAGCATCCATCGAACAAGAAATAAGCCATAGAATACAAATGGGAGGAAACTTTTTTCAAGCTGTCAGAAATCTAATATGGAATAAGAAAGTCCCAATCAAATGTAAAAAAACCTTGTATCAAACATACTACCTCCCCATATTAACATACGGCTCAGACACCTGGCCAATGAGAAAAAAGGATACAAAAAGAATACAGGTTGCTGAAATGAAATTCTTAAGAAGCATTGCTGGCAAAACAAGACGAGATCGCATAAGAAATGAAAACATCAGAAGCATGCTAGGGTTTGAAAGTTTAGAACATAGAATGTCGAAAAGTAGACTGAAATGGTTTGGACATATGATGAGGATGAATGAAAACAAATTACCGAAAATAATGTACGAAAAGAAAGTTCAAGGAAAAAGACCACGAGGAAGACCCAGACATCGTTACAAAGACACTCTGAAATCAGATATAGAAAAGAGAGGGTTTACTCTAGAAGTAATTGAGAGGGATCAGAAATATAATAATAGACTATGGTGGAGAGGCTTCGTCCATCGACCCGTTACGACGGAACGAAACGGGTTTGATTGATTGACCTTAGAAAATACATGATGTAACTTGTAACCTTGATAATCATACTTCTGTCTATTTCTTTTGAAAATATTATCATCATTTCGTATTGTTATATGAATTTTAGTTACAACTCTTAAATGTTGATTATTCTCGTTATTCTTAACTCAGTGATTAAAGTAAAAAGCAAACAAATTTAACTTACCACGCGGATCTGAATGCCGAGCACTTGTTGGCGTTTTCTTTGCATATCTTTTATAATTGATTTCAGATTCTTCTTTCAGGTTGGCAAGAAAATTTTCGTCCACTTCCTTTTTGAAAAGATCTGGCGCGTTTTGTTTTATCTTCAAAAGAGCATCCATATATGCTGTGCTTTTGTTTTTATTTCTCAGAGACTTGAGTTCATGATAGAGAAGTTCATAAATGGATATTGGTTTTTTCAAAAATAACCACATGGGTTTACAAACCTGAAAGAGAGAATATATGGAATCTAAAATGGTGGCTTAGAACGAGTGTTTGCAATAGCATATTATGCATTATTTATTTTTAAAGTATATGAATTATTAAAAGCATAATGGGACTTCCTGTCTCAAGCCGATAGTCTAAATAAAGCACTACTATAATATATAAAATATGAATAACAACTTGCCATTTTGATGGCAATAGAATGTATGTTATAGGAAGGCCTAAGGGTACATTTAGACATTAATACTACATGAAACAGTGTAATTTAATATAATACTACCATGGGATTTATTACAACAAAAATATTTAAAGCTGTTTAAAATTATCCGCACTGGAATATTATTAAAAATTGACAGTGTTTTAAAATCTGACATCGAGGCCATTCATTCAATACCTCACTCGATGGGTTTTAATTAAAAAGTATACCAACCAGCCCACTTTTAGGGCCTCTTTTCCTTCTTTGACCGAAGTGCGGCCCCCTTAGATTTTTAGATCACGAAATTTCACTACTAAAATAAAATATAATTTGTTAACCACCCTACAGTCCCTACACCCTTGCTTTATTGGATAAATTTTAAAAAATCGTTTTCAATCTACACCAAAACCGCCCCAAAAATAGGTGAATTTCTAGGACCCCAATTAACAAGTGTACTAAATTTGAATTTTGAAGGATCCAGTAGTTATCATGGAACAGACATACAGACAGACAAACGAAAGGTATCCCAGAACCTCACTAAATACAAATAATAATGTTTTTTTTTAATACTTACACGTAACCCATGAAGATCAGGACTATTTTTAATCAAGTTCATGAATATATCCAGGGCTTGGTCTAAATCTTGTTTCAAAATTAAATAATAACAAGCTTCTTGTAGGGTAGTTTCGTCCAGATGGCCCTTGCCATGAAATTTTTCCTTAAGTTCATTTAGTATGGGCAGTGGATTGTACTCAGGATTCAATCTCATATTAATTTTAATGATGTCCATTCCAGATCCATATGATCCATTTTCATATGATTTCAAGTTGAATTCCAAGGCTTTCTCGAAATTCTAACAAATGAATAAAATAGTTGATGAGTATTTTTCTATGACTATCTTAGGTAACTAACAACCAACTTGAATATCTTGGTTCTTGGCACAACAAACTTTGAATTGGGTGATCGGGGTTTAAAATTTGGTCATGTTTTTAGTGGAGTAAGAGAGAAATGCTTGTTAGCCGCCTTCCTGCTCACCAGCAGGTTGCCAAGATGACAAAGGGTACCAGATCGTGTAGGTATATGCAGAGATATTATAGATGAAATTTTATTAATTTAACTTAACTTTACTTTTAAATAAATATAAATTCCCGGCCTCAAATTTCCTTTGAATTAAATAAAAGGCTTATTTCCTGGACTACGAAGGTGAAATGATTTATATTTATTGGAGACAACAACACCAACAATAGATTTAAGTGAGAATTCCACACACAAGTGCAAGTAACAAGTGATGACCTAATGATATTCTAATTATTTTACACCTTTTGATGTCTTTAATCATTTATTTCTTCTCAATTTATGCAAATTCATAGAATACAACAATTGGGAGATAGAAGAAGCATTACATCAAACCACAGGTCTATTACATCGAAATAATTTTATTTGATTTAACAATAAAATGCACGATGTACTATGGAGATATTGGAGATATGCAAGACATAACAATGATGTCATAATTATGTAAAAGCCCAGGTAGTGTATTGTCCAAATTGGCAGTGTTTTTTCGTTATTTTTTTTCTTGTACATACATAATTATATCTTACCATTTCATGTCTCTCATAAAACATTGCCAAGGTATGCAGTGTTAAAGGAGAGTTTGGACATAATTCAACGGCTTTCAATGCCAACTCCAAGGCTTTTTTGAGATCTTTGAAAGGATAAGGCAATTCAGATAATCCTCTTGATATTTTGGATAGAGCTGTGGCTGAAAGATCGTCATATTGCAGTGCCTCCCTAGTTTGTAGGAAAAAAACAAGAGTCTGATTGTAAATAATGGTTACATGATTTTATATAAACAAAGTTTAGGTACCTACTTTTCAATTAAATATATACATAATATGATTTTACTTTCAAGTACTCAATACCACATCGACCATTTGAAACAAATACATTTCAATGCATTTTGCTAAACTAGATAGGTAATCCCCTCCTATTCTTTTTTTTACCAGGTAACTGATACAAAATAACATATACCAATACTTTAATTACAGAGTTATAGTATTGAAAGTTTATACAATAATTATGCTTTGCTGCAAAATACATGCTTGTTATTACTTATTGACCAAACGAGCTCTTTGTATTAACTCGACAGTTTTACTCATAATTTATCTGTACAAAACTTTATTTGTTTTGGTTTTACTTGTCTTCTTATTATTGTTATTTTTTTTCTCCTTTAAACCAGACCATGTCCTAGCATGGTTATTACAGATACCTATCCAGGTACAAGACATGAGAATGTGATGTTACTTAACTGGAATCTCAATAGGACCTCTACCTATGAATTTTGTGCAATTCACTTAGAAAACTATTTATTGTGCTTCAACTGCTTCATACCAAAAGGTTGAGTACAATTGTTGTGGAACAAAGATAAAGGTTATATACATACCTGTATAGTTCCAAAGCTTTTCCGTTCAAGCCTTTTATTTGTTCACCAAAATTTTCCGGCCCAAACTTCTGGAACAGCTTAGTTGATAGTTCTTTATATGATGTTGCACAAAAAATTGCATATGCTGGACATTTCTTCTTGCTGTAGGCATTTTCCAGGGCGCAAATTTCTTCTTTTTCAGGGATCTCAAAAAATGTGCCAAGTTTTCTCAAACGACGCAGGACTTTACCCAACAGAAAATGCCACTCAGCCTCTTCTGGATTCAAGCTCACTGCTTCTCGGATATCGTCCACCACAAAAGCAGAACTGTCCGGCCCATATTCATTGAATATTGACACTTTCAACCCAAGTAATCCTGCTTTCTCAATATTGCTCATAGACTCTCTTCTTTTGATCATCTGTACAACCTTCAAAAATAGAAATGAGATCATTTTAAATATTTTTTTCCAACACAACAACTTCAGGAAAATTCCAATTCCAAAATGAATAAAATCTAACATAATATACCTATAAGTAAAATACTATAGTTACATTTTCAAACTTTTAACTTAAAATGCTAAGGATGTGTATGGACATCAATTGTCAAATAACTTTAAAAATAATAAGAGATAAATAATAAAGAGCTGGTCATTTGGGTTATTATCTTTTATTCTGTGTCACTAATGTGGATTCTAGCAACTAAAAATAGTGACACATAGAATATTGACATATTGACTTTATACTTTAAAAAGAATATTCCATGTATTTTGACATAAACAAACTGCCAAAGTACACCTAAAAAGATTTTGTTTTCTCTTATGTGCTTCTTTGTGTTGTTATAAAACAATTTTAGGGTAGCCTAGAATTATAGGATTTTTCTGTATTGCTAATATCCTATTATCATAATTTGCTCAAATTTGAAACTGATTGCTGTCCAAATCAAAGCAGCTACTCATTATAGTAACTATATTGCAATACATATTTAAAAATATTTAGTTTAAAAATACCTTACATACACATTAAAAAGACCATACATACATTTCTTAGTTCATTACAAGATTTTTTTTTCTTTCTGGAATTTTCAAGTTGAGTATTTTAAATATTACCTACTTGGGAATGCATAAATGAATCAATGAATGCATAAAATGAAAAGTGTCTATTACTTTTGATAAATTTCTAATCAGGGCTGCGGAGTCGGAGCCGGAGCCGGAGCTTAACATTTTTTGGTCTGAAGGAGCCGGAGCTGGAGCCGGAGCCAATTATTTTAGTAAAGAGGAGCTGGAGCCGGAGCCAAATTTTCAAAAACTTGGCTCCGCATCCAGCTCTGACTTAAAAATGAATTACTAGTATTTCCTCTCTGAAAAAAGTTCCATGAGATTTTTGATGAAGCCCTAAATGTGCTATGCAAACCTATGAACAAAATTTTACTCGTTTAAGCACAAACTTATTCAATATTGACCAATTAGATATCAATTTTTTTTTTTTTTTTTTCAAAAAATAATGAGTGGTTTTTTTTATTTATTATTATTATTACCTATTAAAAATAAATAACACTACTCCACCACATCCACTATTCCAGCACCATCCTCAAATCTAATGTAAATAATGTTCTTATGTACAATAAAATACAATACAAAATCTAAAATGTACCTAAGAGTTATTAATTTGTGATTTAATGGTTCTAGATAAGGGGAAAAGTTATAGAACATAATGTAAGTGTTTAAACACATTTTTCGATACAACCAATGATAGGTATTCAGTTTATACTAATATAAATATACATTTTGTATTCAAATAAGATGCACATTACTGGAGCCAGGAGCCGGAGCCGGAGCCAGTTTTTTTTCTCTTAGCTCCAGGAGCCGGAGCTAGAAAATAATACAAAGAGGAGCTGGAGCCGGAGCCGGAGCTCAAATTTTTTCCGCAGCTCCGCAGCCCTGTTTCTAATATTAGAAATGGGATGTATTGTGTTCGTTTTTGTAAAAAATAATAATATTATTTGTGCAATTTTAATTTTTCATGACCTCCTGAGCAACTTTGGTTTTGTGTCTGTTTTGTTTTTACTTTCCTTATCTATAATAAGGAAAGTATTGTATTCGTCGAAAATTTGACCTACCCAGTTTTTCACATTTCTGGACGAATCATAGCCTCAGGATACCAAAAAAGTTGTTTTCAGCCATTGGTCCGTGCGTCTGTCTGTCTGTCTGTCTGTGTGTGTGTGTGTGTGTGTGTGTAAACAGGATATCTCGAGAACGGTAAGAGCTAGAGACTTGAAATTTGGTATGGTAATTCATTTTATACACCAGACGAACCATGAAACTTTTGGTTGAAATCGGCCGCATTCTGCGGCCGCAGGGCCGCAAATATTAGCCGCAAGCGCCGCTTCTTTAAATTGGTTAAAGATACAAAAAAAGTTAGAGAACAACATTTTCTCGGATTAAAAAAATAATAGGGGTCTATTCTCATCATTTTTTTGATATCTTGAACTTTTTGGAACCCGGCCTCAATTTACCGGTATTTTGGGGGGACCCGCTTGGACTAACTTTTTTATTATTTACCCCAGATGGGGGTTGCGACATATCAAATCCAATGATTTTAAGGTGCTGATTACGAATTTGGCACTGATTTTTAACTATCCGTTACCGTTGAGTCACCAGTGGCGGAATTCGACTTCTTTTTGGGGGATAAGGAAAGTCGTGTGATGTTTACACCAGATTTTTTTTTTTTTTTTTTTTAATACATAAAATCTCAAAATTGCTGAGTGTATACAATATGAGCTAATCACGAGGAAGTATTGTGTTCATAATTGGCAGTGTATTTTCTGTTTCTTTATTTGATTTTGTTCTTGAAAATAATCCTAAATTGAATTAAAATGAGACTAATTCAAGTAATTTACTTTAGTTCTGAGACCTAAATCCTAATTTAATACTATTTCTATATCTTATTTTATTTTCATCTTGAAAATTAACTTTCATCCCCCCCAAAAACTTTTTGTTGATAATTAGTTCCTCTCGATGTATTTGCCCAACAATAAACAATACAGAGAAGAAGAAAAAAGCACCAAATGCACATACGGATAGTATTCTACTCCAAAATACACTTTTGTTTTAGTGGTCACCGTGGTCGAGTGGGTTAGCGCGCTCGGCTTGCAAGCACGGTGACTTGGGGTTCGATCCCCAGCGGCGCAGAAATTTTCTTTACTGAACTTTTATGTCCAGGGTCCACTCATACCTATTGAGAAAAAAATGAGTGGTTACTTGTATGAGTAAAAACCAGTGGCAGCATTACCAGAGTATTAAGAAATTAATATAATAAAATTCAGAAAGTGAAGAAGGCTCTCAATAATGCTGCGCTACCCATAAAATTGTGCGGAGGCCTTGTGATACAACACAAATATATAACATAAATACCAACATTATTACTTAAAATTTTGCTGCCAAATACGAAAAAATAAATATACTATCTGGATAATTTTGTGAAGTGTTTAAAAAAAAAAACTTACTTCTTGGGCTTTAAAATATTCACCATCATCAAAATAGTATCTTGCTTTCATGGCAAGTATAATGTGAAATAAAGATGCTTTGATTGATTCATAAAAACTATCTCTAATACCCTCAGCATCAATAATGGCATAAGCTTTTTCTACTGTTTGCCATGCTTGGTCCTTTTTATCTACTTTGAAGTAGTAGAAACTTAGACTTGTAGTGAAGACAAATCTGAAAATAAATAAATAAACATCTTTTGAACAAAATTTATAATAACCATTGACAGCAAAATTAACATGAACGACTCTTTTTTCACAGACTAAATCAATTTCATTATTAAAGTTAGAAAACACCCATTAGCACATACAATGAATGCCTACAAAAAAAATTTCTTTTCTTTCTCAGATTCAATTTTGAGCAAATTCTGTGATATTTTGACTATCAATAGTGTGATACAAACTTTTATTAAAGTGATATTGTTCTTTTTTTTATTATTCAATTATTGCTAACTCAACGGTAAAAGAAAATGAAAATTTGATTAGGATTGACCCCCAATGAAATAAATTGCAATACTTGAAAAATAAACTGGTGTGCAAAACACTAATATGCATATTGCATACATGTAAAATTTCATCAAAATCAGGTGTACCACGAGATATAAGCATATAAGTAAAAAGTTAGTGGTGAGGCGCATGGTCTCTATCACTGAGAACCACTAGTGCAAAGTTAATTAATTTAAAATGGGATCATTAACAATATATCTCTTATATGTGTACAAAATTTCTTCAAAATCCGTTCAGTAGGTAGTTCCTGAGATTTGCGTGTTACAAGGAATGTAACGTGTTACAAGGAAAAATATTATACAAAATAGGTGTTTGCCCCAAGTGCTTAATAGCCTAGTTACGTCCCTGTGCCTTAAACATAGAAACAAAGAAGTCTTGTTTACAATAGTAAAATTAAATTCATTGACATACAAAAAAAAAGTCTAAAAGAACAACAATAACAAAAATCTCATAGTGAAAACTTACTTCCTCCACTGAAATTCATGTGATAGTAATTTTTCTGTTTCAGAATTTATTTTGTTATCTAGATTCTGCATCTTGGTTTCAATCACTTCTTTAGTACTAAAAATATATTCTGGAAAGCCCCAATCAAATGGACATTCCAATGTTTTGAGATCTTCATAAAGAGAAAACTCATCAATTTCTTTAGCCATTTTAACTCAGAAAATCACAGCAATACAACCTGAAAGTAATGGTTATAATTTTATAAGATAAGTTTAATAATTTGATAAGTTTATCACCCAACTATCCAACACAGAAAACACAAAGTCTTTCATAATGGTATTCAAAGAAATTATAAATGTGTTGGCATCCATTTATAAGAAGAAAAAAAAGAATGACAGTTTATAGAAATGTTTGAGACTTGTGAGGTTTTTTTTGTCATTAACTATCTGTATAAGGAAGAATAAATTCTCACCAAGTTTCTCAAAAAATGTAATGATTTTTCTTTAGATCTACAAATTTTAGATATTTCTTATTGATTAAAGTTTTATCACCTCTAAAAAGAAGTTTAATAGTTTAAAAATTTACAAATATTGGAAGGTGCGTCAAAATATGATCATACGATTCATACCTAAAATCTTAAAATACGTTGTACATCTGAACCTGAACGCACTGCAAATTTTGGAACGTTGCTTACCTTCTCCGGCGCATTCAAATTTTTATCAATCCACTTTTTCCTCTCACTACCCAGTATCCACTTTTTACCGATGAACATTCGAGGCATGTGCATTCACATCACTATCTTCAAGCTCTAGTTTACAACTTTCATGTGAATATTCATAAATCTTAATGTTAATTTTGCGGCTTTTTCTAAGAAAAATAATAAATAAATTCCTATTTATTATAATCATAAATTAGGGAAGTTTTTCTTTTGATTGTCCTTTAACCAATAGTAAAAAGTCACTATTTTGACTTTTATTTTAATTGTTAAAATCTTTTTTGCGTGTTTTATTCAAGTTTGTTTATCTGCGAGAGAACGGCTTCTCGGAAAAATCGATAAAACAGGCGTGTTAGCTTTCCTTGTGTGATACGTTTCTTGAAAAGAACGCAAAATTCAACTTTTGCGGGGATATCCAGTTTAATTCAGTAGGTAAGTTGTTAATCAAATTTATTCTTATTTAACTTTGATATTAAAAAATTGAGGTTTATTATCATGTATCACAACAAAGGTATGGGAATGTCCTTCTCTTAAATAAAATTTAAAACATTTTGTATTTATCAACTTTAAAAAAAAAATCGGGTTTAATGTCGCTTTCAATTGCATGGTCATATCACGACGGGGGTGTTACTCTCCATTCGTAGGAACCTCACAAACCTGCTACCCATATTATTAACCTCACTCAGCCTGGGTTGGGGTGGACTACCAGCATCACAAAGTCTTCACTTCGCTGGACGTTGTGTAACGGTGATTCTACAAGAACCGGTGCATGCAACGCGTCTTTGACGCTGGCAATGTATCAACTTGATGCATTATTACAACATAATACCTAGGTACCTACACCACCTACCTACATTAATGTCAAAGTCTTCAGAGACCAAGATCTTTTAGTTACCTACCTATTATCTTAATCTCCATGAATAAAAGAGAAATATGGGCGGATTTGTAACTTTGAGTGTCCGAATTGTTTAGGCGAAATTATTGAGAGATTGACCCAAGTATTTTTTTTTTTATTATTTTTTTTTTTTTCGTTAAAATTTTTGTACAATTCCAGGAAAATTCTGAACCGTCCTCGAGTTATGCTCAAGGGTTGCCTAGAGAAACTTGAAGTGCCCTGAAACTTGAAATTTATCGCGATTACCTTACTATTTATATTTTATAGCTCAAAGAACAAAACAAGCTTTCATTTAAGCAATTTTACGTCATATACTGGTGTGTGTTTTTGTGTGGTGTACCTACGTCTTTGCGAAGCGGGCAGGTGCAGTCCGCTAGTTCAATATAATGCAGGTTTGTAGAGTTTCCACTGTAGCCAGCGTCGATGGCACGTTGAATTTACCAAAATCTTGTTTTGTTACTGAAGTTAAGCAACGTCCAGCGGATTTAGGACTTGGATGGGTGACCATTCATATTCGAACCCTCGTGATGCTGGCTTTTTCCGTCCCCACTTAGGCTGGGTAAGATTAATTTTAGTAGATATTTGTGAGTTTTAGCGATAATTATGACAATACATAGTTGCAACGTTAAATCCAAATTAACAAAAAGTTCATTTACACACGCCGGGCCATACTACATTAATACCTACCTATAATTGTTGAATGTTCCTAGCGCCTAACAGCTCGAAATTCATAGGAGATTTTTCTTGCCGTCAAAGGAGAGAAATGCTTGTTAGCCGCCTTCCTGCTCACCAGCAGGTTTGCCAAGATGACAAAGGGTACATGCAAAGATATTTTAGGTGAAGTGTTAATAGAAAGTTGTCTTGAGCTGTTTAATCATAGTTGAATTCAGGGGAAGTTTCTATGTGCAGGTAGATTTGAATGAAAATTTAATGTTGAAATATTTGAGAGTAATGAACATAGGATCGATGACAATATATAATGTGCCATCGTTAACCTTGGAATCTTTTGGCACTGAGGAATTTTCTGATCAACATAAATATGGCTCCCTAGATAGGTATAGTTACATTATGTAAGTAGCTCGAACGGTAAGGCAGTTGCACTCGTATACCTATAGGTAACCTGAGGTTCAAGCCCTAAGTAAGGCGAGTAATTGTGAGATCACGAAGATACCAGTATGAAAACGAGTCCGGAGACCTCTGTCGTTAGTAATCCGTATGGATGGACTAGCCACCACTATCATGTCCATACATAGACCACTGCGTGACCTTGACTTGTGCATGAGATCATGCTTATTTTCATTGCTAGGTACTCAATAATTATGTGTACAAATTATGCAGCATCCATAGCTGATTACAGATCACTAAAACCTGATTCTTGTATTTCGGTTATTTTAAAATGTTAGAGAGCACTGTAGGCTGTAGGTACAGATATTATAATGTATGTACTTTACTTAATTATTATTGAAGTACAATGAGGATCTCTCTAATGAGTCTGATGCAAAGAATAACTTTGGGTCGTTCAACAGATATAAGTTGTTGTCTCGAAGTTTGTCAGCGGACCTTTCCATCGCGGACTTTTCCATCTTTCCTCCCAATAAGTTATCATTAGCTTAGGAGGTGTTTAATTTGTATATTCAATTTATGTAACTAACGTTATTTTATTTTATTTAATTCAATTCAATTCAAATTCTTACGAATTCCGTCTGAGGCATAGGTACAAAAATGGTCTCTTAATCAGCAGGGCATTCGCCGGAAACTTACGGGTGTTGGAGTTCAAGTGGTCAGCTACTGAGTTAAAAAAATTCTGGACGTTGCTTATCTTCAGTGATCTTACAATAACTGGTGTATTCATAGTCATTGCCATTGGCTTTAGTGGAGGCCCTGAAGTTCGTATTAGAGCTAATCTGCTGATTTAATAGGGGGACTTAAGGGGGCTCAAGTAAATTAACAGGGGCACTTATGGGGGCTTAAGTATAAAAATTCAACTTGTTTATAATCCAATCTTGTGACTATGAATTAGTCCATATGACAATGAATCCTAGTTAATTTTGAAATAAACACCTAGTTAATCTTAGATATTTTGACAGTCCATAAAAAATGATAACAATCTTTATATATACATAGGTAATTATATAACTTTACTAATAAAAAAAACACTGCCAATTATGGACACAATACTTCCTCGTGATTGCTTCACATTGTAAACACGTGCCAATTTTGAGATTTTATAGAAAATTACTTGTATCTCCAAAACGGCTCAACCGATTTTCTTCAAATTTGTTTCATATGGTAGAATATCGTTTTTTTCTACATTATAAATTCAACAAAAAATTCTGTATCGGCAAGTCGTGGTCCTTATTTTTTTACTTTTTTGTCCAAAATTTCGGATTTTCTTAAATATCAGAGTCAAATTATAATTAATTTAAAAATGAATATAAATAACCTATGTAAAACAATAATATGCATATTCTTACAAAATTTCATCGAAATCGGGCGTACCGTTCACGAGATATAAGCGTTTAAGTAAAAAGTTAGTGGTCAGGCGCATGGTCTCTTTCACCCAGAACCGCTAGTACGAATTCGATGAATTTAAAATGGGACCATCTACAGAATGTCTCCTAGATGTGTGCAAAATTTCATCAAAATCGGTCGAGTAGTTTCTGAGATTAGCGCGTTACAAGGAATCGTTTTAACAGACCGACGGACCGACAGACCGACACAAAACCAAATTTACTCAGTAGGTTATGAAACGTCCAGAAAAAAATTGAAATCGGAGCAAAAAAATATTTTTTTTTACAAAAACGAACACAATACTTCCGATTTCTAATATTAGAAATTTCTCGGAAGTAAAATTACAAGAAAATACAAATTGCAAATATACACACGATTCATAAGTAGTATTAGATATACAGGGTGGGGCAAAAGTCTGGAAACCCCTGAATAACTTTCGAATGGCTTCTTCGGTAAAATTAAAATTTTGTACGGTAAACTGGGGTAATAAGACCTTCTTTAAGAGTGGGGTCGATTTTTGTTACCGGCCCCCATGTCGGGGCCAGGGGGGGCAACTTCATTTTTTTAAATACAAACCCCCAACTTGCGATACATTTTTGGAAAGGGTTTTAAACAAGAAATACATTGGTGCAAATTTCATTTTTTTAATATTAACTGTTTGCAAATGGAGTCCAACTTTGTGTATGCAGTGTAAAGTCTGGAAACCTCTGAATATCTTTCGAAAGGACTTTTCTCAGTAAATTTAAAATTGTGTACGGTAATCCTTGGTAATTAGACTTTATTTTAGAATAGGACCGAATTTTTTTTTACCGGCCCCCATGTCGGGGCCGGAGGCCAACTTCATTTTTTTTAAATACGAAACCCCACCTTGCGATACATTTTCGGAAAGGTCTGACTACCCCAAATTACCGTACACAATTTTAAATTTACTGAGAAAGCCCTTTCGAAAGATATTAAGGGGTTTCCAGACTTTAATGCATACACAAAGTTGGACGCCATATGCAAACACTTAATTCTAAAAAAATAAAATTTGCACCGATGTATTTCTTGTTTAAAACCATTTCCAAAAATGTATCGCAAGTTGGGGGTTCGTATTTAAAAAAATGAAGTTGCCCCCCCTGGCCCCGACATGGGGGCGGGTAACAAAAATAGACCCCACTCTAAAAGAAGGTCTTATTACTCCGGTTTACCGTACAAAATTTTAATTTTACCGAAGGAGCCATTCGAAAGTTATTCAGGGGTTTCCAGACTTTTGCCCCACCCTGTATTATTTAAACGACCTACCACAAAAGTCAATTTCTGTGGTCAATATACCTATTAATAAACATGTCCTATCGCCAATATAATTGTCAAAAGAACCTATATGTACAACTAGCGGGCTGTCGCCCGCTTTGCGGGCCGAGGCATGGCCGTGAAAGCAAAAAAATCCTTTTTCGTCAATGGCAGATGTTGTAGGTAGTGGGAGTTTCGAAAAATCCCGTCTTATTGCACATCTAGACTATAAGACAAAGCTACCTACCAAATTTCAGCTTCCTAGGACTTACGGTTTGGGCTGTAGAGCGATGATCAGTCAGTGGTCAGTGACTACTTTGACATTTATATGTATACTAGCGGGCTGTCGCCCGCTTTGCGGGCCGAGGCATGGCCGTGAAAGCAAAAAATCCTTTTTCGCCAATGGCAGGTGTTGTAGTGGGAGTTTCGAAAATTGCACATCTAGACTATAAGACAAAGCTACCTACCAAATTTCAGCTTCCTAGGACTTACGGTTTGGGCTGTAGAGCGTCAGTGAGTGTCTTTGACATTTATATATTAAGATAGAGATTAATCCTGGCCACATTGAGATACCTACTCTATTTTCTATCTCAAGGGCATCAAAAAAAATCAGGTGTAATTTGATGGATTTTATCTTCGTAGGTACATTGACAGTACTTGGCTGCCGAGACATAATACCTATAAAGAGATTGCAATATGTAATTGTAAGAGTTCAACACACTCTGCTCATAATGTATTTCACAATAAATATATTATTATAATAATTACCATGTAGGTACCTACTACAGTTATTGTACTGTATGTTGTAAGTTTCTTTAAATCGATTTCTATACGATGTCTCGACTACTGTCATGGAGTGACACCAAATTGGTTTTTTGAGCTCAGATTATACGTACTTACATATTGTCATTGAAAAAACGAAAATTAGTGTCCGCGGGTAGCTCAATGGTCAAAGCGTCTCGTCTGTCTGGCAATCCAGAGGTCGCAGGTTCGAAACCCAGCCAAATCATGACAAGTTATCCGCCATTTGGAATTTTGACATCATAATAACCGACTTGGGTATGAGTGGCCATGGGAGTAAGAGTAAGTAAGTAATAAATCGTCTTGGGCTTACCGCTGGAATAATGGGGCTCATCGGGCAGTATAATTAATAAGGCGATCCGATATATTTTTTGTTTTTGAAAAATGTGATATTTAGATATTGCGCTACCTATCTATACCTACCGTGATCAAATATCTCTCGTTCCCGGATCAGCCAACCTTACGTATCTTGTCCTCTTTTTTGAAGCGCGTCTGACGAGACGTATAAAGTCTCCATTTATGAAACACCCTGTACGCGAGATGAAGTTATTAAATCTCAGAGAGTCTCCACGGTTTTGCAACACAATGTGTAATAAAGACTCGAACCGTGAAGTCCTGATCTCCGATGAAGATGCTGGGAACTGACGCCTGTCCGGCTGTCCCCAGGCTTCGGCCAGTAGAAAACAGGAACAATAGGATGGAATAGCCAGGAATTTCAAGTGCCCTGGTGGATTACCTTCAGATAAGAGTCCGGTTGGGGTTCATGAAAAATTGAGAATGAACTCCGGTGCGTTTTCTACATCTTCTTTGTGTCCATGGATGAGGGGTTCAAATATTTTTATTTATTTTTTAAACATTCAATTTCTTTATTTCAATTTTACATGTATACATTCACAGACTGGTCCCTATCTAACAGATTTTATCCAGCAGTCGACACGGTGTTTCATTGTTTTTTACATAATAAATAGTTGTGATCAAAATTTTCAAATAGATCACCGAGTTCAAATAGAATCAAAACAGTTTACTAGAGTGCACCTACTGTACCAATCAAAACAGTGTACCTCTAGACCTCATTCCAGAAAGCACTCACACTGTCAAAATCTTCCTTTCGACTATCAAATTTGTTCAATTAGCGAACTGTCTGAATGCATTATTATTTAGACGATATTTACCGGTCAAGGGAGATTTTAAGTATTTTGAGAGTGCTTTCTAGGGCGAAGCTTCAGTGGTTTTCTGTAGGCATGGCCCTATATTTATTTTCCTAAGCCTACTGTACACAATGACGGATTGTCGTACATCGTTTCGGGCCGGAACTCGGCGCCACAGCGTCCTAGTACACATGCCGCAGTACCGCGACTACCACAAAAGCAACAACAAAAACCTAGAAGTATCCAAAGTCCATAAAGTACAAGTTGAGGCTTCACTGTTCTCAAGTTTGCTTTTCCACTATGTTGAGCTAATAGCCAGAACTTGATACCCTATGTTTCCGTGAGTCAAATAATATATCCTTATACATATTTCTTGCCAAAATTTCTGCCGCAGTAGGTATGTTTGTAATTTATTATGTTGATGCAGAATAGAATCTACTGATCTCATCACGGTAAAATATCGTTTTTAATCCTGTTTTTCATAGATGAAAGTATATTTGAGACGGAGAAAAGTAGACTTGGGTAAGCGCTAGGATATAGCGTGTTTCAGAGGGGAGATTCATTTGCCATGAGCTATGACTCACTAGGTACAGTGGCGAAGTTTTGGGGGTATGGCCTATGGGGGATGTTCTAGTGAATATAGGCATAGTGTAAAGAGTGAAAGTTGTTTTGTTTAGTTTTATTTTTTGGGTAGGCACTTAGCCCAGGACAGGGAACAAGTTGAAGTCATGGTTTTCAATGATCATAAGACCCTTGGAGAAATATCAACTATGTATGTAGTTTAGTTCACTTGTATTTATGTGTTTAAAAATACTTTTACAGACTAAATTATGGAACACAGGCGCTTACACACGCGCACATACACACACAGACATACACATCACATACACACACACATCACATACACCACACCACACCACACTACACACTCAGGTGAATTCGAATGCCTGTCTCACACCCCTGCGGTTTCATCCCATGTAATTAAACTTTCCTCTCCCTCAAGAATATCTATTTACACTTGCAATTCAAAACTACCCCTACAATCAATAAGCTATTTTCACTTCACTTATTTCTTATCGATTTTACCAACCCTTCTTTTATATCCGCTAACTTACGTTCTATTTGTGGCAAGAAAGTACGTCCACCTTTTTCGTATAGGAATCGCAGGTGTAAGTAAAAGAGTCCTCGATCAGAGTCCTAAGTTTTAAATCTTGAAGATATATTGTGAGACACACACACACACACACACAAACATATACAGATTACACACACACATAATTATTTATTATGGTGAGTCTCTCTCTCTCTCTCTCTGTCTCTCTATCTCTCTCTCTCTCTCTCTCTCTCTCTCTCTCTCTCTCTCTCTCTCTCACTCTCACTCTCCCTCTCTCTCTCCCTCTCTCTCTTTCTCACTCACTCTCCCTCTCCCTCTCCCTCTCCCTCTCTCTCTCTCTCTCTCTCTCTCTCTCTCTCTCTTTCTCACTCTCTCTCCTCTCTCTCTCTCTCTCTCTCTCTCTCACACACACACACACACACACACACACACACACACACACACACATACGCACACCACGTGGTCCTGTAACAACACAGGCACATAAGCACACCCACACCACTGAAGAGAAGAATACTCTACTACGCTATCACAGAGCATAGGAGTGATGAGGATTTTGATGTTGAGGTGGGTTCTATTTTTGGCCTGACAAGATTGAATTTTTTTTCATAGGGGTATGACACTGCCATGGTATATCTATGGAGAATCGAGATCTTTATAGTACCCCGATGAGTCACGTTTGTTGATAGCGGAAATATATTATCGTCTCAGCTTGAAAGAAACGAACATTGGTACAAGAATTTGTCCCTAGAAAATCGAGAACTGAGGAGTACATTAATTGGATAAAAGAAATTCAGCTATCTTACTCAGGAGCACCAATTTACTGTCGAAACACTTTTGGATGATCTTCTTTAGTTACAGTTTAGTTACAGTTCTTTGTAAGGGGGATACCTTCCGGTGCACTCGTGATCACACAGCATCTAAATGGGAACTATTGTGTCACCTCTCGCCAATCGGAGGGGAGGCATACAACGGGATGGACAGGACAACACATGCAGATCGCACAAGTGCCCACAGTTACTGTAACGGCTGTCTTCTGTTTCATGGCTGCGAAATAATAAAGGCTGTGAAACAATCATCTTTTTAATAATAATGGAAAAAATCGCTGAGTCAATTAGATTACAACCCTAAATTTGTAATGAAAATAATCTAGCGCATAGATCCGTAAACTGTAGATTGGATCCCACCCAATGCTTGGATTTTTCCATATTTAGGTATTTGCGTATGCGACCACATAATAATAAAGAATTCGAGTGGTAGGTGGTAGAAAACTCTTTGAGCATTCACCTCGCCTGGTGGTTACCTTCCACTACAGATGCACTCAAAACGACCGGGATAGAGTTAATATATTATTATACTACTTTTTCAACTATCCATTTAGATAGGTAATATAAGTATGCATTATACACATAATACTTACACATATTGTACATGTACATATTATAATAATTGTATTAAAATTATAATAAAAGTCAAAAGTGTCTAAGTATATTTATTTTTTCAATCTAAAAGGTACGTCTAAGTGTAAAAGCTTGCAACCTCCAATACTTCAAACAGTAATTAGAAAGCTTTTCTATTAAATGAAGGAAGATCTGGTTGTCATAAAGATAAGGTCAGGAGGAACACGAACTACATGTATAGTTACTATACTGAACTGACCAACAAACAAGAGCAAGAGGAAGAGATTTCCGTTCTCACAGTCAGGTCCTCATCTTCACAATTTTATAGCCGGAAGCTGGAATCGAGTCAGGAGTTATCACTTCAAGACAAGAAGTCCCAACAGTAAATGAGAGAGAGATAAACGAAACTTATTAATGATAAATACGAGTATTGCCTTATTTGTGCTGCCCGACTAGGACTTATGAAAGAGTTACAAGTCCCATACTTCCAGCAATAAGCTCCGTAGACGAATTACAATGTTGTCCAAATTACAAATGCTGGGATAAGTTGTCATGTCCCGGCTGGGTTTTGAATCCGCGACCTGTTTGGTCAGTGTAAGCATGACACGATATCGAATTCACAGCGATGCCAGAGTGATGGAATTTCATTACTTTCCTTTCTATTGGATTAGGAAAATAAAAAAGACTCAATCCTTTTATGGAGCTCTCAATCGACATAATTTGTTCTAAATTTTAATAGTGAACTACAACAAAAGGTAGGTAATTCTGATTGAAAATGTGACTCACATGAAGAAATACAATTTATTTTTATGAAATAGGTATAAGATTAACTAATTAAATTATTAAAGAAGAACATGGACACGAAAAAATTATGTGCTTCTTAATTTCTGTGTATTGTCGTCTTCAGGGATGGTTATTTATTTATTTAAAAAAAAATTAAGTTCCATCGGCTCCCAGATAAATTTTGGGACAGTTTTTTTGATCATGGTTTCGCTGGTTTACTTCTGCCAGTGAAACACCCTGTAACATTTGTTTATGATTGGCAACGCAATGAAAACAGTTAATTATTATTGTTACTCTCGGCAATGTAGGTAATTACAGGAAGATGCGTTGTAAAATTAATTAAACATTTTAAGACTCTTCATCACTATGGCGGAGAGAGAGGACTCTGAACTTCCCAATAGCTCTCCTCTCAGGTCACAAGCTTACTTACACTCATCTGCTCCGAGTCTCAACACAGATATTCTCAAAGCATCACAGTAATATCTCCTTAATACTGATTGACAGGTTATTAAAATCAAAGAAGATAAATCGAAACAACCCCAGTTCTAAAAGTAAAAGGGAATCACAAAAGCGGAAAATTTGAATGCGAGGGGAGCTCGATATAAATTTGTATCAGATAAAGATACGTCTCATGCAAGATTTTTTGGGCTGCACGATCAGCACGATATTGTTAGTTATTATTATTATTATCTGACATGTTTGCAGGGTTTTCAGTGAAAACCTTACAATTAACCCTGCGACCTAAGTAGATCTATTGTGACCAGTAAGTAGTTTCTATTTGGTTTTAACGTCCTGACTGAGATGGATAGTCAGGACGGGGGTTTTACCCTCCATTCGCTGGGAATCGTACCAGCTACCCACATTAACCTCACCCAGCCTGGGTAGGGCCGGAAACACCAGCCTCACGTGTTTGGATGGAACAGAACTTTCGTCGAAAAGTCTGCCCCGACCGGGAGTTGAACTCGGGAACTCTGGACTACGGGCAGTTGTCATAACACGGAGGCTGGCATATTGTTAGTTAAAATTACATAATTTTAATTAAAAAATAACTTCATGAAGCTGTTTAAGTCCTTTGTTCAAATATCCACCGCTTTTTTGTTCGAACCCATAAAACTACAGTCATATACTCGCAGTTTGTGGAATTCATAATATGAAAATTCACCTACTTTTGATAAATTTAGTAAGGTACATTATTTTGTCTTTCTTCAGATAGGGCCATAAGCTATAACCCAAGGGATGTTCCATCAAAACGAGCATTTAGGATTAGAGGGAATTTTTGCAAGGAATACAAAGATGAGATTAAAATTCTGTCATCTCATTTAGGTGAGGGAGAGAGAGAGAGAGAGAGAGAGAGAGAGAGAGAGAGAGAGAGAGAGAGAGAGAGAGAGAGAGAGAGAGAAGAGAGAGAGAGAGAGAGAGAGAGAGAGGAGAGAGAGAGAGAGAGAGAGAGAGGGGAGGGAGGGAGGGAGAAAGATATGGAGGGGAGAGGGAGAGGGAGAACGATGATGACGACAGAGACAAAGCATTTTTGTCAACCGATTTAGTTTAGGTGATGAAATGTATGATGGAGGAAGGAGAGACGAAAAAAGAATAAGTAGTTTGTCGCTATGTTGAAATAGATGAATAGACTATGTGTCTATCCCGTGAAATAGACAATGTGTCTATGTTTGTTGTTTCAGGACTCGAGCGCTTACAGTACTCATTTGTCACCCAATTTACACAGCAAGGAGTAAGTCGGGGGTCTTTGTCGGTGTTGTCAACAATTAATGATGTCACGTATGTCATCCGTTGCCCTGTCTCTACTAAGTGATTCAACCTAAAACCAATCACAGTTCATAAGTGGTTAGCAAGGAAATGGCTAAAAGTAGAAGGGTGGGTGAGGTTGGGGACCTTGTATCGAAAGTTTTTTGTATTAGAGTAAAACAAGTAAAATTGAACATTATTTTACATCTGATTGAACATTTTTAGATCTACGTAATTATAAACTTTTCTTTTCCGTTTCTGCAGCCTCTACGACCATATGCCTTTCTTTGGGCTGAAACCACTCTTTACCCATATCTTCTCATTCGTCAGGATCCATTCATATCTCTTCTATTTCCTTTCTTATATTATCAATCCAACAAGTTCTTGGTCTACATCAATCTGATGAGAAAACCGGACTGTATAGTCAAGGGATAGATACGTCTCGCGTTTGAGGATCTAATGCATTACGGTATTTACGGTATTGTATAATGGCATGAAAATAATTTTGTATCAGAAGTGGAGATGTCCAACTTTGATAGCACGTTGAATACACCAGTTCTTATTCTGTCACTAAAGTTAAGCAGGGTCCGTCACTGAAGTTAAGCAGGGTCCGTCACTGAAGTTAAGCAGGGTCCGTCACTGAAGTTAAGCAGGGTCCGTCACTGAAGTTAAGCAGGGTCCGTCACTGAAGTTAAGCAGGGTCCGTCACTGAAGTTAAGCAGGGTCCGTCACTGAAGTTAAGCAGGGTCCGTCACTGAAGTTAAGCAGGGTCCGTCACTGAAGTTAAGCAGGGTCCGTCACTGAAGTTAAGCAGGGTCCGTCACTGAAGTTAAGCGAGTCTAGGACTTGGTGCGACCATAAAATTTCAAATCCTCGTGATGCTGGCTATTCCTCTGGCTCCATTTCATAGAACCGGTACTTCAGTAATCGATTACATAAAAGTGCCAATTACTTTTGTACTTGGTTTTTGAGTTTCTGAGAGCTTGCGAATGCAATTAATTTTTTCATGTAATTGATAACTCTATAATAAGAACCGGTACATACTAATTACTCTCAAGAACCGGTACTTTATGAGTAAAGTAATTACACGTACCCATCTCTAGTGTACGGTTGATTTGAGTGGTTGGTTTGTGAGCTGGTTTCGGCGAATGGAGGGTAAAACCCCCGTCGTGGTATGAACATGCAGTTGAAAGCGAAGTTAAATCCACATTAAGTAAGGAAAAGAAGTGGAGAAAAAAAACAAACTCCGGATTTTGAAAAACTGAATTTGCCTTTTGTTTAGAAGTTGATCTAAAATAAAAAAAAATATTTTCCATGGAAAGTTAGAATATTATTCATATTGAAAACTCGAACAGAATTTTTCCTCTCTTCTGAATCTGAATATTGTTTTGCAATGAAAGCTGAGTGCTTCGTTCATGCATGAAGTTCCACGAGGTATAATTATACAGGGTTGTCTTGGATAATATCATTGAAGCATACGTACATTACATCTGAAGCATGTTTAAAGGTGATTTTTTTTTAATATGTATATATTTTGTATTATAAATTTGGCTTCTACTCCTGTACCTGACGCCAGATGTAAACTTGATACTTCGACATTTACTGACTGAAGATGCCTGCAAGAAAATACCAAGTATAGCCAGCGTCGATGGCATGTTGAATACACCGGTTCCCTTCAGAACACCGAAGTTAAGCGACATCCAGCGAGGTTAAGACTTGGATGGGTGACCATTCAAATTCTAATTCTCGTGACGCTGGCTTTTCCCGGCCCCACTCAGGCTGGGTGAGGTCAATGTGAGTAGCAGGTTTGTGAGTTTCCTGCGAATGGAGGGTAAAACCCCCGTCGTGATATGACCATGGCAGTTGAAAGCGACGTTAAACCCCACTTAAAAAAAAAAAAAAAAAAAAAAAAAAAAAAAAATACCAAGTATTATTAGCCAAAATCTTCCATATGAGGCTATCAGATATATCGCAGAACAACTAAGCTATAGTAGCATAGGAGTCACCTTTAACATCAACAAAGGAGTTTTGGTTTTTAGTCTTTTGAATATTTCTGCATATTCAGTGAGCTTTTAACCCTAATTAATGTCCAAGGTCTTATGAATCGCCCTATATTTGTAGGTTCAGATTAATAAATGTACAACTAGTGCCAGTCATCTCTCAGTTAGTAGGTATTGATTGCGGGCACAAGGGTGAGGCTTCTCTCAAGTCCGGCGCTTCTGAGCTCTTTTAGAATTATCTGGTGCAGTCTAGGACTTGTCAGGCTTTAAACTCTAAAAAAAAGAGGTGAAGCGGACTTCACCACTGTACCAATTGACTCTTTGAAATACTCATTTTAAACGTTGACTGTTTCCAACCGAATCAATTAACAAAATTGAGCAGCAGCACACTGCAGACTATTTGGCCACAGGTTCATTTTTGGTTTAGTTTCTGTCACAAGTCACAAGAATATATTAGAACAGATTTCAATCAAAATGGAATTTCCAGATAAGTTTTTCCTTATATTTTTCATTTAGTACTTTCACCTTTTTCATGCTCTTCTAAAGTTCACGATTAAGCTCTGTGTTTTATTTTAATAAGAACTGTATGTAGGTAATTTGAGTTTCTTGATAGCCCACCTGTTTCAGCTTACTTGCAATTACGATAGTAAGAAACGTGACTGCACGTAAATGTCACGGTAGTCAGCCTCAATAGTTAAGACATCTGACATACTCAGGTGTTTTCCCACAGCGATAGACACATGGGAAGATAGCGGAGATGCTTATCCATGCTGATTACATCTTTCGAGTGGAAGCAAGGAAGACACAAATACCTAAATAATTAAACAAACAATTAGAAAGGAAACGGAGAAAACAAAAATGATAAATAGCTCATAAATAATGTAAGCAGAAATGGAATGTAGCTGCAGAAGAATACATCGAGATATGAATGGTAATTTATTTGAAAGCAAATTGTTCTATAAGAAGTCATGAATCCAAGGAAATTGACATGTTTGAGTACACAGCGAACATCGTGAATAATCTCAAGACGTTCTCTGATGACTTTATTATTCCATTCAATGAATTTTATGACATTAATGTTAACCCATATCTTAGTCTTCTGTCGAGAGTGACTAGTGAGAGTGATCCAATCCTTCTGTCTTTGTATTTTGTAAGCACTCTCTAACATTCTTAGAGAAGCAAGAAGCTAATGGAAAAGATATTTATGCTTTAGATTGGCAAATAAAACATTGAAATTCAAAGTTCTTTTCAACATCTTTACAACAAAGGACTTGAAACATTTTTGGTACACATTAGGAATAAACATCTTTTGAACCAAAAATATTAATAAATAATCTAGAAATTTTCGTTTGAAAAATATAATCCTTAAGACAGTTTCTAGTGATTTGGTCGTTGAAGAGATCAAAAAACTTTATTTTAGATGGTCTGATTCAATCAAGGATGACGAATTAATCCCAATGCAAACTTATTTAATATGATATTCCCGCAGCATTCGGAGAGAATCGAGATAGCTAGATGAACGAAGAAGAGAAATGGCAGGAAATCCGAGACTTTGAGAAAGTAATAGCTAATTCTAATCTAAATGTAACCAATGAGACTCACGAGGTGCCATTTCTATAAGATTTGTAATTAGAGCAGTAGTGTTCGTTTACCTTTTGTATACAAACAGTGGCGTAGCCAGGGGGGGGGAGTTTGGGGACAACCCCCCCCCCCCCCCCCCCCCCCCCAAAATGTAGGTCTAGCTACGCCGCTGTATACAAACGCAGTCGTTCCACTGCATCGCCAACCTTATGCCTCCGAATAGTTTCGTTCTTTTCCATGTCTGTCTTTTTCTTGTAGGTCTACTTCTTTGGAAATTCCTTTAGTGTCTTTTTCAATTTGGATCAACACTGAGCTCAGTTGCTCAATTACAAGGCCGAGGACTCGACGTCTGGAGAACGGTGGTTTGATTCCCAAGTACGGGAATTTTTTTGCTCAATACTTATACATGACATCCTACTTCTCCCTCTGTTTTTTTCTTCCCTCAATCTCCTCAATGCTAATACATGGTAAAGGCTTACAGGACCATGCTGTCGAGTTTCTCGTCATCTAGCTGAGTAAATATATACCCTAACCATTTATATACCCTAACCATTCATCAATTCATGCTTTGAACGCACAATCAGTTCGACTCTGTCAGAGAAACTGATGAGAATAGTTTCATGTCACCAGACCATCTCGTCACCAATCTGGATGTGTTCTATTCCAGCAGGGTTTTGTGGTTACTGACTTAATCCACAACCAATATCATCAGTAATCCGCTGCCGCCGCGCCGTCTGATTAAACATCCAATCAATAATTTCATTTTCAGTCGAGCTGAGTTGAAGAGAAAGTCTCACAAGATGGAATTTTGCGATATTTGTTTGTACGTACTTTTCTTGTGTTTTGATTATTCATATTTTCACTGCGGTCTGTGAGATAATAGTAGTTGCTATCATCGCAAGGACTCGGTGCATAGTAATAATGCTGAAGAATTTTTATTGCCTCTTATTACTGTTGCTGAATATTGTAAACATTGTCTGAGGTCAGGATACAGCTTTGTGTTTCTTTGATGGACTGTTCGGGAGATGGGATGTAGTAACTTTTGATTTGTGCAGAAAAGACATGGGAATCTTCAGGTTGTGAATTCGGTGATGTAAAGTACATAATGTGAAAAAGAGAAAGGAATATGAATGGAATTAGCAATAGTGAAAATCCTTATAAAGCTTGCCTAGTCAAGTAGCGCTAGCCAACCGGCCTATCTACATAGGTATAGGTACTGACCAAAAATGATCACATGATGTAAGTACTCATATTTTGACCCACAGTAGAAAAGATGAATTGCTATTGGATATAAATTACTTACTTTTCATCAGTTAAGGCGATATTTGCTTAAAAAAAACCTTGGAACTTTATTTATTTCTTTAAAGCAATACTCAAAGCCCAAAGTCATAGATTGTGTAGTGTCTTGCCATTTTCTATTCTTTACTACACTATACTATAACTTCAAACTCGTACACCATAATGTAATATATTGCAATAGAACACACACTACTACTATAAATAACATAAAAAATACGTAGGTGTGTAATCATCACGTTATCAATAACCATTATGACTTATCTATTGACTTGACCTACCACAACAAACGTAGGTAGGTACTTGTTTGTGAGAATACTTAACTGTATGTAGTTTTTTTTATTTAGTGTTCAAAAGTATAGTCTGTGAAAGGGATGGTATGATTTTCTGTACTTCATGTGAGATGAAGAGTTTTTTTTTTTAATTTGGAGGAATAAACACAACAATGCGGCTCTACGCTGTTACAAATTATGTAGAGACTTGTTAGAAAACGCTCCATATCTACCACTAATATTAAAAATCCTCGAGTCGCCTTTACAAACGATTAATCTTATTATTCCATAAAAATGGCATTTGCTATTCTTACACCCATGAACTTTACTTCAATGTAGAAACATGGCAATATCGATTTTCTTTCGCAATAGCAATTCTAGACGGATAACAGTACTTAAGCCTAATCCCACTTACCGGTACTAAGTCGAGCAGCGACAATACAATTATGAAAGATTTGAAGCCACCAGTTGCAATCACGGATATGGATGAAGATTTCACGTCATTATATTTGAAAGAATATTCGCCAATCAACCAGAGTAGGACAGTGGCCCAACTAAGACTGAGCGGTTCCATCATGAAGGTTAACATAGGCAGAATATGGTACACTTGGGACACAGAACACATGTGTCTTGTGTGTAACCAGCAGGAACCAGAAAATTTGGCTCACTTTTTAATTTCTTGTCCTCAATATAGTGCTCTCAGAAATCAGTTCTTAGGTCTAAATACTAATAGCATAAGACAGGTTTTAGATATAAAAAATAAAAAAACAGTTAAATTCTATTTGTAATTATGTAAGTGGAGCACTGAAAATTAGAGCATTCATTTTACAAGAATAAATCATTAGGTTATATCATTTATTTAGTTACCATCAATTTCACCATTGTAGATAATCCAGGAAGCAAGAAAATTATTATTATTATTATTATTTTTTTTTTTCCTTTTAATTCTACTTAGAATTTGTTTAGCATGTATTTTTTCAGTTGAGTGTACTTATTAATTTTGTAGTTTTTAGTAGACATTTTTTAGTCAGTATTGTTATTATTTTTATTTCTCTCAGTATTTAAGTAATTATTTATTTGTTTTGTATATTATTGTGCCAACCATTGTAACAAATTTTCTAAAAAATTAATACAAATATACATAAATTCTAAAAAATTCTAAAATTCTACTAAGTCGAGCATGTGGGCTAGAGGAAATTCAGCGCGAACACATTCATTTGAAATAATAATACACTCATGTTTCCAGCTAAGGTATCGTGCTCCTACGTGATATTGAATATTTCTGATGGTAAATTCTGGCCAGGAGCTACTTAGTAATCAGATAGTGTTATCTCGGGAGATCCAAGCTCGGTCATTATGCAACCGGTAATACTGTGCCGGGGATACCGTTCCGTTATGTCGGTCTTCGCGATTCTGAGTTCCGGGCCGAAGATATAGACAAAAAGCCTGGAGACCTGCATGTACCTAAACACCCAATTTTAGATAGGGTTGAGGGGCTAAACAGTAGTGAACAAGTTTGATAATGGTAATTTTTAATGTTATTGCTATAGCAAAGGAAAACGGATGTACAATGAAAGTGTCAGGGTGATTTTAATAGCCTGAGTGGGAGGACATCCAACTTGAGAACTAAAACGGCTAAAACCAACAAGTTATGACATGACAAACAGTGCCGGATTAAGGCTGTGGGAGACCCTTGGCATTTCAAGACGCGGGGCCCCAAAATTGCATTGAGTTTATTCTAAAATACTATTTTTTAGAACCTTGAAAAGCTGCCCGAAGTGCGGGGCTCCCCAAATCGCGGGGCCCTTGGCATCTGCCAAATCCGCCATATAAGTAATTCCCTAGTGATGACAAATGATTTAACGGAATCTATACTAAACTTACACATTATACAAAGAAGAACATGATAGTAAACCATCGTTCCTTCGATAGAAAAACATATACAAAAATTGAGACCAGACTGAAAAGTCATTTTATATTCATAAGAAGATCGGCCCTGTGCAATGGTATCAATAAACCTCTGACTGATTTGTTTGTCATTTTAATATCCTTCCTGAGGCCTTAAGTATTGGAACCTCGGTCGATCTGATATGCAGATTGGCGCGGTTGAGTCATTGACTTCTTGTTCTACAGTTCGAGAGTTTGATTCTTCCTCGCGTATATGAGTTTCGACTCGTACGACGTACACTCAGCCCAACTCAACAATCTGAAAATGATGTACTGGGTTTCTTAACGCCACACTTGTTCGGCGTTCCATTCTTATGTATTTTGTCTTATTTATGCAAGAAAACTATGTCAGCGATTGCAATATCAAGTCAAAGAAAAGAATCATATTTTCTGTACAATGATCTAGTTCGGAGCACCACATTTACATACATGGATTTGATAGACATTTACATAGGTACATGAATTTTGTAGATTTCTTTTATATTCCATGTTATACCTACTTACATACCTAATTACCCAAACCCAATGTATCTGCAAAAATAAAAGATTTTTAGATTTTACAGTTCTTAAAATCTTACTGCTGTTTGCTAACCATTTGTGCTGGCAGAAATGATAACTTAATGTAAACTTCATCCAGGAAGGAAGGATGTTGTGCAAAATTAGAATAAGAAAGTTAATGACCTGGTTAACTTTCAAAATGTAATTCTTCTAATTTTTATTCAGCTCTTCTAAATTGGTTTCCGAGTTCCGAATATTCGTTTTATCTCCATAATGTATTTTATAAATACATAATATACCTTTGCAATTTAGAGTCTTTCATCGTTCGTAAGAATCGTCAGATGAATCTTAATAAGATACACATTTATTTTGAGACAAAAAGTCAGAAACATGGAATCATGCAAAATTCGATTTCTCTGCATTTCTTCTTTGAAATGTGCAAAAAATGTACGATGTGCTCGAGTCATAATAATAATAATTGACATTAAAACATACCTTATGTATGCCCATGTCTCAAGCTCATGGAGGATGTTAATGTATGCAAAAAGTGAACCTCGCAAAACTCCGTTGGCTTACATGAGCTCCAGGTTGCAAATTCAGCAGCATCTTCCAACTCCTCTTGAAATAGCAAAACAGACTGCATGATCTTACTTTCAAACAATGAAATTTAACTATTACCTGGAAACCCATTGTACTAATTGTGGCCGCTTCTAAAGCTCCATTGCAGGTCACGGGTTCAACTCCCGAACAGCAAAACTGTTGATTCAAAGGTTAAATTTTAGTTTACAGATTCAAATTTTAGTTTACAGAAAAGCTTTATCAAATCTTTTATCTTAAAATACTGAACTGGAGTCTGTCTTTTTTAGAAATTGCAATAAATCTTGCTTGTCATGCGGAAGGTCCCGGGTTCGATCCCCCGTGCCGATAAACATTTGTATTCTTAATTTGGTTACAATAAATTGTTTGTAAGGGATACCTTCCGGTGCGCTCGTGTTGACCCAGCATCTAATTGGGAATTATTGTGTCACTTCTCGCCCATCAGAGGGGAGAGATACTACGGGATGGGCAGGCTACAACACAGAGCAGAAGCGTCTACAGTAGCTCCTGTTTCATGGCTACGAAATAAAAAAAGGCTGTGAAACACTCATCTTTTTTAAAAAAGAAAAAAAAAATCCCAATCTGCCTCATTATCAGTTTTTCATTACCAATAGAGTTTTTCATTACTATCTACTTAAATTTAACTTTTCAGTATAGGTAGATAGTAAAACAATATCTTAAATTCTCATGCGGTAGATACCTAACCCATACCTACTCCTCATCAATTACGTCGAGGTAAATAGCATGTACTTATGTATATTGTGACCATAAAATGTTTTCTAAAAAAGTCATTCGAAGTTCTCTCAATAAAAAGGGAGAACATGTTTAATTACCTAGTATCTCTATATTAAAATTTATGAACAATTTCAAACTCTTCAAAGGAAAGAAACTAATTGACAGGTCATCTACGGCAGTGATTTCAACCATTAGCGCTTTCTCCATTCATTAACTTCTGGATACTCGCTCTCTGGAAAATGTCTATGGCTCCATGCTTTCAGTCGTTGGCCTCTTGTATAAAACCATCCAATAACCCACAAACTATCGATCTAGATTCTTGATATATCGCTTAAAAATACTAATATATATCTTTCATCTTATTTTACTTTGCCTTTTCCCAAACCTACTTAGGGTCGACTAGTATTTTTTGGAAAAGCAACCAACCTCAACCATGAGGTTGGTAGTTATGGCAAATTTTTACGGGTGGATTACACTCCATACCTAATATTCAAATTACATAGTTTTCATCTTTTTTATTGTTGTAGCGACATTTTGCTAGTCCGCAGTTTCATCCTTCAATCATTTGCTTCGACTCCATTTTCCAAAGTCTTTAGTCTTTTCCTATAAGTTCATGTGGTTGATGTATTTTGTGGACATTTCAAGGGATTGTGAGGGTCATCTGGTCGGTTCTCTGCACCGAGACCACCTGTAGGTTCCTGTCACAGGGAGTTTCAGCCAAGGACCAACACCCAGACAACTCGACACCAGCGAGTCCAAAGAAAATCCAAACTCTATTCGTATTGTATTCTGGTTGCAAATAATGGGCACTGGTAAATGGGTTTTTAATACCTTCTATATTTTACTTGTTGATCGTTTAGTACTTAATCTATGGGAACAAAGTCTTTGCAGAAAGTTTATAATAGGTAGTAGGTACCGTCAGCATCTGGCAGAGAAGATAAAAGTAATATGCATCAGGTTTAGAAGTAATGCCTGTTCTAATGATGAGCAACTCTTTCATTGGTTCAGAACCATTAGCTCAGATCTGTGTCGCGGAAGAGATCTCTGTTGTTATAGTGAGACTGGCTGGGGTCACTGAGGTAAAATTCAAGGCAGACATAGCGATCCAAACAGTGGTTCACAATTTTCCTGACTGAAAGTTAAGAAACACGAATCCTTTGCTTTAGGTATGCTTTTGCTCTCTTCTCTCCTGTCACACACGCTATCCCAACTCTTTTAAAAACTTCATTGCATCTTTGCAAAAATTGGCCCCATGGTTTTAATAGCAACAGGTACAAAGTGATCACTTGCACTTTGCTTACTTAATTGCATTAAATAAAATAAATTAAATTTATCTAATTGTTCATGTTCATCCTACTCTAGACTAGAGTACAGGTGTCTAGAGTAACGTAATTTATCTAATTGTTCATGTTGTTTAGATAGATGCGTTGACTGATAATTCTGTATCTGTGACCAAATATTAATCTTTCTGTTTTTTTATTCGACAAATTCCAACCAAGTCTTCCTCTCTTATGTTTCAGGTGTCCTCGCTGAATCTCTTGTTCCCATTAATCATATCGGATGACAGTGCATGGTGACAGCAGGATTATGACTAATGTGATTCCTGGTCACAGTCTGTGAATTGACAGAGATCTCTGTCGGGTTTATTTTTTGTGACCTTTTGTTAAAAAAAGTAATAGAGAGATTAATCTCTAATAAATAATTTAATTGCAATCTAAAATAAATTATCTTTATCATTATAGAAATAAATAATATTAAATTATCGTTTTAATTATAGAAATATTAGTTTAAATTGAAATCTTAAATGCATAGTTCAGAACTTAAATAACCATAAGTTGATCACTAAACCAAAATTTCTAATGAATAAATTATTTACCACATAATTAATGCAATAGAGACAGGCTAGCTTCTTCAGTAAGTAGACAAACAATAGAATACAATCATACTTGACCAAAGTATGTTATCTTATATGGTCCCTTCTACAACTTTAGACGACAAGCCTCCGCAAATCCCCGTCAAAACCACGCGCTTAAAATTGATCATCGAAGACGCGTCCGAAACGCATCCGAAAATAATTCAAAATAATAATAACAACAATAGTATCCCGAATAATAATATCGGCAAACGAAACATCATCAAAACTCACTCGAAACAGTCGAACATCTCTACCGAAAGCAGCGCCAGCAGTCTGTCCAGTATCAGTGGGTCGGATCTGCCCGCCACACACTTGCCCTCCAGTGTAGATAAACTAAAGCCCAAACCCGTCATTAATAACCTCCTTCCAACCAATGGCTATGGCCAGGTGAACCACCATATCTCTCTGCCGTCTGCCCATGCACCCGCCACGCTAAGTACCACCACAACCAAATCCGCGACTCTCAAAAGGTAAGATAGTCCAAAAGGTATAACCGCGACTCCCAAAAGGTATAACTCTAGATAGCGGTGACTGATTTTAATACTTTCTATACCTTACACTCCCCACTGGTAATAGAAAGTATCAGCTCAGTTTGAAAAAAAAATTTCAATAATCTTTACCAAGGTATTTTCTTCTACCTACGTATATGTTACAGGTAGATTAATATTAGAAAGTGAAAGAAAACATACAGTACTAACTTACCGACAGAAATTAAATAAAATTACGTATTGCATATTGTTCTTCTTTATGTTGTTTCAAAATGAAGCCTTGAGAATTGCATCTCAGGAGAGAAAAAAATAAATATGACCATGCAGTTGAAAGCGATGTTAAATTTTTGTTTAAAAAAACGCTTGCATACGAGTCTGCAACCATTGGGACATTTTCATCTTTACTATTCAAGGTCCAAAACCCAACTGACCAAATTTCGTATTGTGCGCATGACACATACCTTCTCTCTTCTCTCCCTCTACAATTCAATACTTCGCCATTGTGCGCATGACACACACTTTCCCTCTTCTCTCCCTTTACAATTCAATATTTCGTTACATAATATCGTTACATAATATCGTTACATAATTTCGTTACATAATTTCGTCACATAATTTTGGTTATGTGCCAGAGCAAAGACATGAAAATGTCAAAATATAATTGTATCCAATCAAGTATTTTTGACATTTTCATGTCTTTGCTCTGGCACATAACCAAAATTATGTGACGAAATTATGTAACGAAATTATGTAACGATATTATGTAACGATATTATGTAACGAAATATCGAATTGTAAAGGGAGAGAAGTCTTCTAATATCGGATATCGATATTATGGTTTCGATATTATCGATATACCTAATATCGATATTTTCGTTTCGATATTGCAACCCTAAGAGAAGAGAGAAGGTATGTGTCATGCGCACAATACGAAATTTGGTCAGTTGGGTTTTGGACCTTGAATAGTAAAGATGAAAATGTCGAAATGGTTGCAGACTCGTATGCAAGCGTTTTTTCAATAGGTTTTCTATTTGTTGACTTATCAACTTATCGGGCACTTAATTTTCTATCAAAAAATTATTACAGAAACATGAAGGAAATTTCTCAATTTATAAGCCCTGTAAGAGAAAGTAAACATACTAGTGTCTTTTCTAGTAAGCAGGCTGCTATTTTGAGAAGGATGAGTGCACTGTCATTTCCCCTATTGAAAAGTAAGTCCCTGGTAAAAAAGCAATTCTCTAACATGTGCTACGTTTTAAAAAATGAATAGGCATTTCCCCGAGTTAATTGCTGAGGGAATCAAGAGAGGAACGCACAATGGAGTTCCCCCTCTGAAGCTCCAGCTTTTGTTTATGAACTCAGGTTGTTGTCTGAGTAGCTTCTAACAAAGAAAATCGATTCACGTACCTTGGTACTGTGAAAAAAGTTTTGATTGGAATGATTAGTACCTATATTTTCATAGCAATGTGATCGAAATATCTAATAAGTATGCTTGTTTGTACAGACCTACTATAATTACCTAATATTATGTACCTAATTATGCGAGTACAGTGTGCGAAGGTATCATTAATGCATATAATTCTTCTTTTAGTTTCCAGCATACATAATTATGTCAGAATTTTTTCCCTCTAGGTATTATTATTATACATTGGGAAAATCCTCCGTAATGTGAAAATTCAATATACATATTTGTGCATAGATATTACGTACACGTAACTTCTTTAACCGGATGAAGTATCAATGTACCTAACTCTAAAAATATTTCGTTAAAATGATGCGTGTGTATGCCGAAACTTGGCCTGCTACACTGCCGTGCGCGTGCATATTTAATTACTTATTCATATTTATAATTTTCTGAGGGAAAAATATCTAATGAAAATAGTATCATCATGGCAGATGCATAATCATGTAATAGGTAAGTAAGTACAACTGCAATGGTATAACGTAATACAGAAAGAAGTATTAGGTGAGCCTCAAATGGATTGATGAAAATACTATCAAGGAAAATCAATAGGAATAAAGTATAAAATTAGACTGTTATGCACATATATTATGCTAAATTCAATAAATATATTACCTAATTAAAATTCATGTTAGTAAACAAGAATATTTAAGAACCTATAGTTATATTGAAAGTATATATTTTGGCAAAATAATGGAATGTTGGGACGAAAACATTTTTTTTTGTCTAACAAAGTGCAAAATAATGTGTGTCATGGTTAGTGACAAGTCTGGATGAGAGTGACACAGTGGTGGTACCTTGATGTTGATAGTGGTGCAAACTGAGAGATACAAGATACAAGTATGTGCGAAATGCTAATTTACCTGTGTATACTGGATGGATCATTATCGAAGCATATTATGAACAGAACAGGACTCATTTATATACGCATGAATATTGAGAATGCGCATGGACAAAAAATAAACGGAGAATTGCACAGTAAGTCTCTTATTTATTAAATCATTACTTACCAGAACAAAAACTTATAGTTATGTCAGGATTTTCAATTCAGTTCAACGCGAATTCCTTTGATTCGCCCTTTTTCTAAGATGACCAAAACTCGAACCTTAAATTTCCTTCAGCTTTCAAATCTGCTACTCATACACATACATACATTGTAGGTAGTTACTTCTGAGATTGGTACCACAAATCAGTCCTAGTGCTTTAAGCGACCTCACTGCTATACAGTAGCTTGATCGATAAGACGCCAAACTTGTAACCAGGAGGTCAGGGGTTCGAGTCCCAAGTTCGGTGAAAATAGCAGTACGATTTTGAGTAATTTTGACATCACGAAAGTATAATATCTCCCTTGCCTTTATCCCATATTAGCTTATGTTGCTTTTGGGGTCGGCATTGTTCAACCTCATGGTTGCGGTTGGTAGGGTGGAGCACGTTTTTTATGGCTGGATGCCCTTCCTAACGCCAACGATTCTACTTGATTTAGGGCGGAATTAATAGACGTTTTTGAAATACCTCTGTGGCGCTAAGTCACGGATTGCGTATTGTGTAAGATAGGGAAAATCGACACTTACCAACGACTTAAGTTATTGATGTTGTCTATTAATTCCGCCCTTAGCGTCCTGGATTAGGACGGGGGTTTTACCCTCCATTCGCTGGGAATCGTACCAGCTACCCACATTAACCTCATCCAGCCTGGGTAGGGCCGGAAATGGCAGCCTCACGTGTTTGGATGGAACAGAATTTTCTTTGAAAAGTCTGCCCCAGCCGGGAGTTGAACTCGGGAACTCTGGACTACGGGCAGTAGTCACAACCATTACGCCACGGAGGCTGCTTACGCCACGGAGGCACGAAAGTGACTAAAACATAATATAATATATGATAACTTTTACTAGTGCCTTATTTATTTGTTGATTGTAGAGTGAACTGATTGCACCCTTGGTTCTAACTGTGGACTGTCCAATCCACCCTGTGGTAACATTGACATTCAAGCGGCGCACCATACTGTCACTGCCAGAACAGCCTATAATGTGCCATCATGAACATGTTTAGCACTTGTTTTTGCACAACACACACACACACACACACACACACACACACACACACACACACACACACACACACACACACACACACCACATGTCTAGGTCCATTAATTACACAGTTGAACATCTAGCCATTGGGCAGTGCGGCAGGCCAGGTTCAGTCTCACGCAATGCGGTGTACATAAATCTCTCCAGTACCTTCCGGACCCTCACACTACGGTACCTACTTTGTAATGTATAAAAATACTATGCACGTAGATATTTGCGAAAACTGGCATTACCTGTACTATTATTAGTGCACGGAAAATGTCTCACTTGTGAGTGCAAGGTGTGCATGCCATCTGCTGCTTTCGTGTAAACGCACTATCAAGAAATACTTTTCACTCTACTTCTATCCTAGATTTCATTGATAAAAATTTAGGGATGAGCACAAAAACTTAGGGAACAGAACAACATAGACTACTACGATTATCTATCAGTATGCTTTTTGGCTTTGTCCTCCATTTATTGGAAATTCACAAGCCAGCGACTCAAATGAACCTCACCCAGATTGACCTGGGCTGTGAATAGCATCACGAGCGGCCGAATTTGAAGACTGTTGTTTAATTCTTATGACATTGCATTGCAAGAATTTATTCTTAATTATATACGTGTGCATTATATTCTGCTTATAAGGTCATTGAATTTCCAAAACCAGCTGTACCTTCTTAGTTTCTAGTTTGGGGAGTGAACTTGGCCTGGGTTTTCCTATGTCTTGTTTTCTGTTTTCTAACGAAACATCTCTGAATACGTGTGTACCCGTCGTGTGGGTACCTACATACATGATGTGTGATACGTAGTCTTTGTTTTATCATAGTTTTGGCAAAGTCGTTGGCTACGTGGTGAATTATTTCTGTCTTATTTTATGCATGATG
The DNA here is from genome assembly GCA_024516035.1 of Bactericera cockerelli. NCBI lineage: Eukaryota > Metazoa > Arthropoda > Insecta > Hemiptera > Triozidae > Bactericera > Bactericera cockerelli. The sequence goes on from CM044959.1 coordinate 29,841,297, forward strand.
GATTACGTTAACAATAAAATTCAACTTCATTAAGTAAAAATATACAGGGTGATTCCACAAAGAAGACGATTAGGCATGCCTCCAAGCACTAATCATTTTATTGTAATTAATCACTAGATGTAAAATTAATCATGAAAAGGCCGTAACAGTAATGTTGGCATGATTTTTGATAGCTTTTGATTATACTCGTATCCTCAGAAAATGCGATTATGATTAGTTTTGGGTCTGTTATTTCAATTTTTGCTTTTATGTACCGTTTGATTGTAGTGACCGGAACACAATATCTGACTCGTACATAGATAAAGACAAGTGTTAGGTTTGTATAAATTAGATAGGTGCACATCAAAATATCTCTGTTCATTTTTTTCGGATGGCGGTGAGCCACCTTGTTTATATAAAAGAAATGATAAACATGGGTTCTCATTAACTGGCTTTCGTAGGCGAATGACGTCATTATGCTGTCTACCTATCCTAATTATTATGACGTCATTCTGTTATGTAGCTGACCACTTGTTCATCAGCAACTGTAACAATTAACAAATCCGTGTGGCTGGTGTTACGTCACTAATTTTCCCCATCTTCAGAACAACAAAAAATGTTCTGAAGATGAATCTTTTGGCTATGGTGTTTGGTCGGATGAAAATTTGGCTTTTTTTAATAACCTAGTGTTTGAATGATTTGTAAATGTGATGTCTTGTAGTTCACAGTTCAACTGAATGTAAACAGCATTCCCTGAATCAGTTTTTTCCACAAAGTAGACAAATTTATCAACGAACACAAGAAGATCTCGCAGTATTGTTCCTGGTGTTGGAGCTGAGGACAAGTGTTTCTAATGTCGTGAGGTCACGGGTGAATGATGTGGAGAATTTTCTGCCCACTTGAGTCCGCCCTCTCTTGTTTTTGACATCTCAACAGAATTATTTGACAAGACAGCACAGTTCGCATGGCTCTCGGCTAATTATCTTGTTTTGACACTGCCGGGATATTAATGACGCTCACCTCAGCGGTCTTCGGGACATTGAGAATTTGTTGCACATTATATCGAGCAAGAATTCCGGGTATGAGAAGCGGCCTTCGTGTAACCTTCATATTTTGAGACATTTCTCGAAATTTTTGGGGACAGTGGTTTTTATTCAAATTTCATGAATTTTCATGGAAATTACCGACCAATCTTACCTGCCTACTTTCCGTATCCATAGACTGTGATAAATTGTGTCACATTATCTGATATTGTGGTATTGGTGGTGGTAGGATCGACGATGTCTTTTGTCCCCACGCCCTGACGCTTAGGCCCAATATTCTGAGCTCCTTCCTTGCCCTGGGTGTAGTACCTACCTGTGCTATCTTTGCAATGATCCAAACAATGTACATCTTTGATCTTAGGTTGGTATATGTGCAAGAGGCCAATGCTTACACCGGGCAATAATATATTACGTAAATGTCCGTCAAATGCTAAGAAAAAAGTTTTCCATAGTTAAGATTTCAAAAAAGAAAAAAATGTCTGACAGGAAAATTCAATGGATGGGAACCCACTAAAAACGAAAATCAAAATTGTTACATAGCATTATGTCTATAATTTTAATCATATACATATATAAGTAGTGACGTAGGTACCTACATATTTTTGTTGAATTCTATGCACTGAAATTCCAGTACAAATAACCATATCGTACTCGATCGTAACTGATAGTGACATTACAAAAAAAAAAGATATAACCAGCTGCTCAGTCATTAACAGAGAACAATGAACATAATATTTTGTACATAACTACATACCACAGGAGGAAACAGTATTCAATGTTACGATATACTCGGTACTCGCATGGAACTGAAGGTATGAAAACTAAAACGAATTACTGACCTCGCCAGAAAAGACTACTCACAATACCTACAGTCAACGTACCAATGTACTAGGTTTTCCATTCTACATAATCCCGCGGCCTGCTGTCTATCATCCGTGTATTTACAATGTCTCCCACTCATATAAATATATTGATTCAGTTTCCACTCCCTCTCATCTTTCCTTTCCTCATGGAAAATTGAAAATTCCCAACCTACTCCTAGATGAGTTCATTAGAGTGGACTCTTCTTCACAGAACTTATGAATAAGGATCATTACTGCTGTCAGCTATGTCTTCCCTTACTTCTTTCGCCCGATGTCTTTACTTCTTGATCGATAAGGCAGCGGACTTGTAACCTGGAGGTCAGTGGTTCTCTTAATGAAGATCCTCTGTGACCTCGACAGGTCAGTGCTCGTCAAGAATCGCTCACTAGCTGGAGAAGTGAAAGAACACGGGGCACTCAGTGGAAGGTTTTACTTTGCCATGCTAAAGATCCCTGGTTCGAAACCCTGAGGGAAGCTAAGAAAATTGTTTTCAAAATTTGCCTACAATACATTATTATATTGTTTTTTTTTTTTTTTTTTTTTTTTTCTTCATGATGTATGAGTGGACCCCGGACATCCAAAGTACAGAGCGAAAAACAATTATCAAAGAGCATAAGAAGAGCCTCAAGTGGCTCATGCATGATGGTTAACGTAACTCTAATTTTTTAATAAATGAAAAAATCCGCGAAAAAAAAACTGAATTCAAACAAAGTGATATTTGTTCATTGTAATTTTATAATGATGAATCATTAATGCATCGTCGCAATATTGATACGATCTAAATCATCAGATCTGATATGTAATTTGACAACTCTATCAGCTGATCAGATCATCCGATACACGTATCTATACTCTAATTATATTCTACTCTATTTACATATGTATAGGTATAATACATAACTATGTATTTTATAGTAAGTATATCTACAATTAAATTTATAGATACATTCATAGTAAAATTGTTATAGGTATCTAGATATCTTGCCCGTGTAATGGCAGTATGGTTGGCCACAGGAAATTAATCGTGATTTGGATCAATCGGATAGAATGCGGATAGAACTGCGGATAGAATCGGATCACTCCCACGTATTGCAAATATCGAACACACCTCTCCTGGGTGTCATCTCTAGTCACATTATTATATGACGAGATGGCTATTGCATCAACATAGTCGAATTTGTTTGTTGTCCTAAATATAGGCTAAAATCTAGGTACATAGGTTTACACTCATTTCTATCGTGAATCTCTTCACCAACTACCGGCACACCTTAGATAAAGAGAATTGCCCATTGTAAATGTATAATTATTGCTATAAAGTTTTTTCTTCATTTTACTCAATTTTGTATGTACAATGTAAGTACTTATCACAAAAAAATTGAATAAACTTTGTTATTGTTAAATACCTAGCTAATAGAAATCTCATGAAAAACTCGAGTTCAGAGCTTATTGTATTATTTCACTTGAGAACGTAATGCTTTTTTCTCAAAATCCATCAAATTGAACTTTTTAAATAAACCTTGTTATTGTTAAATACCTAGCTAATAGAAATCTTGAGTCTGGAGCTCGACATGCTAAATGCACTTGAGCACAATTGCGTTGCTAAAGTGCATAATAACAAGACGAGCAGGGCAATATTGCACCCCCACGTCTCTGCTCCATACCCATGGACGATCAATATTCACCCTCTCACACCCACGCTCGACCTTAACCTTTATTACGACTCGAGACATTCTGGAGACTCCTTCTTTATGGGGATGAACTTGGGACGGAATTATGTAGCTTGAAATAGATGGTCGAGGAATGGGAAAGTTATGCGGAACTAACGTATGTTTATACTGATTAAAATAGTGAGGTAAGTTGATGGCATGGATATTCAGAACTATGTATAAGCTGCTGATGAGAGCAAATAACTTCGAAACAGCTTTATGTTCTGATATTCATGTACATTGTACATCTGGTAGTCAAGTGGGTAAGGCGCTAATCTGGTAATCCAGGTAACGTCCTCCGTTGGTTCGAATCCCACCCAGTGCTTGAATTTTTCCTCATTAATTTGAGTTTGTGACCACATAATAATATGACTCTGAGGGTTAGGTGGTAGAAAATGCTTTGAGCATTAACCTCGCCTGGTGGTTAATATCTTCCACTATAAAGAGTGTTAATATTATTACCAAGCTAGAAACAGCTGTCCAGGTATGTTCTGATATTCATTTACAATTGTACATCTAATACAACTCCTCAACTTTCTGTTTATACTGATAATTGGCATGAGTTATGAACAGATTTAAAGCGTTTTTTTTTTACCGAAGCTGACCTGGTCACTGAAATTCACTTTTTTTTATTTGACCGGACCGAAAAATCTTGACTGGAGTGGACCGGCCCGTTCGTTCGGTCATGGCTTTTGGTTTGATAAGAAGAAGATGAATCAAATGCAAAATGTAAACAAACACCGATATCTTAAATATAAACAAACCAGAGTCCCAAAAATCACTTTTATTTTATTCTTCAAATTTTAGTTGACCAGAACTGACCGTTCGGTCTTGTTCAGGCTTTTCGTTCAATTAAAAAAGAGCTTTTAGTATGACTGTAAGGGTAGAGAAGAGTTTTATTTAGACTGCTTAAGACAGAAAATCCTAATAATTATGCCAGTTTGAATATTTTCCCTTATCAAAAAAGTTTTGTAGTCAAAACTACAAACTAATATTATTGTATTATGCATCAGTTATACACATTCAAGGATTGAGAAGTGTATTTTCTATTCGTACTAAATATGAATATCAACTTGGAACAAAAAAGATTCTGGTCCTGGTCCAACTCTCATATTGAATTCAAGTATGACCAACGAGATTTTATGTAGACTGCCAGCTTTTTACGAATAGAATTAGGTCAATTTGGACTATTTGGAGTTCCATATTCCAATCTTTTTGTGTCGTAACTTTTATAAAGAAGAAAAAAAAATAAGCTGGGTTCGTTTCTGCTCTGTACTTGGGATGTCCGGGGTCCACATTGTGTGGGAAAATGATTGCCAAAGTAAAAATGTTTTAAAGTGATGGAATCTCTAAGTAATTCTGTGCTACCCACAAATATTGTGAGGAGACTATCGCTTCAACACAAATAATGTGTCCACAACTTTTTAACGTCACTTGAAGATCTTCGTCCTAAATCTATGAAAAAGCGGTATTTGTCGCTACCTTATTCAAATAAAATATTATTTATATAAGATATAAGATTTTTTGTGGGTAGCAGAGCATTACTGTAGACTTGTAGAGCTTCAGGCTTCCATCAGTTTGCTAAATACTTAACATTATTTTCTCTGGTAATTCAATTTTCAATTATTTTCAATTTTCTCCATATATTGAAAGTATAGAGTAGAAAATATTCAGCGTGACTGAATCGAACCCGAATCACCTGTAGTGTGTGCTATTCACTCAGGTGACTATTTATGAGGAAAAAGTAACAACATTTAAGATCTAAAGTATTCTAAATTTAAAGATATTAAAGTTTAGTAAATGAACGAGTCCTTCAGTTTGACAAAACATGATGTTTTACTTTTAGGTAACAATAATATTATCTAATATCATCTGACTCAAGATGACTGAAGTTTGAACTGGAATTCATGCCCAGGCTGTTTTGTTAAGAGAGTTTCTTCTTGGAAATGAACACAGGGATGCCCTTCAAGCATAAGAAAAATGAAGAGAAGCGAATAAAAGTGCAACATAAAATGTTCTTTGTAAGTGTAATAAAACATTTCTGAGTAATAAAGTGGGGACAAATTACATAATAAAGAGGCTGGGTAAACGGGAGAGAGTCACCAGTGGCTGATTTAATTTATTTATTTATTTACATTTTATTTTTTTACAAAACAATCAACAATAACAATACAAATAACAATAACAATAAATTTAAAAAAAAAACTTAAAAATGTGTAAAAAAAATATAAAGAACTTCATTAATTTTTATTTACATACAATTGTTTTTTAATCCGGGGCGAAGTTAATGCCTTGGGCATTCTCTGCCACTCTGCTGGATCTAGGTTTTGTCTTGGACTCCAGAAAGCTGAAAGTTCCACCTACTAGGGCCGCCGTAAAACATTCTGTACAGATCGATGTTACTGAACTTGAATCAAGTTACAAGAATGACAACCCAATGTTATCAGATTTCAAGAACTTCTTCGAGTTCTCTCTTGGTTCTAGAATTACTTTTTATCGAAATACCGTATTAAAAAGCTGTAGATCTAACAAAATAACTATTCATCTCATTGAAGTAGCTTTGTCAGCTTTGTGTACACTTTTATGATGAAAAAAATATTGGTATTAGGAAGTATGAACTGATAAAATATAGATATACATATAAATAGGTGCTTTCCGTACCTATTACTTGCACACACCCTTTCAATCACACACTCAGAATTTCGACCCGTAGGTCCCTCCTAAATAAGAGGATTGTTTCTTGTTTCATTCGACACTGGAAACTTTAGCTTTGGGTTGGACTGAAGACATAAAAATTCTGCTTATTTACTGAGAAGGGGAATTCCGTGTTGAGAAAAATCGATAGAGTAAAAAGAAGTAACCATTCTAAAGAGAATACCAGATGAAAGATGACACAACATTTAATTTAAATATTATGTCACTATTATAATAAATTTATTTTATTATGTAAAATTTTCATGCGAATGAAAAAATTCTTTGAAAATCAATTTTAAAATGATTCAAAGAAGAAAAGAAAAATGGAAACTAATTGACTTTGGCTTTTTAGTCACAAATTTACAGTAAATCCAATTCATTTCCGGTGCTCTTGTTATACTCGTAGATACTATTTTCTCTAGCTGTTAACTGCCCAAAAGTATAAGTACTTGGTTGAGTGGACGGTTTCTTTCTTATTTGCAAATATATATATTATTGTAATGTGTTTGTCTCGATGTGTAGCTAATCTAAACATAGGAGATGTGGTGCACAGAAAAGATTGCCGCAGGCAAAGAAGAAGAACATAATTATATGTATTATTTATTGTATTTATTTTTTATATTTAACATAGGTATCAAGTTTAAATAAGGTCTCGAGTTATGTATGTCTACTTGCCGGATCTACATACACATATAGATTTTTATCTTGACTACAGTCCGTCGGTTGTGGGAAGTTAGCTCCAATCTTAGTTATACGTCCAGTGAAAGGGAAATGATTGTACCGATTGTTGAATTTCAGAAATAGACCACTAACCCAGTATTCGAAAGGTGAAAGATTACGAACATGAAATTCAAATAATATGCGTAGAGACTATGGACATTTGGGCACCTCGATCATTATTGTTCGCAATAACCACAAATATTAAGAAGAACATTTCCACTTGAAAACCGAACACGGGTGCCAAAATTTCTCGGAAAGAAAAATACTGCAGCCCATCCCACATGGCGGGCATATCTTGCACGAGTTGGTGCAATAAACAGCTATTTCTCTTCATCATTGCCGTCCCCGTCTCCACGATGAGATTCATGCAAAATTTCAAACACTTGATGTCACTCCGTTTGGATTGGCGGTAAGAAATATGCACGACATTCATGCAATTTTCTACTTGCTCACTGTGATTTTTTTTTTACCTACCTACGTAAGAGCGTGATCGTTAATCCAATTTCAAATGACTTGTGATTTATTCGAGGTGGACACTTCTGCAAGCAAAGACACTAAAGAAAGTCAGATTAATGATTCAAGATTAGGTAATTGTTTACTTTGATTTTTAAAAAAGTCCCTTTGTTCTGAATTGAGCCAAATGATTTTTACAGTTATTAGAGGTGACATTAAAAGTTTAGTATCGATGAAATTATTTGATAGTCTGTCCCGGTAGTTCAGTGGTAAAGGCAGCGCTCTGTGAATCCAGAGATTTCAGAGGTCGCGGGTTCGAAACCCAGCCGGGACATGAGTACATGACGGTTATCCTCCCATTTGGGATTTTCACCACATAATAATAAGTCTTGGGCTTACAGCTGGAATAATGTTACTTAATTGTCCCAGAATCTACATATTTCCACATCCGACAGCTGAAAAACACTTAGTAGCTAACTTGCTACATATTACCTACATATAGGTAATATGAACTTCCTCCTAACGTTGGACATAGATATGTCTTCAGCATGGCATTCATTTCTCACATAGCCTTCAGGTATGTCTGTAGAATGAACTCATTAGTTAGTTATTTCTTTACCCATTATTAAAAATGCACTTACATTATTTATTTAATCCTTGTTCACATCAGCATATGCGTGAGGTCCTATCTAGACAGATCTTTGCTAACACTAGAATATGCAAAACTGCATTATCACACGAGAAGTAATAATAGGGACTAGGGCACTCTAGGGCAGTGCTGCTGTGCCTAGCAAGGAACTAGTTCTCAGATGCCTATTCTTAATTTTCTGTATGGCCTATATGTATTGGAATCTGAAAAAAATAGTTGTCATTCTAGGGATTCACCTGTATTCTCATTCTCAGTAGTACCTATACTCTAAATTACTCTAATGATCAATTAAAATAAGGTGTTATTTCTTTTCGTTTTTATTTTGTTCCGGCTAAAATATGGCTATTAGTAGATTCTAACATACCTATTCAGGAACCCTGGAACCCGCTCAAGGAAAGTGAGGATTAACATTAGTAAATTAGGTATGCCCTAAATTCCTAATGCTCCTCGTATTTCATTCAGTTCCAGTACTTCTAATGATGGAACATTCTTATTAATATTATATTCTAATCTATAGTAAAATATTCAAATAAGGCGAAGAAATTGAAAGTTGAGTTCACTTCACGGATGCTATGCTACAATATGTCAAGCTGCAAAATTTTAACTTGTATACTATTTAATTGTATAGGAGTCTCGTTTTTTAACAACATTTTTATTTCTAAACAACTTCTTTTTCAGAAAAGAATGGCTGGGTACCTTTGATTTATTTCTTTATTTCTTTCTGAATCTTCAAATCAAGGTTTTTCTTCTGATCCTGCTTGTTTACTTTCCTTATCCTATAATAAGGAAAGTATTGTATTCGTCGAAAATTTGACCTACCCAGTTTTTCACATTTCTGGACGAATCATAGCCTCAGGATAACAAAAAAGTCTTTTTCGGCCATTGGTCCGTGCGTCTGTGTGTGTGTGTGTGTCTGTGAACAGGATATCTCGCGAACGGTAAGAGCTAGAGACTTGAAATTTGGTGTGGAAATTGATTTTATACACCAGACGAACCACGAAACTTTTGGTTAAAATTGGCAGCATCCCGCGGCCGCAGGGCCGCAAATATTAGCCGCAAGCGTCGCTTCTTTGAATTGGTTAAAGATACAAAAAAAATTGCAGAACAACATTTTATTATATTAAAAAAATAATAGGGGTCTATTCTAATAATTTTTTTGATATCTTGAACTTTTTGGACCTTGGCTCAAATTTACCGGTATTTTGGGGAGACCCGCTTTGACTAACTTTTTTATTATTCATCCAAGATGGGGGTTGTGACATATCAAATTCAATGACTTTAAAGTGCTGATTACGAATTTGGCATTGGTTTTTAGTTATCTGTTACCGTTGAGTCACCAGTGGCGGAATTCGACTCCTTTTTGGGGGATAAGGAAAGTCGTGTGATGTTTACACCAGATTTTTGTATCTATAGTCTAGGCTAGACTCTAGAGAGTCTTGCTAGATCAATATGTCTTGTCCATGTTGTGGCCTGAGCCAACTTTGGCATATCTTTAGGCGACACCGAGTGTTTCATTAGACCGGTGTATAAAATATTATGCACGAGTTCTCATAAAGTTAATTTTTATTTCATATGATGGAGTAGTGTGTGAGCTACGGTCTGTGTTGACTCTGTGCTAATGACCTTATATGTATCTATTGAATGTAGAGGTCACATTTAGATTATATTCTGAGTGGTCTGCTGGATTGCTCTATGTCACCATGTCACTGGAATCATCTCCCTCCGCAGCCTCCAGTGCTTCTGATTCTAGGAATCACTGCTTTGATGTACACAAATAATCAATTATACATACATAATTATGTTAAGAAACAATGTTCCAGCTAGGGCCGGACACGGCACAGAGTAGGGCAACCGAGGCAAAGTACGCTGGTCTCTGCCCTCCCTAGGTGAGCTTGGGCCCCTTTTGTGTACCAACACAAGAGGAGACAAATTGAGGGCTCATAATTGTAGCCATCCTTGGGGACAAGTAGAGCTTTGCACGGCTATGAGTGGTTCATGTATCATGTTATGTTGCCGATGGTATCTATTTAATCAATTGGCATCAGGGGATGTAAGAGAATAATGTTTTTTCTGATCGAAATGAGAATAATAATTTATGTATGATTATGATTGATTCCCAACTGAAATAAAATGGAAATATAATTTCTGGTCATAAAACAGATACTGTTATAAACCAGCGAAGGATGTTTGAGATGAAATGATTGGCGCGCTCTGGATTATCAACGTGGATTCGATGTTACCATTCCTGTGATGCTTTACTCATACCTATTAATTTCTTTTTATTTTATTACAACCCCTATAGGTATTTCTCAATTTCATAACTTAAAATAATTTATCAAGCTCCCCTGTCAAGGTGACATAAGTCAACATTAAGCAAGAGTTTTGTACGTTGTTGAATAAAGAAACATTCTGGACCGATCTCGAAGATACTCCGTAAAACTCTCAAAAAAGAGAGGATACAAGTATCGACATTTTTACGGACTCGTATTGTTTCCGTTTCCATTTTTGTACTCATTATACCAGAATTGCCAGAGGTCTTTTGCAGTCATTATGATAGCATGTGTAATTGTGTATTTTAGTCTTGTTTGAAAGGTGCCCTCAAGGATGGGACGTGTGTGCAGAAATTCCAACACCTAAGGCTCATATATCCACTTGACGTATCAAAATCTAACTGCATGCAACACAATCATGTTTAATGCCGCCTGTAACAATGTGTCAGATGAAACACTGACGTATCGTGGTGCAATAAGAGAAAGACAATGAGTAAATTGTTGGGATGACAGTATGATGTATGCTCTACATTTAGCCCGGCCTATTAGAACAAGCAACACGAGATGGGACTATATCATAACAACACATACTGAGCGCAGGACTCTGGTAAAAAATAGAAGCACCGACACACACACAAGTCTTAATTACAAATGACTCCTCATTTCCTATTATTTATGTTCGTTTGAAAGAAGATCCTGGCAGAAAACATTAATTGAGATTTATTTCCAGCCAAGACACTGGAAGTTGCCTGAGTTCTTTCTGAAAGTAATTTGTACTCGCTGGAAATATCTTGCAAGAAATGAATGAAACGAATGGCTCACATTAACGCTGGGATAATGCCTCTCTTTATGTTGTTTTCATAACACATCCTGGCGAGCGGATGTGCGACTATGCAGCGTTGCATGTGGAACGGACGAGTTAACGCATATTCCGCCTGATTGCAGTGGAGATGAGCTACGTCGAGCGTGGAAAGTATCCAATGGAGCTCTTCATTTTGACCACCATATTCTAACAAACACTTTGGCAAGCTCACTATGGACAGATTTCACTGACATCAACAAACAACACACCCCGGCTTCACTATTCCATTTGTTTTCTTCTGTGCGTTAGCACAGAAGTTGTTCGGATTGCTCATATACACGTAAAGCGGTAGCAGGAAGGAGGCAAAGTGATTGTGCACAAATTTCTAATATAAAAAGTCGAGGAACAATAATTGTAATCAGGAACTGCTGTTGGAAAGGGAAGAGGCAGTTTTGTTACCGAAAAAGAAGTTTGGGGTTGTAATGAAGCATTTTGTAACCAAGCAGGGGTTATAGGGGAGTACAAAATGAAAAGAATAATGCTGACAAATGTTGTGATAACTTCGTTCACCCTATTTCTAATATGCCAGTTCTTTATCATCCTTAACTTCCCTTCTTTTTCTTTCCTCTTTTATGATAAAGAAAGTTAACTCCTTTTCTGAGACTTTTGTATCTCTAGAAAATATTAATGATAGATTGTGACACTTCGTCAAGAATGCTGTTGTTAACTTTCTAAAGAAAATCATTTCTCTTCTTTAGAATGAAAGTGTATAACTGTATATTTTGTATAAAAATGGTAAATACTTTTTATAATATTTATTGATTTAGCTATTATGTTCACATTTTAGAAGAAATTTGTCTATCACAGAAGATAGGGTATGTGTGTGTGGTTTCAATATTGGTAAATATTTTCAACTGTTGAAGATCCCAAAATATTTACCTCTAATTTTCCGATACATTCTGGCATAGGTATTATGCTCGGAAGTAAACACAAGCACAGACACACACATGTGAACTACATAATTATATTTATATATTTTGATTAAACAACTTACTATACAGGTCTCTAGGATCCTTGATAACAATTTCAAAATGTTAAATTCCTTCTTATCAATGTGTCCTTGAACTTATCAAGGTAATGATTTTCTTCAACATCCACCACTCATACTGTCCATGTCCGTTGTAATGATCGTGTTATCAGTGTTAATTTTCATGTTATCTATGTGAAGTCGGATAGTAAATCTTATGTTATCTTGGTTATCTATGAATATTCATCCAATGTTATCTACGAGTGTGTTCATTCTGATGTTGGTTGAAATCGTGTGTGGCTGAGACACCACAACACAATGGAATGCACGCAGTTTCCTCTTACATAAATCACCTCACCTCCTATTTAACTCTCTCTCTCTGTATCTTCCTCTCTCTCCCTCCCTCTCTCCCCCCTCCCTCATTTCACCTCCATAAGTATTTCCTCTCTCTCTCTATATACTTTCCTTTTTTCCTCCTCTCTACTCTCTACCCCACTTTTCCACCTCTTCATCTTCATAGCCACAAAAGCCATACCATCTACTAGCAACTCCGTCCTCTTCACACCAATGCCATTCCCCAGTATTGCCCTAGACCCCTCCCTACATGTAATATATCCCCCGCCCTGACATCATGAAAATAATAACTGGGGCACTGTGCTCTCACTTAATACAGAAATCATCAAACACCTCGGCCGAAGTGTGAAGAACGCCTCATACAAAAAAGTGACGTCTCGTATACACACAACCCAGTAAACCACTGTATTATTTTCATTAATATGGAACACGCATAGAGCTAGCTCATCAATTGCAATGACCAACTTTAATTAGGACATTTACTTGTCCTGAATGTACCACACTCATTAAATTCGATCGTGTAACAATAAAGTATGATATGTACCTACTGTATGTACACTTGTGACAGTTGGACATCATGTTTCATATGTTTGCGTATACTTTAGCTTTTGTTTAGATCACCGATCTTCAATTTTGCTGTGGCCGAAACAAAAGAAAATATAGTGCATTTTTTCAAACTGCATATTCTTTTATTTTCTAATTCTATTCTATTTAAGTGTTATTTGAATTAGGAGAGAGAAATTTTTACTTAGTTTTCAGGTAAACTTTCTTTCTGTATGACTCATCACAAATATCTTACTTACTATGTTCACAGGTAAGCAAGAAATACTGATTAGGTAGCTGATCAAAAGCAAATGGTAAGTTGCCAAATGATAAGTATTTGTTGACATTCGTATCTTAAGATTAAAAAAATAAATAAAATGGCCTATTGTTTAGTTTTCATTGGAATTAGAATTTGAATGTATTGGAATCACTCAATTTAACGTTATTTATATTTGATCGAATAATATTAAAATTGTAAAAAAAAAATGTACACAACCTGCAGATTTAAGGTGACACTATAGCCAAAGATATCATATTTGTTTATCACTTTTGTGATATCATAACTACTCAAACTCGCTTTACTAAATCTGCACTGAATCCGGGACTTGAACAACCGACCTCCAGGTTACTAGTCCGTCGCCTTATCGATCAAGCTACTGGGGTCGGTAGGTGACACTATAGCTGTAGAATTTTATTATTATTAGTATACAAAGCTTTATGAGGTATAAATGAACATTATGTACATACAAATAATTAATTTAACAATGAAAAAAATGGAAACAATATATACAATGAAAATGAAAAATAATAGAAAATATATAAAAACATAAGTCCTAACTAAAGGCCGGGGTTATTGCCTATGGCAATCTCTTCCACCCAACCCTTTTAGTGTCTATAAATTCCTTAGAATTTATAGACACTATAGCTATAGGTCATAAGATTTGTTGTGTGGAAAGCTGATGAGAAGGGACCGAACAGTCCCGGGCCAGACGAAGTCTAATAAATCGGATTCTAACCAGACGACATCGGGAACTGTCAACCTGTTGGAATTTTGGCGCGCGCCTCACGTTGCTCCGGGGTCAGAGGTCAAACTCGAGTAAACAATTTACATTACCCCGGCCCGGGCACAGCATATGTTTCCTTCGGGTCTAATGCTCCCGTAGGAACTACAGAGCATATGATGAGAGAAACTGGGATAGTTCCGGTGATGGTAGGAACTTGGGGCGGAATTAATAGACAACATCAATAACTTAAGTCGTTGGTAAGTGTCGGTTTTCCCTATCTTACATAGTACGCAATCCGTGACTTAGCGCCACAGAGGTATTACAAAAACGTCTATTAATTCCGCCCTTAGTGTCCATCTGTCCATGTGTGCTCCTGCTCGCTGATTCGGGTCAAAGGTGCGGTGTTTTACTAGGGCCTTTATTCCAGATAGAAATCTTAGTCTGAAAATCTACCTTTGAACTGTTAAGCAAGACACTCATGAGTTATTTGATCGAATTTAGACGATTGAAAGGGAGATTTGCGGATTTTGAGAGTGAGAGTGCTTTATGAAACGAGACCTCGGATGCTTTGATGAACCAACAATTTATTGTAAATTGATAATAGTTGACGGTATTTTTAGGTGTAGATATTTTATTATGTTATCAATATCCGCTATGATACATTTGGATCGGGATTTTGAAATTTATTTCGATGAACGTTGTTTGTGTATGGAGTGTGTGTGTATACATTATTGGTTCATAGTAGTAACTTGCTGGAGGCAGAAGGGACAGAAGCTTTGCGGTTTTGGTCTGCGTATTCACGAGAACTTTCGATAATGCAATTAGGTATTGTAGAGCAGTTACATGTTTGGCAGGACGAAAACGTGATGCATAATCACATCATGATCGAAAGATTTTCATAATTTTTGCTACATTAGTGGAAGTAGGGGGGAGAATCACCTAATGAATTAAATCAGTCACTCGATTTCTACAAGAGTCAGAATTATCATTTGGATTATTTAGGTAGGTACCTACCTACTTTCTAAATTTGTGAAACACGGGTAAGTTGTTCATTCTGTCTTGAACTTAAAATATACAATATTCGAAGTTGTATGTATCTGTATCAATTCACTAGTCAAAAGAAACATTTTCACATCATACCAGAAGGGGTTAATTTTTAATTAATTAAGAAATAATACCACAGAGTAAATTAGAACAGTATTCAAGAATGATAATTTTTTTGTTTTTTACTGCGGTGATAATAAAAGTATGTATTTCACTAAGTACACTATACAGTATACATACTTCAGTGAAGTTTTACGTTATTAAGTAAGTATATATTCTGTTAAATTTATGTCCCTGCTTGAGGATAATTCATATAATACACACTAATTAACAGTATTTTCACTGGGTTTTTTTGTACACAAGTCCTCTTTATTGATTACAGACCCAAACCACGTAGCTTCAGATCACAATTCTGAGAAAATAAAGTGCCGTTTTTATGACACATCTAATCATGAGTATGAACCGTAAAATAACAGCAAAAAGTTGACTTCCCGACTCATCCTGAAATGAAGGAAAGAAGAGAAAATAGGATTTATGCATTCCAGAGAAAATGTTTTCAGAAAATATCTATCTCTATGTATAAATAAGAAATTATGTATAAAGAGCGATTAATTAATATTAATAATACTCTTTTGTGAAAGGTTCTAGTGGACCACTTGGTCCACTAGAAGAGATTAATGCTCAAAGCATTTTCTACCACCCAACCCTCAGAGTCTTAATATCATTATGTTTTGTGCTCACATACTCAAATAAATGAGGATAATCCAGGCATTGACTGAGATCCAAGCCACGCATCCATGCGTTAGCTTGTTAACAGCAAATTCTTTTCTAGACTACCAGTGTTTTGGTCAATCCAAATAATAGCTTGTTAACAGCAAATTCTTTTCTAGACTACCAGTGTTTTGGTCAATCCAAATAATAGCTTGTTAACAGCAAATTCTATTCTAGACTACCAGTGTTTTGGTCAATCCAAATAATAGCTTGTTAACAGCAAATTCTTTTCTAGACTATCAGTGTTTTGGTCAATCCAAATAATAGCTTGTTAACAGCAAATTCTATTATAGACTACCAGTGTTTTGGTCAATCCAAATAATAGCTTGTTAACAGCAAATTCTTTTCTAGACTATCAGTGTTTTGGTCAATCCAAATAATAGCTTGTTAACAGCAAATTCTATTCTAGACTACCAGTGTTTTGGCCAATCCAAATAATAGCTTGCTAACAGCAAATTCTTTTCTAGACTATCAGTGTTTTGGTCAATCCAAATAATAGCTTGTTATCAGCAAATTCTATTCTAGACTACCAGTGTTTTGGTCAATCCAAATAAATAATATTAGCCTCTCAGAATTCACCTGATTTTCAGTAGAGTTCCTTATTAAAGTCTGATACACACATCCATGCGCTAGCTTGCTCACATTACAAGCCTAGCGCACTCACCACAGAGACTACCAATGCTTGGTATCCTCTCGGATTTCATCTGATTTTCAGTGAAGTTCCTTATCAAAGTCGAAAGTAGTGCACAATGTTCAGGCGCAAAGTTATGTCGGAAAGAGAAAGGCTCTACAAGATCCTCTAATTAAAGCCGAGAACAAAGAGTAAAGAGCAAATTCACTGATCCGGACGGGTGATAAGAGTTACCCACTGATTGGAAACAATGTGGACTCGCTAAATTCGCTTACCCGGGCTCGTTACATCGCAGGTTGGTAAACCACAGAAGATGAACATTGAGCTCAACGAGACGATCCATTTGATTAGAATCACGACCTGAGATAATTCTAAATGCCGTCGGATACGTTTAACCCCTAGTTTTGGGTTCAACTCTGGCATTCCTGCTGAGCCATGCTTCTCTCTCTGGAAGGTTGGCAGCAGCTCAGAAGGTGCATTTTATTATACCAATCATCTGAAAAATAATAATAGTTTTATTCAATATCTCAATTTACGTATGTTTCCGAGTCATGACCTTCTTCTTCTCCTTTTTATTCTTGATGTTTTATTATTATTACTTCTAATCCCAGATTAATGGTTATTTTATACTATTGGATTTAGTCATTATTGGTTTATGAAAAACTTCTCAAACTGATTAGTATACTAGGTACTTTGGTGATTTCCCATCCTGAAAAATGAATTCTTCTCAATTTCATACAGGTATTTCTTTCGAGTGGAAATTGAATTCACTCCCACCTGATTTCCGTGCCCGACTTGCATTCGAGTCTTTTCCCATAACCCATCATTCCCATTGTTCGACTTTCCTCGGTCAGAATTCCGTCATATTATATTATGTGTAATGTATACCCACCTGAACACCTCGCAATGGAGAGCAAGTCTTGACCTTGACTTCTTCATGGCGTGTGCTGTAATAACACAAGAGGTAACCCATGTTCACACGACACTCGTCCACAATTAACATGGAACAAATTCATCAACATTCAGTTGAAATGTACAATATAGTTGTTCTTACGATAGGTAACGTCTGACTAGGTACAGCATAAAGTACTTAATGTAATGGGGTAACACACAGTAAAAAATAATACTATAGAAGGGTGTGAAACTTGATGGGGTTGTGTTATGTTTTGAAACTCCTAATGAATTACTTAGTATGCGGTAACATGCATTTGGTCTTTAAAGTAATAAAGTATTTCCTAAAGATATTTTAAAAAATGAGATAGGGTCCCAAAAGTTGAAAGCGTTCCTGACTGCCATCTTATATTAAATTTATGAATAGTCATTAGAGAGTTACAACACTTATTATAACCATTCATAGCCTCGACAAGCGAGTTTTCGACCAAATTTGGTTAAAAGAACCTATGCATACAATATTGTTATTTCGTATATTATAGTTCAAGGTCAGAATTCTTGTAACAACAAAATCATAGAAATAAGAGTCAGAACATTTATAATAATAGGCACAAAAGTCACCCTCAGAGTTATTGAAACATTTCCCGAGAAAATTCGCTTTTGTAAACGCCTCAATGTGTATGTTAGTGCCTGGCATACAGAAACAATACCCTAGGTCTACTCTTACCTAACAACAGTTGCGTGTCAGCTAGTCAGCATGCCATTAGTATAAATCTACGTTCCCTGTTGGCTGTCATGAGAGAAATATTTTTAATTAATTTAATCTTCTTTTCGTTCTTTCTCAAGTATTGTGCCTCTGTTATTTTTGCTTCTTTCTCCTCCTCTCCTTCTTTTCGTAATATTGTTACAATTAATCTGAAATAAGTCTGTTTTTGCATGTGGCATAAAGTGCACGACATTTTGATACAGGGTTTAGTCAACAGAGCAAGTGGAAAATGAAAATTATTTCTTCTGTTAGAAATTCTTGCCCTTGGTTTGTTTCTTTCGTGATAACCCAATTATTTTTCTAAATCAATCTAGAAGCAAAAGTACTTAAATTCTCCAGCAAGTGGAACAATAAATTCGAAGAACTTGTGTTTTTATGCCACTACTTTAGCGCTGTTTGTTGTGTCAGTTAATATTTCATCATGCGTTACTCGTATCCGAACTATCCGATGTAGCAATTTTAGATCTTGGTAATTTTAGGAGGTCATTATCATTAAATTTGAACAGCTGTTCTTGCTCTTCGTGATAGAAAGCTTCTCTGAGATCTGCTGCACTTTGTGTACATCAACATAGCCCATTTGGAGTTTTATCTTCTCATGCACTTAGGGTGCATATGGTGTTATGGCGGCGGCACTTATGAGCAAACAGTAGCTTCCTAGTTGTGCAGCAATGCTTGTGTGTTTGCGCTATCACCAGAACGTCACTAACGAGATGGGAAAACAACGTAACCGTGAATGAGTGACTCATGCCTGTAGTCTTAATGAACTTGAGTCCTATCAGAGTAATACACTAGATTTTACCAGATACTTCTATGATGTTCCTCAAGAAATTCTCGGCGGTAGATAGGTAAATATCAAAAGCGGTATTGCTCAAAGAAAATGACCATACTTCATTCTACCATTGACAATATTGACATCGAGTTTACGTCAGCACAATTTTACTGCTTATCAGTAACTATCTATTATTAAAAGAGCTTTTGATAATGCCTACATTTTTCATCCCAGAATGAAAAACCTTCATACAACACACGAGTTCTTTCGTCCACTACCATAAAATAAGACTTGATTTACTCTGAAAACTCA
The DNA here is from genome assembly GCA_024516035.1 of Bactericera cockerelli. Classification (NCBI taxonomy): domain Eukaryota; kingdom Metazoa; phylum Arthropoda; class Insecta; order Hemiptera; family Triozidae; genus Bactericera; species Bactericera cockerelli. Next base: position 29,860,588 of record CM044959.1, read on the forward strand.
TTGGATTTTTCAACTTGGACGTCTTAGACATATAATATTATCTACAAGACAACGGGATACACTATCAGCAAATAAATATTAAAAATGTTTCCTTCCTGTTAATAAAAAGGAAGGATCATAATTTAGAACTTTGTTTACGAGCTCTAGTGTTTGTATACAGAGCTGTTTCAACTGATAGGATCAGCAGAAAATGTGCATTTCTTTGTTTCCTACTTAAAACACAGCACGTACGGCTCACAGAGGGGTCCTAATGTGTTTTATTGGGAGCGATAATAAAAGTAGAGCCTTCTTGAAAAAGAATTGTATTTTCCCTTGCTTCAACCCTTACAGAAATAAAGATGGCTTATCTTTGCGAAACAGCACCACAGTGGGTTTCCTCAAATTGGAAAAGTTTCAATTGTTGTAACATCGGTAGAACCGATCTTTTCATCGGTAGAACCAAGTTTTTGTTTTTTTAATACAATGTGCTTTGATCTATTTACGTTCGTAAGTTCGTATGTAACTTTCCGTAGCTACGTGTGGATATAATGTTCTTTTAAAATGTTATTCCAACTGGAGCTGTTGTGGTGTATCATTAGTTCTTTGGGAATTCAATGTTCCGTGTTATTCTCATGTTCTACCTAAATTTGTAGAACTGAAAAGTGCATCTGATGAGAAAGTATTATTCCCAACAGTATCGATTGCACACAAGAGCTTGGCTGGGAGAACTTCAACCATGGAAGGGAAGGAGAAGACGTGAACTGATTTATAGTGGTACATCTGGCAAAATAATGCTCGCCAAAACGTCTGTCTTAAGTTCTGCAAAAAGTGGTTCTCAAAAGGTTTACGGAAACTGCAGACAACCGCTGATCGGCTGATTGGTGTTTTAGAAATTTATCTCACCTATTTGTAGGAACGCGAGGTGCAGTATTCCTCCCCGTTTACCCTTTTTTACACATATTCCTCCCGTGTAGTATTCCTCCCCGGTCAAATTCCTCCCCGGTAAATTCCTCCCCGGTAAATTCCTCCCGGTAAGTACACATACATATAGTGGTTCTATGTACATTTTGTTGTTAGATAGGGTTAGGTAAAGTTAACAAGGTGAGATTGCACGATAGATCACTGACTTCAGTTTGTCGGGTAGGATGGTTGGGTGAGGGGCTTAGGTTAGGTTGAAATTAGCGCAGGCGGTTAGGCCGGGTTGCGTAGCGACCCGGTCTAACCCTGCGCTAATTTCAACCTAACCTAAGCCCCTCACCCAAGCTATCCTAGCCGGCTAACGAAACACAACATTTAGTCTGACAACCGTTTGTCTGACAAGGAGTCTCCTCAAATAAAATAAATTTATCTATGATGAGAGAAGGAATTCATTAAATCGGATAAATTCACATACGTCCATATTTTAGTCGACCTATGTACATAGAACCTCAGGTTTAAGTACATAGCTGTGTGTTGGACGGGGAGGAATTTACATGTTACTCTCTATGTCCCGGGAGAAATTTGTTGTCTCTACCTGAGTAAGAAATAGGGTTCGGGAGGAATATGCGTGCGCCCGTAGGAACCAGTAGCCTGTTCCAGAAACACTCTCCACTCTAATAATCTGCGGATCTCCCTTTCAACTGTCACACAACGCAATCTGAATTTGTATGCAATAACCAATGAGAGTGCATTGTGTGACGGTTCGGGGGTTCAGGGATTTTGAGAGTGGAGAGTGTTTCTGGAACGGGCTATAGGTATCCATAAAATATGGAGGGTTCTGCGAAATACTCTCCTGATAAAAATATAGTTCTCATTACATATTACAAACGTTCCTGAAGATAACATTTTACAAATACAAGGGATTAGATAGGTACTTTGCCAAAATATTGGAAGCTTTGAGCAAATTATAATGAAGGTATTATTAAATTGTATAAACTTGCCAATTTTCCTGCAGCTCTTCAAATGTAATCTTCAGGAACATCGTCGATTCTTCGAAGACTTTCAGTTTAAGAAGCACTACCTTGAGAATGGCTAAAGTTTGAAATCTACATGATGCCTGCTTTTCAGAAAAAAAGTTAAGCGCATCTCAACTCGTAGAAAGTCTCGTAAACATTGAGAAATTTATGAGCTGGACTCTGTGTCTTCTATTGTTAGATCAGCCATAAATCATAAAGCTAAGGATTAGGTGAACACAAGATAAATTGAAGGGACTTCACTATGAACCAATCATCTGCCTGATTTCTCTTACCTGATTTCAATCATATCGAAGGAATTTTGTCCTGAAAGTAAATGTTCTTCTCGATGGTCATTACACTCTTCATACTCTAATGATATCTGGGTCTCGAACCCGCGACTTGGGATCTTCTGCCCACTAAGCCACCGAAATTGGTTACCCCAGTACGAGTCCCTATTTTCAATTTGAATATATTTATTGTGTTGTTTCACATAACATTATACACAATTTACAAGTAAGGTTAGACATTAAAAATAAACATAAACAAGTAACTGAAGAACTTAGATGAAACTTAAACTAGTATTGTACATACATATATTATTTAGACTAATATTAAGGCATTAATATTTTCCTCAAAGGCTATAATGTTTGTAGAGATTTGCGGATTTAATGACAGGTGATATGTTTTGTTTAGAAATATTGCGAGGCTGCTATATTATATCTTGTAAGAGTCACCATCAAGATCTTCATGTGTATCAGTACTAATAGGTATCAGTCCGTCAAATACTTCAAAGTAAGAACTTCCAAGTCGCTGCATTGAACTTTATTACAGAGACTCCGCAAAATATACCATTTCATCGCCCCTCTTTATTATTTTATACGAAATTAAACTAATAAAAGTATGTAGAGTATTGTAGAGCCATATTTGCCTTAGCTGAGTACAGTGTCGGATTATTGTATTAGCTGTTTGGCTGAAGTACTAAAGCATTGATTGCTACCAGTGGAGTTGAGTGCAGATACCATGTCCAGAAGGGTATGCTCCATTAGTAAAACTCATGTACTATAGGTAATATATGCTGCATTGATGTTCTATTAGATATTCATATGGTAATGTGGTTGGTATTTTGTTCAATATGGTTCATGGATCAGCCAGTTCACATCATGTTACTGTAGTCAAACTTGCCCATGTTAACTCTCATGTGATGCGCTTGTAATCGATTCTAATCTATACCAATCTTGACTTAACCTTTATCAATAACCAACATAAGCGGAGGAGTAAAATCCAAGATGTTCAGGAGAGAGAGATAGAGAGTGAAAGCACTTGAATTTTTGCCTCAACCTCACGAGACCGACCAAAATCGTGAGCTCTTGTCCAATCTCTCTCCTGTTACACGAGTGAGATTCAGCATCGATATGGCAGTCAGTGATCCAGGAAGTTGGGGAGCTCAAATATGTTTGCTGTCGACGAGATTTCTAGTTGCTATCAGTATGGGGTAAGGGTGATACGAATTGGAAGGTTGGTGTGCTCGAGTTATTGCTATGGAGAGAAAAAGTGTCCCTGTCCTTATTAATTGACGCTAACGCTTTGCTTCCTTTGAATGCTCTTCTTCCTTTGGATTTAAAAGTTCTAAGAGTGTTGGCAAGTAAATTTTATAAATCTCACCAGCCCCTGATACCCTAATGTCAACTGATCAATCTTCGTACCGAATGAACATTGAACCCTAGAGTTTTTCCTTGTCCCTAGAGTCCTAGATGTACGTGTATCGTTTAGATCCAGAAGAAGTATTATGTTTTTTTGCTATCAGCACTCAGCAGCCTGACACCATAGGTATACCTGGTACTGATCTACAATAATAAGATCTAATAGTGTTCACTGGATGCAACAGTAACCACTTCTATCAGTCCGTATTTCACACACCTACAGTAATCAGAAACATCTACACGTCTCCCTGTAATGCGACGACAGGATCTAAACTTACGAACCTGCTGGAAGGCTTTCAGGATCAGATATGAGTTCTCATGACCAGTCCAATTACCCGCCAGTATCTTCTGATGGTGGTATCTTAGCGAAGGTGTGAAGGCTTTATCCGCGGACAATCTCCGAAACAATAGGTCTATTTTATCCGCATTGCCGAGAAGTGTAAAGAAGATTGTACGAAGAGAGTTTTAGTAAAGGTGTTGTTAGGCTGGAAATGCCCCAAGCGGTCAAAACGCACTGACCGTAAAGAAAGCTTTGTGGTGTGTTTCTTATTGTGTCGGTCGTACTGCACATATTATAATAATAGATACATGTCAATAGCCCTTTTGCTTTTTGCTGTTAGTTATTGCTTTATTTTGTTAAGTACATGTCATAACTTTATGATGTTATCTTCTACATTAGAATGTGATTTTTGACAAGTGACCTCCTCCGCCCTCTATTCTTTTCTATCTTTTTCTCTCTGACTATCAGAGAACTCTGGTAAATCCTATTGTGGTAATTAGACTAAACTTCACCACACAACAATTTCTTATAGCAGTAGGTAAGTCATTATTATTGAGTATCTACAGTGTCAAGTCTTAAGAGACATTTTTTTTTTTTTTTAAGTGGGGTTTAACGTCGCTTTCAACTGCCATGGTCATATCACGACGGGGGTTTTACCCTCCATTCGCAGGAAACTCACAAACCTGCTACTCACATTGACCTCACCCAGCCTGAGTGGGGCCGGGAAAAGCCAGCGTCACGAGAATTAGAATTTGAATGGTCACCCATCCAAGTCTTAACCTCGCTGGATGTCGCTTAACTTCGGTGTTCTGATTAAGAAACATTGAATTTGGTAGACTCTTTTAGGTTGAGACATTCTACACTACAGTTGCAGGTAATCATACTTGTAGATTTACTTAGTTTTAGTAAATTTATTAAACATACATTTACATTTTCACACAGATCGCCCGGTTAGAAGTTTCCAACTTATAGGCAGTACCACAGGCTGCAGGCAGGATGCAATGTGAAATCCAATACGCGTGTTAGATTAGCCACCTCTCCGATGTATGGAAACATTTCCTATGTTAATCGCCGTTCTCGGTTGTAAATATTTCAGTATTAATCCAAACTGAAGCGGCTCAGGACTTGGTGAAAGATGCTGAGAATATTTTTTATCACTGTAGCTACTGACCTCAGTAGCTCGACCGTTAAAGGTAAGCGCACACGCACACTTGAAGTAGTAGCCAAGACTATAAATTTTTAGTCTTCACAAAAAAATTACTTGGTTTTTTTTTAAAGCCAGAAACTCACATGAACAGTGAAATATAATGCTATTTACCCACTCATCACGAGCCAAAGCTACGGTTGCTTAACACTAGGGCTTGAATCTACAGTATGTATGAAATGTATGTATGCATACTTATTTACATATTACGTACTTATCAGAACGGTATGGATTATGGTTGAATGCCTATGTACATATAGGAATAATATACAATAATACCTACATATTAGAGAATAACAAGGATTGTGGTGCAATACCTGGGGATGGCGGAAACATGCATTCCATCTGTGATGCACTCCTAAATCTTCCCTACTGGGTGTTCACAATATTGTTAGGTACTGAAAATCCGTTGCTTTCTAGCAGCTGTAACTCACTTTAAAGTAGACACAAGGGTAGAGACACCCTGTTATACTTCTCTCTAGGAGGTGGTATTGTATGTATAAACCAGGTTGTTTACAGCGCTGTGATTAAATTAAGTTATTTATTTAATTTAATAAATGCAATAGAGGTAGATTGAACATGCCCGTCACCCTATATCATTATAACTATGAGGTTACATACTCAAGTAAATGAGGAAAAAATCCCAGCATTGGGTTGGGTCCGAATCACAAATCCCGGATCTGTGTGCACTATATAGAAATTTTATTTATCTCTTCTGCGATTGTTTCCGGGCCACTTTTAACAGTTTTAACCCAGATGTCATTTCTTCAATCACCTTTTCGCTGAAGTCTGGCGGGATCTATTCGGCCAGCACTTTGCCTGATTTGAAACCAGCTCCAGTTCTCATGTTATCACGATGTTAACTCAGCTGCAACACGACACTGGAACATGAACTCGTACAAGTTCTTATCATTAGAAATCCATCAGAATGATTCTATTTGGAAATATCATTCCATCTGACATATCATTCTATTTTCAGAGTGAATGCTTTCTGAAAATTTCTCCAGCACCATTTCACTTGCAAAGAAACATAAATCACGAAGTTACAAAACAGTTCAGATCCAAGATAATCCAAATTCAGCAGGAAATATCAAAGAAAGAAGACGCATGTGGAGACGAAATCAAAATTATTATCATTATTCAAGCTCAAGCAGGAAGATTCCTCAGAGACAGAGTTCATGCCGTCTAATGACGTTATCTTTGGAGAGGGATCTCAGACATAGGGATTAACCCGTCTCTGATGAAGCTCATTGTAGTGGGTACAGGCAGACAACGACATCGAGGGAAAGTGTAGCAGTGTCATAAAAGCGACATTTTTTCAAAAGTAAAATACCTCGAGAATTTATACCTCACTCAATTTGCTCTGTTTTCCAAAGACCAAGCCTTTTATGACTAGAATTTCATAAACTAACCATTCCAAATTGTAACTAAAGTCTTGTGGACAGTGTGCGATGCGCTATACACGACGTACAGTCCACTGCTTGTATTATTGATTCCCTCTTGCATGGCTATCGCATTGTCCCAATGCCCCAAAATAAAGTTAATTTTATGATTACTTTGGCCATAATTCGGGCTGAATGTTCCGTGAGGATGACGATTAATTTTGTTGGTCTCATGGGAGTACTCGTATTTTGCCACTGGTCATGAAAATTGGACTACCTCCCAAGTAAGAGAATGTAAGCAATTGAGCTGTTTTTTAAAGAACGTAACAAATGTTTAATCAACTCTTTTCATGACTAAAATGGTCTCTAAATTTCTAAATAGCACTGTAAGGACATGTAATCCTCGTTTTGACAACTTGTATTTCTACTAGATATTATTTCTAACTCTGCAACGCTAGCACAGATCTAAGGAACCGGCCCAGAAGCTGTGTGTATTACGAGATAACTATCTTCTGATCCCATCTGCATATCCGAGTCCCAGCAGACCAGTCAAGTAGTCACGTATTATAATTATTAGTATCATTATAGATCTAGTTAGAGATCCCAGATCCTTCTTGAAGACTAAGATATAACTGAAGCGGATATCACCAATTAGGTACTAACTAGTGCCACTCGTACTTATCTTCTCAAGTACCTTCTGGCAGATACATACTTCTTGAATATTAAATTTATTCCATCACGAGATGCCGCACATATTCAGGACGGTCCAATTAATTCTTATGAATCACCAAAGTTCGCGCACGGACATTTCTTCTTCACTATTTTTCGTTCTTCTACTTTCTTCTTACTTTTCATTTAATTTAAATTCTTCCTACTGAGATGACAGGCTTGAGTACCTTGAGTTTAAAATCTTCTTGACAGTTAGGTACTGCAGAGTAATTAGAGGCATGCTATGTTAGGACAATTTTTATTTTGAAGATATTTAATTTTTTTTAAACTTTCTAATGTCTCTCAGTAAATTTTTTGCTTTTTTCTAGTGGGATTTTCAACATATTTGATTTTTATCATCCCAAAATGGTAGACCCGAAAAAGTTTAGCCATGCAGGTAGTTCAGCAAAACTGTAAAACTGACAGCCTCACTTGAGAATGACAACCATTAAGAATAAGTTACGAGTTAGTGATGCTGGCCTCCTATAGCCATATCTAGGCTAACATACATATACGTAAGTCGGTAACAGGGGAGGATAGTGAATTTGGGAAGGAAGTGACGTTTTGAGGCATTTTATCACATTGATACCTATAATTCGAAAGATATTTTTGCTGTATTTGTTTGTTTTTATCTCTCACTTTTTCTATTTTCACACCTCTTGAATGTCGATGTTATTCATGACGGTCAAAAAACTCAAAAAGGTTTGTCAAACCAGCAAACCGAATTGACTGACTTCTCCATAGTAATTTTATTATCATTAGAATTTTTGAGATTATCGACCAGTAGCTGGTCGATAATCTCGTAAAACATGGGTAAAAATAATTTATACTTGACAATTAAGCGTGTATCAGAATCAGCACATTTCGAATATTTTAGAAATTCTAGGAGGTCTTTTAATATTTCATCATTGTTTTCTTCCAAATTTTCTGGATGTGTGTTCGTTTTAATAGTCGGTTATTTTAAATAAAGAATTCGAAACGTCTCCATAACTCACAGCTGAATGACAACGCTTGTCAAATGTTGGGCCAAATGCGTAGACGTATTTTCGGTCCGGACTAAAATCTCGTCAGAGTCGTCAGTGTGAAATTTCATGCCCGATCAGCCAATGGAATGAGAGTGGCTATATTCTCATGCATGGATTCGCACAGAACGCGTAAAATTTAATAATGGAAATGGCAACGGTAGTAAAATTGTGAATTGAAAGTATTGAACTGTGAAATGCATATGATGACAATCAGCATGAGTACATTGAGCAATGGGCATGTTATTGGATGTTCGTCTAGATATGACTGAGTGAGTAGAGCTCTGCTAGTCCTAGTCTAGAGTATAGGATATTGTGTGGGAAGTTCTCGAATGCCATGCTGAAGGTCCCGGGTTCAAACTCCAGAGCTGACAAAAGCTGCTGTAGCTGCTTTTTCAGGGCTATAAATTATAAAAGACTGTGTAACATTTATCTTTAAAATAAATAAAAATCCGCAACTTGCCTAATTGCAAAATTTTAGACGGACAACATTATTGATCTAATTAAATCTATATTTTGTGAATCCAACGCAGGTACCTATAACTTTCATCAATCACCGACAGGTATTTAGAAATGAAACTCTGCTTGGTCTAACAAGATTGCACAAATAATTGAAAGTATTCATTCACCTTCTGATTTCTAAACATTTATTTTTTACTGCTCTGATAAACTCAGTAAATATATTGAGGTGTACATGAGCAGGTGGTATATGAATGCAATGTTGTAGCTATCATGAATATACTCGATATAAGTTTAAATTGGAGTGTTTCGGACATCCGAATAAAGTTTAATGAAATGTCTTCTCCGATTACAAAATTTTTATTAAAATAAAAAAAAATTACAATTTTCTAAAAAATAGTTAGTGCAGTATTATGTATGTATTTTCTCTCTCAAGAAAAATAATCCATTTTCACCATCCATTTCTGCTTATCTCGTCAAATTCACTCCAATCTCTCAATTCCAATGGAAGTCCAAAAATATGAGCACCTTCTAGTATGTCGTCAACTAGAAAACCCCTGCACACTGGATGATCTACTTCAGGCAAACGAAAAAATACCCAAATGTTTCAGAGTATTGTGGAAGTACAAAATTTGACCGAGGAACGAAAGAGGACATGGAAAAAAATCTGCGATTTCCATCCACCAACTACAAATCAGGCTGAGGAACAGGGCCCTGTTATGATAAAATTTAAGAATTTGCGACGCACATTTGGAAGCACGTAAATTCTGTACATACCTGTGTAGGTGACTGCACATACACTATGTATGCCATTAGCTATGTATGTGGCTGCATGACTCTATGCTCTATGAGTCTGGCCTTGTACCACACATGACGTCCCATTTTGTTCTACGATTAAGGTGTGTGATTTTCCTCTGTGCACCAAACATTTCAGCGTTGTGCATTCAGAGAGGTTTTCCTATGTACCTACTCTGCTCAATTAGTGTAACTAGTTGTTCTCTGTGGTTTCGGAGTAGGTACAATATGGAAGCGGGGCTCATATTAGGGAATAGGGGATAAATAAGTTAGAAAAGTTGGCTGAGCATTAGCTATTACTTTATCACCTCTCTCTCTCTCACTCTCTCTCTCTCTCTCTCTCTCTCTCTCCTCTGTTTTTCTCTAACTCTCTCTTTTCGTACCCCTATTGTATAACATGATTGCATATATATAGGAGTTGGCAAAATATACCTTCAAATTTATTTAAAGAAAGAGATAATGAGAAAAAGAGTGGAGAAGTAGAGACAGGAAGTTTCGTGCGAGGAAATAGGCATGACACGAATGATCTATCTAAGGTCGCAGTGACAAAGAGCTTTCGTAGCCGAAAGCCATACCTTTACCAATACCAATTAGCGCGAGGAAGGAATGTTAGAAAGTCTTCAGAAGACAGCACTCACAAACTTTAGACGTAAGAGGAAGAGTTCAGCAAGTTAGCATTCACGATAATTGAGCAGAACATAATTTTAAGATACTATTTTTTTTTTTTTTTTTTTTTAAGGAGGTGAATATACCTTAAGGACTTTATTTTAAAAATAACACAACATAATAAATAAAATACATAACATGTAGATACTAATTGTGTAGTAGTCACCGTGGCAGAGTGAGTTAGCGCACTAGGCATTGCACGCACGGTGACCTGGGTTCGATCCCCAGCGGGGCAGGATTTTTCATGCTCTGTGCTTGGGTGTTCGGGGTCCACTCATACCTCGTGAGGAAAAATGATTAGCTGCTTTAATGTTAGCAGCGACCAGTGGCGGAATTCTAGGCAAAACTAAGATATTGGGATATTAAAGATATGGAAAAGTCCTATAATTCTGCGCTACCCACTAAAATTGTGATATAATAACACAAAGAAACACATTTATTTATTTATTATTATTATTATTACTAATTGTGTAGGAATTGTATCAAATGAAGATTCATCATAACAACGAGAAAATGAATTATTGCATGTCGTTAGTAAGTTATGTTACAATTGCACTTGCACAACAACATTTATAATACATAGGTAATATAGGTTAGTACATAATATAATATTTCCTTACTAGATTATGACTGTATAATATACCTATTGTAAATATCTATGTATATGAAATGATGTTAAATACATAAGAAATAGCAACACCTATAATACATGGGCAATAACAATAACATTACCGGCATTATTATCTGGCATGAACCATCATAACTACTCGTGCGTTACTAGAGCGCTAGACCAAAGTGCTAAAACAGAACAAGTTAGAAAACTTGCTAGAACACCTACGTTGAGCTTGCCGAGACAGAAATGCTCCCAGGAAAGTTTATACAGATCCACAGATCTACGAGAAGTCATAAACAGTACAATTCACAGATAGTTTTCTGAGAAATACCTTATTGAATTAGGTCAAGGTGTGAATTATATGCTACAGAAAAAACTCGGAACTTACAATTACAATTAAAAATAAGGAAAGTAATAATACCTCATCTACTGCTGACGCCCGACGGAGGACTAAAGAGTCTCTTTTTGATGGCAGTTTAAAAAAAGTCTCATTTAATGATTTTTATAGTATACTAGCCGTTTGCCCGTGCTTTGCAACGGGACTAAATTTCAAATTTACTAAGGCATGGCCGTACTGCTGGACAGCAATGCCTTTTTGAACTTTTTATAATTTTTCTGGACAAAGCGATAATGGTTTTGGGGGGTCAATTCTGAGACATTTTTCGCTATCTCTTACCGTTTTGGCTAAACAACTCCGGACAAACAAACAAACATAGGTAGGTAGGTAGTCCTTTTTTCTGTTTTATATATAGAGATAAATATTAATACACACAATAAATAATTGTTTTTTAGTCTGATAAGTGGTATGGCTGTTTTTTAGTCCTACCTAATGTTTTTTAGTCTGGTATTGGCTCATATTCTTGATAATTTTTTATGCTTATGTGTACCGGATTTCACTGTCCTCTATCTCAGCGGTCGGCAACCTGGGGTCCGCGGACCCCCGGGGGTCCGCGAGAGCTAAATTGGGGGTCCGCGAAGCCATTTCAGGATTTAAGAAAAGAAGAAGAAAAATAGCTCATGAACTCAAATCATAAATAGTCCGAAGTACCCTACTTCCCCCATACTTTTCTTAGGCCCCCCCTCACGCTTTTGTAATGTGGGGGTCCCTTAAATAAAATTGAGATAAGCTAGGGGTCCGCGTAGTTCAAAAGGTTGCCGACCGCTGCAGTCTATCTTACCAAACACGATCGCTAACCCCAATCATAAGTAATGCATCAAAGTTTTCTTTCGTATTTTTATTTCCTAGAAATCTTCAAGGGACTTACTTATTATTGTACGAGATAGGTTTCTGCTATATGGGTTTGGTATACCTACTTGAAAATCTATGTATGTAGGTAATAATCTTTCGCAAAAACTAACAAAGTGAATGATGTTTTATATAATATGCTGCATGGTATTTCTCATACATTAATTGTTTTAGGTAACTCTGAACCTATCATACACGACTTACGAAATACATACTCATACAATACTATTTATTAAGTAGGTGTTATATTAGGTTCATATTTATACCAGTTGCATTGTTTGTATTGCACTGCACCTATGGCAACACTTGTTAATACGAGTGCCAATTTCAACACTTCATGAACACTTACAAAGCTATCACAAATTAGAATTTAACCCCCTGGCAACTAGAACAAATAAAAGGTTATTGCTCTACAAATTTCAACTCTCAAAACGGTTATGTCAGTTGAACGAGGTCTTTTCAGGCGAAAGTTTTCGGGGTTAGTTTCAATTTACATTTGAAATAAGGAAAGTAAAAATATTTTTTTAGATTTTTTAGCGTCGATGGCACGATTTGGATGCCACCTGCAGTTCTCGTTCTGTCGCTGAAGTTAAACACTTAGACGACCGGGTGTACCACCGGTGGTACACGGGGTCGGTATAGCCGCATTATCGCCGGTCCCACAAGAGAATTCACGAAAAACCATGCCGGTCGTCTAAGTGTTACAAAGTCTTGCGATGTTAGGACTTGGATAGGTGAGTAGGTGACCATTCAAATTCGAACCCGTGTGATGCTGGTTATTCCCTGCCCACTCAGTCTGGATGAGGTTAAGTTATCGGTTAAATAAAAGTAATAACTAGCCAGCGTCGATGGCATGTTGAATACACCGGTTCCCTTCAGAACACCGAAGTTAAGCGACATCCAGCGAGGTTAAGACTTGGATGGGTGACCATTCAAATTCTAATTCTCGTGACGCTGGCTTTTCCCGGCCCCACTCAGGCTGGGTGAGGTCAATGTGAGTAGCAGGTTTGTGAGTTTCCTGCGAATGGAGGGTAAAACCCCCGTCGTGATATGACCATGGCAGTTGAAAGCGACGTTAAACCCCACAAAAAAAAAAAAGTAATAACTGGCAGATTACCAACTTTAGTTAGGTATTACTATTGTTGCATAAAACATTGTACTCTCATTTATTATACATACTTATTGTAATTAGAATCTATAGGATAATCTTATGTTACAAGAATATTTAAACATTAGTAACTTCTTACTACTTCTTTAAAGTCCAAAGTTCAATCGAAAGTCAGGCAGAGAACACTTTTGAGTGTGACTTTTTCTTGATCCTCTTACAAGTTTACAACTTTTTGGTCTACTAGTGCTTGCTCCCAATTCCTCAAGTCGTGACCACTGACCATGGAGTACCTGATACATTTCGCTCTCTCAAAGGCCTTCAAGCTTAGCGAAATAAACATAGAGAAATATAAGCTTAGCGATGTCTTATGAAAGTGCAATCTGCAATAAACAATGCTTAGTAAGAAGTAATTCAGGATAATAATGAATAGTGCTAGGGAATAATAATAAAGTTGATGATTATTATTATGAGAGTAATTAGTGAAAGGCACCGGAGAAATACCTAGGTGTAGTGTTAATTATTGTTACCATATTATTGTTTCTGCAACTATGTAGTCCATGTAGTACGTGGTTCCACTGAGGAAAACTTTGAAACAATCTTAACCACCTGTGTATTACCATGAGAGAGAGGGATGGTGTTGCCACGCCAAGAAAATGAACCGCAGTGGGTTGTGCAACAGTTAGAGTGTGAGAAAAGGCTTTGCCAGGAGATAAAAATATGATGAGGTCTTGTATAAGAACGGGACGGAGACTACGGAGAGGAAAGAAAATAAAGGTGAAGAAAGGGAATGTCTCAGCAGCTAGTTTATTATAACCTATAGCTTTGTATAATTATCAATTGTAAATCATAGAATAAAGAAGAGAGGTAAACAAAAGGAGAGAGAAGGGAAAAATGCAGGAGAAGGAAAGAATGAGAGAGAGAGAGATACGGAAAAGGAGTCTTTATACTTGAAGGAATCAGTATAGCAACATTAGCAACACAGACTATTACAGAGACAGACAGGAGGCAGGTAATTAGTATGCGTTATAGGTCTGCCCACTCATGGTACAAGCCGTCCGGCAGACTAGGAAACTTTACACCTCAAGCTCAACTGAGATGGGTTTAGAATTTCAGAAATTAAAATATGGAAGTTGGACTGGAAGTCTTAGAGCAAAACTAAGATACAGCAATGTGTAGGTATATGTAGACGACATACTATTCCATTGACTTTTGGTGTGGACGTTTTGTCTACCACTGTGGAGTGTGGATCTGGATATCTCCTCTAAATCTAAGTCAAGACACATGTCTGGCACTGTACTTTTTACTCTGTCCCTCTTAGGTAACACCCAAATCTCTCAATTAGAGTTGATTTTTTAGCTTGAATATTTAGAGCTATCCAGTCTATTGTCTAATACCCGTTATTACAATATTAATTTGAAAGGAATGATAAGATATGGTCCTGACGCAATTGATGGAACCTCGGAAAACTAGGAAAACATGACTTGTATGAGAGTTTCCTATTGAAGAACTAGCCTTACTTAGCTTTCTTTCACAGGCAGCTGACATCTTGACTTCGAAACTGCTGACGTTAGAGGATTTCAATTAGACGATTTCTGCATTGGTAGGTAATCAAGATCTTATCAAACAAATCTTGTTGAAAAGCTATAAAACCTATGCTCATGTTAACCAGCAATTCTCCTTGTACGTGCTTGTATAGTACTCGTAGCGGTGCTAAGAACTCGCTGGGTGTGTGGGCAGTTATTGTTTTGCTGCCCTTGTATTGTTTGTTGACAATATCTGCCAGGACATTTTTATTGGTTTTGACACTTGAGATTAGTTGAGGACTTGGATGCATATCAAGTAGGTGTAAAGTATCCAAGGGCAATGGAACTTAACATCTGACTTGATGATAAGGGCACTCTGAATGGTCTAATGTAGTCTATCTGTGTAAATATAATCTATCTTATAATATTCATTCATGAATATTATAATTTTATATAGGTAAGAATAATATAGGTGCATATTTATTCTATAAATCTCTGTTTGGAATTAACGAAAGCATACTTCAAAATTATTATTACATTAGGAAGGTCTAGGTTGCAGAAGATAATAATTCATTTTCAATGGTACTTTTTTAATACCGATCCAATATCATATGTACATAATATATGCTATTCATAACAATAGATGAGAATTTTCAATAATTATCTTCGATAACAGAATACAGATTGACCCCAAAATTGGGCATAATAATATGAAGAGCATGTTTAACTTTTGCGCTACTCTTGTATTGTCGCTACGCTAAGCATCTGTTCCAACTACTCAAGCATCAGTTTTATAACTTTATTCAAAAACCAATTTATTTTGTTCCCAAATATGGCTGCTGAAGCTAAGTAAATAAATCAGCCTGGAACCACATATTTCTCTTAACAAAAAAACAACGTTAAACAAAAGTATTTACAGATTCGTCATTCTGACACCACGTGAAACCAAACTTACATAGGAAGGTGCTAAAAATAAAGAATGATAATTAAGGAAGATACCCACATTGTTTTACGGTTGTGTAGGCTACTATAAACTTGTGTGAGTGTTTGTATTATTTATTAGCAAGATAACCTTGGCATGATGTGCGAGAAGCTCCTATCACAAGATAAGAAGCTACCTTACTGTGTGACCTACTGCTGGCTAGGCTACCTACCGTACTAATGTACTGGCTAATGGCTATGAGATACTACCAGTATTAAGCATGTGTTAGCTACTGGCCAAGGGAGGCTATACCCGTATTGATCATGTACTGGCTACTAGCTATGGGATACTCCCCGTATTAAGCATCCGTTAGCTACTGGCTATGGGATACTACCCGTATTAAGCATGTGTTAGCTACTGGCTATGGGATACTACCCGTATTGAGCATATGTTAGCTACTGGCTATGGGATACTACCCATATTGAGCATATTTATGTTAGCTACTGGCTATGGGATACTACCCGTATTAAGCATGTGTTAGCTACTGGCTATGGGATACTACCCGAATTGAGCATGTTCTGGTTATGGGAGGTAAAGTTCCTACTACTTTTTGGTTATAGTCCCCGACCAGACGGGCGGGCCTACCAGATTGGTACCTACCTATTTCCTACACACAATTTTTTATGAGAATTTATTGAATTCAATAAATGTGTGACAGGTGTACTCCTATGCCTGTTATGTTCATTTTTATGCTTACAGCATTGCATGCATACATAGCAATAATTTAGATATTAATATGAATTTATTTATGAATTTCATAAATATTGGTCCTTAGTTAAGCAACAGTAATAATTATGTGACATATTCTAACAGGACGCTACATTAATGTAAATCTTTAATATTATAGGCTGTAGCCCATAGATTAATTACATTGGTCAGGTTGGGTATATAGTCATGTCATTTTGTCGTATGTTTTATTCATTATTCTTCTTCCTGTAGATATCTGCATTTACTAATTAGAAGAAAGATAAATGCGTATTACAGGTTAAAGTAAAATCAAGTTACATTAAGAGGATATTTTTTATCTGTCCTTAAATATTTATTTTTTTCGTTCGTTCCTTTAATATAGGTATTCTAGATACACAGGTGCCAACTCTCTTCACCGAAAAAGGCAAGACTGGATTGGGACATTTGCTATACATATTTCGTATACTTAGTAGGGTTCTCTGGGCACTTATCATAAAAAGGAATTGCATCATTCTAATGCAAATAATATCCTACAAAATGTTGAAAGTCAAACTAATTAGGGAGTCACCTGTCATAGCCTGCATTATGGGTAGGGACGTGGGACCAACCGGAGCATACACTCAAGAGAAACCTGGATCAAATGAAGAATAATATAGAAAGGTGACCCGTAAATGAGCACGTAATGCACTAAATGCAGTTCTAGCAGAATCAATCAAGGCAATTAGGCAAACTCAAGTGACAATTAACTCCTCCAGCGCTTTCGGTCACCAGGATGACGAGTAAACAGGAAGCCATCACACCTACTCATCTCTCTCTATTGTGGCGGTGGCGGGCTCGTAACTTGGAGGCTGGTGGTTCGATTACCGAACATGGAGAATTTTAGTACCGTAAAATCCCGGTAAGTCGAAAATCCTGTTAACTCGAAAGAATTCTTCGGTCCTCGTCCAACTTCCCTCCTTATTCAAAATCCCGACATCTCGAAACTCTCGATAACAGGGAATGACGATTCTCTGTAATCTCTGTCCCTTGAATTTCGATTTGGCAAGATTCTCCTGTATGAGACTACAGTGTCGACCAAAGTTGATGTACATAATGGGACTACCTGTCTTGCGCTGACAGTCTAAATAAAGCACTACTTATACTTATACTTATGTGAAAAAGTGTGATTTTTTAATTGATTGTGGGGGAAAAATTAAATTTCTTTTCACATGATTACAACCATTATAACCCAACGTGAACTGATTTTTCTTTATCTTGTCCTAGTAGAGTGATGTGAAACAATTTATTTACCTACTCGGTGGGAATCAGGTAGTGAATTCGACCGCATGATCGCTGATCAGATTTCTCGACCTTAAATTCGAATCCGATCACGCTCTCTATCAATAATTCAGCCCTACACACCGACCCCTATACATAGGTCTTTCGATTTTTGTCTTTAAAATGGTCAAACTCAGCTTACTAAGAGAGTGTTTCATAGGTACCTATTCCAATTAAAAATGTTTGACAATTGTGAGTCTAGAATCTGTCTATTAATTAATCTTAAATTTAGGATAAGCCAGACTAGAACCTCCTTCATGTCGGAGTGTCAACCTATCACCGCGTACTATACTATAGTGCGACTTTAGGGGCAGCCTAGCTTATCTTATAGCCGGGTCGAAATCCGCCTGCAGTTCTGCTCCCTGCTCACCTATATTAATATACATGAGCAGGGACCTGGCACCCACAGCTTATCCTAATCTGTGCTTTGGCTTACCCCGTTGTATCCTTCCTCTGGTCGCGAAAAGAGACCCTCAAGTGACATAGGTCATCACAACAAAATATCATTGTCCATTGTTACGGTTTTTATTAGTAGAAGTTATCCATTGTTAGATACTTGCTAATAAAGGGGAATAACTGAACATTTTCCGGGATATGGAAGTGTTTATCGATTCAAAAATTGCGAGATTAATAGATTAATGTCAAGGACATTAAATTTTTAGTCCCACTCCCGGTCTCAATCTTTTTCTCCCTTCGTCTCACTCTTTCTTATTATTTTTCTTTTCATTTCACCGACTAAATTTTGCCACCCACCCTTCTTTATGCCGCTTTCCGCTGTTAATTATTCATTTAATTAACTCTATTTTCATCATCCTACCTTCCGTTAAACAGGCCTCTTTCCATGTAGGGTACACACTCAAGCGATTTACTCTGAAAGCTAAATGAAACATTTTCCTCTGACAAGTGAAAACTGAATTCTGTGTTCTTCGCGAGATTCTAAGAACACATGAAGTGTTTCACAATACCACCAGAGCGCAGTACGTATTCAAAAAGAGTTGCGTTCAGATGCTATTGGTCGAAGAATTTACGTTCATTTTAAAAATGTGAATTTCTATGTCATGATTTAATTGTTACGTTTTATCGGGATTTATAAATGAGATTTCTTTATACACATCATTCGCTTGGAAAATTACCCAGTCCATTATCCTCCTCACACAACCTGAGAAGGACCGGACTACAAGCAGAAAAGCCATGCTAACGATGTGACGCGGAATCAAGAAATTCACTAAAGGCCAAATTATAAAACAAGATGAAATTTAAGATAAGCTAGACCGTCCCTCAAGACCGGCCTTGAAGGATGGTATGTCTTATTTTAAATTTAATCCTGTTTTATAATGGGGCCCTGAGACCTCGCTCGACGTTGTTTATCTTTTGTGACATCTCTCTCTCCCTCTCTCTCTCTCTCTCTCTCTCTCTCCTTCCTTCTCTCCTCTTTCTCTCTCCTTTCTATTATGATTGTCAACTTTTATCGATGTGGGGAAAAAAGCTCATTAACTTTCTACTGACTATGATTTCATTACAATAGGGAACAAGTGTTACAACTCTAATACGACAGGGAAAAAAATGGAAAAGGTGAGGGAGATTAATAAAATAGGAAAAGGGGAATGAACGCAGGTTCCTCGCTTTTACCTTGTTAGTCTGTCCAGTATAGGCCTGATAGGATTTACTTTTCCCCGCCGGAATAAGGAAACAAAGGGCAGCATAATATTGATGTTATCCTGTGGAAAGCAATAAATCTTCATTGTGAAAAGCACAGCCACGCCCTGATATGCATCCTGAAATGTTCCCTAGTGTTCTGGGGAGACTGATGGGGAAACTCATGGATACATTAGCAATAGGAATGACCTTTGCGAAGAACTATCATCCTTGTGGACAATATTGTGGACAGATAAAATGTCCTTGTATCAACTGCATGATGGTCATATCACGGCGTGGGTTTTACCCTCTACTCACTGGAAACTCACTAACCTACTGCTCAAATTAACCTCACCGAGCCTGAGTGGGGCCGGTATGAGTCAGCATCGCGAGGGTTCGAATTGGAATGGTCGGTCAGTTGGTCACCCATCCAAGTCCCCACCTCGCTGGACGTTACCTGACTTCAGTAACGGAACGAGAACTGGTGTATTCAACGTGCCATCGGCGAGACACTGGCAAACTCAGTCTCTAACTCCATGGATAAGGCAGTAGCTCACACGGGTTAATATTGCCAAGCTGTTGGTTCGAGACCATTAATAGAAAGACACAAACAAAATGTGAATGATTTAATTTTTGGCTTCGTTTTCATTTTGAAGGTCATGGAATGGTGAGAAAGCAAGTCTTATCTCTTGATGTTTATGTTATGATAATTCAAAATATGAGAGGAGCATCCACATACTTTGGCTTGGTACCAATTTTCACTTTTTGATACCAGGGTTGTGTTCAAGGGTATCATAATGAATTTTCTGACGTTTTCGATTTTTGTGATAATAATAATTTTACAATGAGTGAATATTTTAAAAAATAATGAATATTTTTACTTTAAAATTATGGTTTCTCTCGCGTATCCTGTCTTCTGACTAAGAGTCCACACAACGTTGTTAGTGCATTAGATCACTTTACTCTAAAGGTCCATATAATTAGCCAATTAGGTAATTACCAAAACTATAATGCTACATTTCATTCTCCTTTTAATGAGTAAATGGTTCCCTGCTTTTACTCCTCTCCTTCGTGAAAAAAGTCACTAATCTGTGTACCTAACTACCTACCTTTTGTGCATATTGCATGACATGTATTGTGTTATGTACAACATTAAGTACTTATAAGTACGTATACAATATTATGCTTCATGGGATACCATAACTATCCGGATGTAATCTCGCCTGTCTCTTTGTAATCCTTCCGTGTCCACCTCCCTGCCCCTACCCGTATTTTATTTTTATTTATTTATTTATTGACACTTTATTTATTTTTTACAAAACAATCATCAACACAAACTAAAAAAATAACAACTAAATTTTCCTTCCGTGTCCACCTCCCAGCCCCTACCCTTCTGTGTCCACTTCTCTGCCTCTGCCTTCCGTGTCCACTTCCCTGCCCCTCCCCTTCCGTGTCCACTTCCCTGCCCCTGTCCCTTCCGTGTCACTTCCTGCCCCTTCCTTCCGTGTCCACCTCCCTGCCCCTCCTATTCGTGTTCACTTTCAAACCTCACCCTATGCTCCTTCCGTGTCCACCTCCCATGCCCCTACCCTTCTGTGTCCACTTCTCTGCCCCTGTCCTTCCGTGTCCACTTTCCTGCCCCTGCTTCCGTGTCCACTTCCCTGTCCCCGTCCCTTCCGTGTCCACTTCCCTGCCCCTGCCTTCCGTGTCCACTTCCCCCCCTTCCCTGTCCACTTCCCTGCCCTTCCCTTCCTGTCCACTTCCCTGCCCTGTCCTTCCGTGTCCACTTCCCTGCCCGTTCCCGTCCTCCACCTCTCCTGACCTCCTAGTAAATAACCGTTACTTGCATGCCTTACCCTGCCGTGTGCCACTTTCCTGCCCATTCCACATTCCGAGTTGGTCATCATTCCTCATCTCGTTCCATTTAATGGGGTACCACAGTTCACTGCCCCTGCTATTCCGTGTCCACTTCCCTGCCCCTTCACTTCCGTGTCCACTTCCCTACCCCTGTCCTTCCGTGTCCACTTCCCTGCCCTTGCCCTTCCGTGTACACTTCCCTGCCCCTTCACTTCCGTGTCCACTTCCCTGCCCGTTCCCTTCCTCCTTATCCTCGTCCTGACTCCTGACTCTCCTAGGGATAAAATAATTCCGCATTAAGAAACACTTGAAATGAATCCCTGCTCGGAGCATTAATACAATAATTATGCATAGCTCTAGCATTTTCTGTTATTACTCAAATCACGCAATTATTTCTTTTTTGAAGTATGGGAGTCATTGTCAGAATTTATATTTATTTTTATACAGTATCTCGGATTCATTAATTAATGAGAGAGGTACATAATCAGCTTCACACTGATTACTTCAGAATGTTGGTTTGAAGTTTGTGTGTTATGACATAAGAGGAAGAGAGTCTTTCTTAAGTTTTTAAATAGCATTCAAATATAGGATCTTATAGCATTAAAATAGGTATACATCAGTACCTATATTTGTACATACAACGTATCTTACTCGCTTTAATTTAATATCATTGCTCAACAATAGTATGTATGTATGATTTTCTTTGTGGTGAAGCACATGATTACTTCACGATTTTTTGGTTGTGTGTATTACTAAGAGGAAGATATCTTTCTTAAGTTTTTAAATAGCACTTCAAATAGATCTATGCATTTAAGATAGGACCCAACGTACCAATAAAGAAATGAAAACAACTCATGAATGAAACTTACTCCTTTAATTCTTACCGCATTGCTCAACAATAGTTGTAGTTTATTTTTTCTTGTCGAGAAAAGTACATCTTTTTCATATTAAAGAGCATCTCTTTAGTTTTCCTCCCAAGATTGAGAGCATCTCGGATGATGGATGCGTGAAGATTTCACCACCTTTAGAAAATCGAACCCTGGTTTTCGAAAAGCAGGGTTCCAATTGAATTCTCTTTCCTACATTATACCACAGTACTTGTGGATTTGTATTTTTTAAAATGGCAGCATTTACATTGTCTCTGTTCTCCTCTCTTGTTGCAGGGTATCGTTTGGCAGTTCGAAAGGTTCTATGGTAGAGACCCTCATCTATGAAAGTCCCCTGCAAGAAGAACCAGAGACTAGTCCAAACACTCCTGTACCATCTGATGGCACCGACGACTCCAGTATAGGGGGGTGAGTACTCTTCATTATTATCAGTAGATCAAGTAATTTAGGGCCTATTTCACCAGCACCTCCGACTTTTTTTAAGATGAGTGTTTCACAGCCTTTTTTTTCGTAGCCATGAAACAGGAGACTACTGTAGACGCTTGTGGTCTGTGTTGTAGCCTGCCCAGCCCGAAGTATGCCTCCCCTCTCATGGTCAAGAAGTGATTCTTCTCACAATACTTCTCATTTAGGGTCAACACGAGCGCACCGGAAGGTATGCCTTACAAACAACTGTAACCAAATCTTGAATACAATTTTTTGTCGGCGCGGGGTTTCGAACAAGCAGTGCTTAACCACTGAGCTATTCGCGCGCTCAGTGATATTTTTTTGTGTGCTTATTTTGTGCTCTTTAGTAGAAATCTTAGAAAAAGCTCTTTCCATGTCCATTCATTCTGTTTCCATCCGTAAAGTATTAATACAACAAAAAAGTTACAGCAATCATTATTATTCTCAAACTTTTTTATTTATTTTGTAAAATTTCTCAAGTGTAAAAAATATCTGAAAGATTTTAATGGTAGAAGACCATTAATTGTTTAGATAGCACTGGGTATTCTGCTGGTATACCAGTATTTATTTTATTATTTAATTCGTTGTAGCCAGAGTTCATCAACCTCTTATCAAAACATGAGTCATTATCTCAATTCGAATCTTTAATTCTCAAACTTCTCGTGAAAGTGATGACTGATGCGAAAAAAATTGGTTTCTCGAAGAAACGTTCAAGTTTTGATGTAGGAGTTTAAATTTGAGCCGCGGGTGTATAGATATAGAGTTAGGTATACTTTGGCCTGAGCTTGGATAGACAAGGGGATTAAATTGGTTCCAATGCCTGAACCGATGGTCACCTACATCTTTCTGTGTGGAACATGGAACAATGCCGGAATGCGGCGTGCTGGCTTCATGCTCGCAGCTTTCTCATTGCTAATTACTCCGAAATTTAGCCGGGCAGTGGCGTATATGCCGTGGGTGCCTCATTTAGTTTTTACATTATTCAAACTTTTGACATAATACCTATTCAGCTTAACGTTATATCTTCATGTCATGAGGAAAAAACTCAGAAGGTCAACACCAGTTTTCTTTGAAGAATGTCGAAAGTCTGGCGAAATTAGAAAAATGCTGCATCTTTAACAATTAAAAATATCGTCATAATATAGAGATTATAGATATTGTAAATGTACCAACTAGGTACCAATATCTGATAAGAAACAAACTTTTTTATTTATTTAGAAGATTAGCAGTGTTCCAAAAATAAGCCCATACAGCCGCTTTATAAGAAACAAACCAGTTATAATCGATGATCAAAAAGAAAATGTTCACAACGTAGATTAAACTATAGGACATACACTTAAGTCTTGGAAGTATGTGAAAAAAAACCGACCGAAAACAATACTTTCTATATGTTCTAAGTAATAGAAAGTAATAAGTATTCTTTTTGATTATAATCTTTTTGAGCATGCATTTCAAATTAAAGTAGATAGGTAAGTTTAGATGCGTTTTAATGAAAAAATCTACGGGTAGTACTTAAGTAGGTATTCACGATTTCGTCAAGAAGAGTCCCTCTGTTTTGATGAGCACATTAGCTATGCATGTACCAATGTACCTATACGTGATAATAAGACGGAAAGTACAATACACTAACATACGTGTTTTTCAGTCTGATTTTTCTCGTCACGATAGTTTATTGTATTTCTTGATTTACCTGTTCCTCGCGATGAGAGATCTGGATGTGACCTTCCCTCATTAGTTCCGGCCCGTCAGTGTTGCTGTCACCCCCCCAGTGGGGGACGGGGGGACGCTGTGGAAAGAGAAATTGGCCTCAAATAAAATAGAAAATTATGAGAATTTTGAAATTTTACTGCCCCACCAATCATTCATTTATGAGGCTCCAAACAGTCCTAATAGGTATCTCGAATGTGGTCTCCCCCCTTAATACTCACATCAATGATGGTTTCAGTCGCCTATATGTAAATAGAGAGTTTTGTTGAAAGATACATTTTGACTTCACCAAGAAAATTCAGTGATATTGTTATCTACATGTATATTACCCCAACGTAAGTGTCTAAACAGCAAGATTCAATATGTTTGTGTCTTTTGCTGCTTTGAGACCCTATATGTTTTTCCTGACATGTAACCTTCATGTTAAGGTACTCACTCAAAGACCATATAATTTAGATAAAAGACAGATATAGATAAGAAGATTCAAACGATAAAAGACAAAATAAATTATTTAAGACTATTATTGCAAGCATCCAATGAAGATATATTTCGACTTTCATCGTAATCTCGAAGTAAAATTATAATCTCGAAAAAAGTAAATAAGAGGTGCTTACCAGTCACTCAGATTCAGTGCTTTAGAATTTAGACATTCAGGAATGATGATTCTTCGAGATCCTCCACTGATTCTTCACCTGATATCCATCAGAGTAATTCGGTGTAGGTACTTTTCTTAGGTGAACCACGTAGACTGCCGAGCTCCAGGAAGATTAGTAACTCAGTAGTACCTACCAATATTGTTCCTCGCGAAAGTATTACCAGGTGATTCTCAGTTATAAAAAAATCGGATTTTTCTGTCCTTTTTTTCTTAGCTTTTTTTCATCAAAACTAAAGTGTGATAAATAAAAATTGAATATTTTCAAGAATGTTTACAAAAATATTTACAAAAAAATAATCATTTGCTCGTAATATAAAGTGAAAAATGTTAAAAGTTTTTCAATCTGTTCAATGCCATTGAAGGCAAGAAAAATATTAAACTTAATATTTAAAGCGGTACTTAAAAAAATATATTATTTGTGAAGTAGGCCTTAACTTAAAGTTTTGTTTTAAAATACGAGTAATATTGTGAAATATATTTTCTCCTAAAAAAGTCTAAAGCAAGATCGTGATTTAAGATATGAATGTGTTTTAAGTTTATTGTTTTAAAGTTACAGTGTTCTTTAACATTCGTCTCTCACTTCATACAAGTTTGAAATTATCACTTCTTATTAGAGTAATCGATAAAGTCATAAGTAGAAAAACATTCTAGTGTTAAGTGTCTACAGTGGATTGTGAAAATGGGAAATAAGTACTCTAAAATCAATGAAAAAAGTGAGGTTCCCACCAGAGAAAAGTAAGAATTAAATCATTATAATAAAAGAATAAAATTATTCAATCACATCACCCCTCCTGAACCTCATGGTTAAGTATATCTGCTATTGCATTTACTTACGTGAATAATCATGATGTTCATTATGTTTTGAGATCTGAACTGAAGACATTCCTTAGGAACGTGCAGGGTACCGTATGACTGTGCAGACCTACTTTGGTTCATAAAAAATAATCCGGAAATAGGAACCTAATACATTATCTACGGATTCTACGGCATAGGTTTCATTCTGTGGCTTTGGTACTCACCACTAAAACCTACGGCAAACACTGAACTAGTGCCGTATATAGGGGGGGGGGGGGGGAGAAATGGGTCACAATGACCCCCTGCCCTTGACACTAACTTTTGTATACTAGCCTTAGATAAGCGTTAGGCCCACCAGCCATAGAAAAGCAATCATTTTGCCAAATATTTAGTTTTTTTAGACGTTGCTTAACATCAGAGATCCGAGGGTGACGTGTTTATATTCAACATGAGAAGGCCTATGGAGTCTGGTACACTTGAGGAATGCTTTCTTTTAGAAAATTTGGTT
The DNA here is from genome assembly GCA_024516035.1 of Bactericera cockerelli. Taxonomy (NCBI): domain Eukaryota; kingdom Metazoa; phylum Arthropoda; class Insecta; order Hemiptera; family Triozidae; genus Bactericera; species Bactericera cockerelli. The sequence goes on from CM044959.1 coordinate 29,886,684, forward strand.
CACACGAGGGTTAATTAATATATGTTTTTGTTATACCTCTGAAGTCTCAAGTCTAGATTTTGCGTATTGTTGTAAAAGTGGAAACTAATGCTCAAATGCGGATATGACTGTGATCTATTTCGCCTTAACTCTCATAGACCTGGGTCCTGTGTATAAGGACAAAGGATTTTCTTCAGTTTAATTCCTTCCAAGCGAGTCTTGTCCTACTAGTGTTAGTGTACTAGTCCTAATATAACAAGAACCATATCGAAATGAAGAACACCATCTGCTCTGATGAGTATGCAAAACAACTACCTACCAGGTTACACCTACCTAGTTACGTATTCTTGGTCTTCATCACGCTCTATTGCTCTCCTTTGGTTACTCAGGTTCATGGTCAACTTGTATTTCGTACCATTACATTAATCTGATTTGAAATTTTCTGAACCTGGATGGCACTCTAGGAAGAGATTAGTCAAATATACAGGTATAAAAAAAATTCTATTAAAACTTCTTTAAAATGTCTGAAAGACTGAATGAAAACCTTTCTTTGAATTTTAAATGTCAGTGAAAATTATCAAAAGATCACGGCCCATTTTTAGCTTCTTAGAACTTCCGTAACATGTGGCACATGGAATGTTGGAAAGACGGCTTTTTTATTTTAAATTTCAATGTTGTGAAGTTATCAACAGATGGAGCACGGCCTTGTTCTTTTTTCTCATATACGAGAAGCTAGCCATGATGTGCGAGTAAATGAATGTGAGAAGTTCGTTATTTCTCCATGCCATGCCATCGCGTTTTACTTCGTAATTTTCGCTCTTTATTTCAGTTTGTTTTGAGTGTTTCAATAGTGAGGATCTCTGTTCGTGTCTGGTCCGCGTGAATTTTTGTTCAGTTCCGATTTTAAATATTATTAAAAGGATTTTCTTCACTTCCTGACAGATTTTTCTGCTTGAAAAATAAAGGTGAGAGCATTTACTTTTCCTTCTGACTTTTTAGCATCTGATGACTTCAATCTAACTTTTTTTCTCCGTCTGTAATAGCTTTGTCATGCTAATAAAACAAAATAGGTGTATGTATTTTCTAGGAAATCTAATTGCTTCCTAATCATACTCTTTCGGCCCATTTTTGATAGTAATTTTATTGATAGAGACTGTAATATTATAGGCAGGTATGTGTAATACTAATCAGCCCCGGATACCGGTTGTTTTGTTTACATATTGCTGTTGCCCTGGTAACCACTAATCATTACGTGATTGACACGAACCTGATGGTACCCACAAAATATAGATATACTTACACTACATATAAATATGTGTACCATACTTAGCATGGTCTGCGCTGTTTAATCAATTAAGTTAGTAGTTATTTACCAGCTGTCTACAGAGAATTCGCTAACGAAAGATAATCCTCTGACAAAAGATAAAAATTTAACAGTAGATCTGGTTAAAAGAAAGCAATTACTATCTCAAATGTCCTCCTATCTCAAAATTACATAATTTATTTAAAAAAAAAAACCAGTGAAAAGCTTTATGTTTTAGTAATTTTAAACCAGACTCATCTGTCTCAGCCAGGAATCAAACCCACAACTGCAGGTCTCATGAGCTGGCTGGAATTCAGAACTTATTAGGCCCAACTGCCCGTAGGACCCGTAGGTGTCTAGCTAGCATTCACGTCTCGGAATTTCATTAGAGCAACAAAAATTTTTTTTAACTTTAATTTAAAAAATTTGGTTAAATTACACAAATTGACCATAAAATTTTTTTAAAATTTTCTGAAAAATGTAAAACCAGGCCCGGGTCGATTTCTTTAATTTTATTTTTGGATTTTTCCCCTTTAGGGGTTTTTAATTTTTAAATTTTCCCACCTTTAAGTTGTTTTTTTTACAAAAAAAAAAAATTTTTAACTTGTTGGGGTTTTTAAAAAAGGGGGTTTTTTTAAAATTTTTTCCCTTTTAAAAATTCTTTGGTTTTTAATTTTAATAAATAAAATTGAAAATTTTATGGATTAAAATTTTAAACAAAAATTTTGGCACCAAAAAACCCTATTTGGCTTTTGCTTTACTTAAAAACAGTTTTGGAAATTTTTAAGAAGAAATTCAAAATTTGTTTAATTGGTATGGGTTTTTCTCATTTTAGATGGGAAAGTATAATTTTTGTTTAATTTAATTAAAAAATTTTCATTTTTGTTTGGGGGAAAAAAATGGGAAACGAAATTTTCTTTTGGGGTTTTTAAAGAAATTTAAATTTTAATTTGTTTTTGTTTAATTTAAATAAAGTTTTTAAAATTTTTTTAAAAACTTTTTAAAAAAAAAAATTTTTTTAATTTAAGTAATTTCAGTTTTTTTTTTTTTAAAAATTTAAAATTTTTTGGGGGGGTTTTATCCCCTATTTTTTAATTTTAAAACAATTTTTCTTACAAAAAAAAATTTAAAAATTTGATTTTTTAAAAAATTAAATTTTCCTTTTTTTTAAAACATGAAAAAACCAAAAACTTATTTTTTTAAAAAACACTGGGTTTTAGGGTGGGGGGGGTTTTTCTTTTTTAAAAAAAAGGAATTTTAAAATTAGGTTAAATTTAGGTTTTCTTAAGTTTTTCCCCCTTTTTGATGATTGTCTTTTTAAATTTGTTAAATGATTATTTTTATTTTTTTTTATTTCTTTTTGGGTAACCAAAAAGGGGTTTTTTAAATTTTCAGTAATTTTGGAATTTATTTTCCCTTTTGAAATTCTTTGCACTTTTGGGTAGGGTACAATAAGGCAGCTGGTTTTTTTGAAAAATTAAAAAAACCACCTTGGGAAATTTTAAAAGAATTTTGTTTTTTTGGGTTTAAAAAAATTTCCCAAAAGGATTTTGGTCCAAAAGGAAAACTTAAGGCCCTTGGAAAAAAACAAAAGATTGTTAGGACGTCTTCCTTTTGGAAGTTTTCCCCTAATTGATTTTTTAAACCCATTTTTTTTATTTTCCGTAATGAAAGGTTGATAAAAGGTTAAATAAGTCAAAAAAAGGGGTTTAAAGGTTTTTTTTTACCAAAAAAAACATTTTTTTTGAACTTTTGCCAAAAAAAATTTTTAAAATTTAAAAAGGGGGGGGGGAAAATTTTAAATCTTTTGGTTTAAATTCCAAAAAAATTTTCCTATTTCCCCCGTTTTTTCTTTTTCAAAGATTTTTTTTTTAGCCCCTTTAAAAAAAGGGGGTTTTTACCTTTGGGTGGGGTTTAAAAGTTTTGTTTTTTTTTTGTTTTGGTTTGTTTTAAAAGTTTTAAGGGGGGACAAAAAACAAAAATAAAAATTATTGAGTTTTTTTTAAAATTTTAAAAATGTTTATTGTTTTTTTTTCCCTTAGTTAAAATTTTTCAAAGGGGGGGTTTTGTTTTGGAGTTGGATTTTCTAATTTAGGCTTGGTTTGGGGGTTTTTGGGGTTTAGAAATTTAAAATATAGGGGATTTTTGGCAATTTAATTTTTTTTTGAGGGGGGGGGGGGGGGGGGGGGGGGGGGGGGGGGGGGGGGGGGGGGTTTAAAAACTGAGCAGGGGAAAATTATTTGGGGAAAAACCCCCTTAATTAGTTTTATCCCGGTAGTTTTTTCCCGGGTTTTGGTGTTTGAGTCGTTTTAAATTTTTAGCCTTTTTATTTTTGGGTTAAATCGGGGTGTTCTTTGGGCGGTTTTTTATAAATTTTTGGGTTGGAAAAAAATTTTATTTCCCCATTTTTGGGGGTTTTATTTTTTTATGGGAATGATTTTCCATTAAATTTTTTAAAAAAAGTGTTTTCCCTTTCCCCCTTTGTTATTTTCAGCACCGTTTTCTTTGTAGGAATTTTTTCTTTCTTTAAACCTTTGGTTGGTTTTTTTAAATTTTTCTTTTTTTATTGTTTCTTTTTATAAAAGTGTGGTGTTTTGGAGGAAAAAATTTTTATTTTTATAAAAAAGGGTTTTTCTGGTTTTCTGGAAACTGGGGGTTTAATTTTTTTGGGGTGTTGAGGGGGGGAAAAATTTGGGAAATTGGGGGTAGTTTAAAAATTATTTCCCCCATTTGGAAATTGGGTACCCCGGGTGGGGAAAATTGGGGGGTTTTTAAAAAAAAATGGATAATTTTTTTTAAATTAAAAAGGGGTTGTTTCTTTTTTACTTTTCAATTAAAAAAGGGGGGGGGTTCCCCCAGGGGGGTTTTAAAATTTTATTTGTTTTTTGGGGGTTTATTAAATTTCCATTTCGTTTTACTTTTCCGGGAATTTAACCCCCCCCCAAAAAAAAGGCAAAAATTTTTTTGGTTGAAAAAAAACCCTTTTTTGGTTTTTTGGTTTTTCCCCCGGGGGCCCCGGGGGGGTTAACTTTGGTTTTTTTCCCCTTTTTGGTAAAAAGGGGTTTGGGTATTTTCGTCAAAAGGAAAAATCCCGGGGTTTGTTTTTTTTGTAAGGAAAAAAATTGGGCCCTTTTGGGTTTTTATTGTTTTATGTGTTTGTTTATTAAAATTTTTCGGTTTTTTTTTAAATGGGTTTTTTTTTAAGTTTTGGTTATTTTTGGAAAAAAGGGGGCTAATTTTTCCTATTGGTTTTAAAAAAAAATTCGGTTTTTTCCCTTAATTTTTTTAAGTTTTTATTTTAGGTTCTTTCCCTTTGGTTTACCTTTTCCTGGTTTAAATTTTGTGTTGTTCCCAAAATTACCATTTTTTTGTTTTTATTTTTTAACCGCCGGGAAAGTTTTTTGGGGCCGGGTTTTTTTTATTAAATGCTTGTTTAGTTTTTTTGGCGGTTACAATCCATTTTCCCCTTTTGGTTTTTTTTGGGGGTTTTTTTTTTTGGGTTTTTTCTCCCATTTCCCCCCCCCCCCTTTTCCCCCCCCCTAGTTTTGGGTTGGGATTTTATGTGGGTTTTTTCCAAATTTTTCTTTTTTGGGGGGGTTTTTCGTTTTGTAATTTTTTTTATTAAAGGCCACTTTTTAAAATCATTGGGGGGAAATATTTTTGGATTGTGGAAAAAATGTTTTTACCCCTTGAAAAATTTTTTTAAACGGTCCAAAGTTCGTTTTTTCCTTTTTTTCTTTTGGGATTATTCCCCAAATTGGGTTTTTTTTTTAAAATTCTAATTTAGGGGTTTTTACAAAAATTTTCCCTTTCCTTTTGGGGGGTTTCCAATTTTAAATTTTTGGGGGTTAATTTTTTTTTGGTGGTTTTAAATTTAGGTTTTTTAAAAAATTTAGGATTATTTTGGTTATTTTTCGTTTTATTTTTTGTTTTTTCTTTGGGGAAAAGGGGGTTTTTTTAAATTTCTCTTTGGTTTTTAAAAAGTTTTTTTTGTTTTTAATTTTTCCAAATTTCTTGGTGGAAAAAGGAAAAAAACCGGGATTTTTTTAAAGTTTTGGGGTTTTTTTCTTTTTTTTTAAGGTAAATTTTGGGCCCTTATGGAAAAAATTTTTTTTTAAGGGAAATTTGTTTTATTTTTAAAGTTTTTTGGGGTTTAAAAATTGGGTTTTATTTTTTTAAAACTACCCCTTTTTTTTTATTTTTTTTGTTTTTTTTTTACGGGGTTTTAGGGTTTTTTTATTTTGTTTTGAGTTGGGGGTGGGGGGGTTTGAAAAGGGTTTTATTGGTTATTTTGGGTTTTAAAGTCAAAATTTTGGGGTTCTTATGTTAGTTTTTTTAGTTTAATGTGGTTTTCAATTGGTTATTTAATTTTTATGTTTTATAAATTTTGTTTTTTTTTGTTGGGGTTTTTTGTTTTTTTGGTTTTTTGGGGAAAATTTATTTTAATTTGTTATTGATTTTTTTTTGTGATTTTTCTTTTGCTTTCCCATATTATGTTTTTAATGGTTGGGGTTGGTTAAAAAAAGTTTGGTTTTTTGGTTTGGGTGTTTGGGAAGTGTTTTTTTTTTTTTTAAATTTTTTTTCTCCCTTTTTTTTGTTTTTATTTTTTTTAAAATTTTTTCAAACCAAATAATTTAAAATTTTTTTTTTAAAATTTCAAAAAAAATTTATAAATAAAAACCCTTTTTTTAATATAAACCAAAAAATTTTTTTTTATTTTAAGTTGGTCATTTAAAAAAAAATTAAAAATTTCTCTTATTGGAGGGGTTAATTTTGTTTTAAAAAAACTGATCAAGAACTTTTAAAAAAATTGATCCACTTCTGTTTTTCCTTAAATTATTAGGTATAAACCCCTTAACTAACAGGAAAAAATTTTTCCAAACCCCTTGGGGCTTCCCAATTGGAATTTGGAAGTAAAAAACTATTTCCCGAAAAAAAATGAATTTTTAAATTTAAAAAATTCTTAGGGCAAAAAATTTTTTTTTTTTTGATTTTTATAACTAAAAATAAGTAAAAATTTTTCCTTTAAAATTTGATTAATTTTTTTTATTTTAAAAAGGTTTTCTTGTTATTTTTCTCAATCAGTCGGTGGAAAAAACAAGTATTTTTAAAGAATTTTTTGTTTAAAAGGCTAAAGGCCTTTTCCTTTGCTTGAGTTGGATTTTTATATGATTTTAAAAATCTTGTTTTTTTTTTAAAACCCCTTCAGTTTCCCCCACTTTAGTATGAGAATTTATGAAAATTTTGGGTTCATTTTATTTTTTTTTATTGCAATTTTTATAAAACTTTGTTTTGGACCAAAAATCCTAAAAATTTTGGGAGGTGTAAACCCTTTTCAAAAAAAGTGTGACTTTAGGTTTTTTGGAAAATTTTCTGATCCTAAGAAAAATTTTTGGGATTTTCGGATTAAATTTTGGCCCTTTTAAACAAAAATTTTTTTTAAATTACTTGAATAAGTTTTTTGTATAGTGTTTTTATTTAATGCGGTCGAGTTTTAATATAACTGAAAACTAAATAAAAATTTTACTCCGGGAGTAGCGGATGGTCCAAAAGTTAATCCCACCCCACGGTTTTATCCGTGTGTCTATAGTATTGAATTTGTTTTAAAAAATTGCAAAGCAACAGTTTTTGGTTTAAAAACAAGGAAAAATTGAAAAAAAAGGAAAAAAACAAAAAAATTCCCCCAGAAATATTGGTGGGAGACAATTATTAATTTAACCCGACCTTGGTGTACCAAAAAAAAATTTATTATAATTGGGGGCATGTTTAAAAATTATAATTTTTTCAAAATTGAAAAATTGGGGGCTCGGGAAAAAGGGGAAAGGTCACTTTTCCTTTTTCGCGCTTAAATTTTTTGAAAAAAAATTGTTCGCCGATGAAAAAAAAATATTTTTTATCTTTTTTTTCCGATTCCCCGTGAAAAAATTTTGAAACTTTTAGTGGGGGCGTAAATTTTGTGCAAAGGTGTGATTTTTCCTTTTTTTTTTGTTTCGTTGGGGGGAATTAAAAAAATTTAAAGAATAAAAAAGGAAAAAACCTTTCTTTTCTTTTATTTGACCAAATTTTAATAATGTCCCATTTTAACTTTATCTTTTAAACTAAACCCCTTTTGAACCAAAGGACCAATTAAAAAAAATTTTGGCGGGCCAAATTTTTTTTTTCAAAAGGAAAATTTTTTTAAATAAAAAGTCCCATGTTTCAATAAATTTTTTTTTTGGGGTCCTTTTTTCCAAATTTTTTTATAAAGAGGGGCCCCCTGGGTTTCAGAATATTGACAGTTTTTGGGGCAATTTTATATTTTCCCAAAAGTGGTTTTAAATTTAAAAGGGGCCGTAAAATTTTTTTTATTGAGGCCCTTTGTTTATAAAACCTCTAGTAGGGTGGATAGGCCGTTCTTAAATTTTTCAATGGAAACAGTGACCAGGGGGGGGCTGAATGGAAAGGGAATCTAAGAAAGGAAAAAAAAGATTGTTTTAATTTTCAAAATCATAAAAAAAAAAGAAATTTTGTTCCCCAATTTTCAAAAAAATAAATTTTTTTCCTTTTTTATTGGGTTTAAAAAAAGGGCATTTTTTAATTTTTCTTTATTAAAACCTTTATTCTCGAAAAAGGGACGTAGGTTAAGTTGAATTTTTATTTTTGGGGGAAAAGGTAAGGGAAATTTTTTTTCAAAAACTTGAAAAATTAAAAAAAATTTTCCAATGAAAAAAAAAACAAACGATTACCAAAACTAATTTTTGGGGAACTTTTTTTTTTCCCCGCCCCATTTAATACCAAAAAAATGAATAATTAATGTTTGGGGCCCGGCGTGGGGGAATTCCACAAGAATTATTAAAAAAATTTCCATTTTCTTCTTTGGGGAAAACCCCAAGTGTAGGTATGGCTCATATCCAAAAGATGGGTTTGGTATCATCGCGTTATCTCCCTTCCACCAATGATAAAAAGTCATTTTGCACACCCTAGCTTTCATAACCCCTATCTGAATATTTACTACCCTTTGAGAGATGAAATTCTGAAATCTTTTTAAAAAATGTTTACTATGAAAATTGTTTTAGCTCAAAGTTCATTATAATTATTTTTCGCCCTAGTTTTTGTGTTTTAATAAGGTCTAGTTGTACTTCTTATTCATGCCTTCTAACACTTTTAAACACCTTCCATCATGTGCACTGAATCGACTTACATACATTATAAATTTAACACTTGTAGGTCATACATTTATTAAAAATGGTTAAAAAATTTTTATAAAAAATTTAAATAAATAAAGTGTTTTAAACCATATATGACGTATTTGGCCCCCTTGGAGAATGTTCCTTATACCTGCATAAGCGCCCACTTGGCTGCCAGTGGGTGCTGTCCTTCCAAGCAATTGGTTTATTTGGCTGCAAAGCCATGGGTATTTTGGTAATTAATGCAAAAAATCGTTTTTTAGGTGGATATAATTGTGATAATTTGATAACTTTCTTTAAAAAAATAAGGGAGTTTCTCCCTCGTTTCATAAATTTTAAAATATTTGTGTGTGAAAAGGTTTTCTTTAAAACCCTTTCTTTCCAAATAGAAAGATACTTCCGATTCTAATTTTGGAAATTTTTGAAGTAATAGCACCATAATAATGAATAGATTGTTTCACATCGCCACCGTGCACCGTAACATTACGGCTACTATCTTTCGCATTGTAATAATCATAGTGCAGCATGTGACTTTTGAAAATTGTCAGACCTCTGTGAACCTTCTAACCTATATTATGCCATTAGGTATCTAAAACCTCCTTAGAAAAACTAGTGTCTAATAATCAGTGTTGTCAGATGCACCAAGCCTGAATGAATGGAATGGTGTTTGACTGATAAATGAGCCCGTTACAGGAGACTAATTACACCTATCAGTTGAGACTAGAGTTGTGGCGTAGGTCAAGGATGCGCGAGTCATCTCCGTGCAAGGACGCTGAATCGCATGATTGCCAAATAACTGTCGAATTGTTATTGATCTCTTTGCTGATTGTCGCGATGATATCATCTCGTGGGCGATTTATATCTTTCCCGTGGTGTGCAGAATTGCTCATTACGTCATGTGAGTTGTTGATATTTTTGCTCTGATGAAAAAGATTTGATTATTGTACCGGCGATATCGTTTGTTTTTTGCACGTAAACAAAAAACTCACTCCAAAACAATGTGTTCGTTTATTTTGTGTTTTTTACTATTATTAATATTTGTCCATAGTATTCTGATAATTGTGACAAATTGGAGTAGGTATGCGCTGAAATATCTGCATACTTTTTTACTTTCCTTATCTATAGAAAAAAAGTAATGGAATCACCCAAAAAATTGATAGTCATTTTTATTGCCAAAACCGTTTTAGGGTCCCAGAGCTTAAATCCAAAGTTTTAGCAATTGGTCCGTGGTCAAATAAATGTTTATTTAAATTTTTTAAAAAACACAATCTCTTTTGATGCACTAGTGTTTACAATATCTGCGATGTTTACGACACTTGGGTATGTGAGGCAATGAGGCATGGCTGGTTTTGTAATCTTCAGGGAAAGGGACATTTAAACTGGTCTCCTATCATTGTTTCACACAATATCAGACAAAACACCCTGTATGTTTCAACACTTACATTTCCCTGACAATTGTACATACATGTGACAGTGTACACCATAGGCTGTGCACTCTGCCTGTTATGTACCCTATTTTAAATATTGCAGAATTGCAGCTTTGTGTTACAGCAGGCTTGGAGTCTCGAACTGTGTCTCTATTGCTTTATTACCGCCTGGAGTTCATTTACCCTGCAATATTATAACTCCTACTCCATAATATCTTTACCACAAACGTTTTTAGCGTTGAGTGAGGTATTTTGCTGAAAAAAATTCTCGTGTTTCTTCAAGCACTTGCCTCAGTGGTGATCAGAGGCGAGAGGAAATAAAGAGTGCACTGGGCAACTAACTGACCCGTAATAACTATCTTAGGTATTTAGATGTAGTATAGTGGAACTTAGTTCCTGAAGTCAAAAACTTTTTGGTTAAATTCATCTTGCCCTTTTTTACTTGATTCAAGTATCAAGGCAAAAATATTTATACATTTGTTTTTTTTTTTGTTTTTTTTTTTTTTTTTTTTTTTTTTTTTAATATTCCGAAATTTAAGCAGGGCGGCGTGGGAAAATGTTTTTAGGGGTGCGCTCTCTCTTTTTCTTTTTCGCCTGGGGGTGCTGCAGTTCCGCCTCCTTACACCGGCCGCGGGCCCGTTTACAAGAAAGTAAACTTTGACAGGACCTGGGAGGACCCTAGTCCTCCTTCAGGCGACCCTCGCCCCACCCTGAAAAAGGCCTGTCATCATCTGCTCTTCCTCGATGATTGTTTAAGTTGTTCTTAATTCACATTCCTGAGTCTTGTAAACATTTTTAAAATTTTTTTCGGTTTTAAAACAATACAAACCCCTTTTTATTAGAATTTCATTGAAACATAACTCTTTTTTCCGTTCATTTTTTTATCATTGTATTTATTTTTGCATTAGGTTTTATTACCGAACAAGAGCTTCGCGATTTGAGTGTTATTTTTTAACGTTGTTATTTTACCAATATTTGGATACTTATCTTTTTTGAATCTTTTGAATTGATAATAAAATTTTCTGCTGGGTAATTTATTTGTTGTTTTTACCACCCCATTTATATTTTTGAATCCTTTTTAATGGATAGTATTTTATTTAAAGTATTTTGAAATTTGGATCCTTTTTGATTTTACAGTAGAAATTAGTAAATAAAATAAAAAGTTTTTCCTAGAAATCTCAGAAGTCCCACCAATATTGAGGGCAACATTTTGTTATTTTCCAAACTTAATTTAAATACCTACTCTTTTGTATTTAAAATATAATTAAGGTGTATTAACAAATCCTTTTAATTTAAAGTATCATTTCATGTATTATAGAATTAAGAAATGAACTTTACACCATAGGTACCACTTGAACAAACTTTTTAAATTTATTTTGTTCTCACCGCGTCTGTCAACTAGTATATTAAGCGGTACCACTTGAACAAATTTTTACGTGAAATTCTCATTCTTCTCATCCCCTCCCTTCGTGTTTCAGAGCGGAAGGCGGTACAACACAGGCAGGTCAAACTTCGGGTCCGTTTCTCGAGAAGTGGAAAAGCCCTCCCTAGTGGCACCCCGGAAACCTGTTGGGATCTGGATTTTAGTGTTACGAGACATGGAGCTCTGGATCACGAACAAGGCCCTAAATACAGAGACACTCAGGTAATAAACCCGTTTACAAGGGAACGGACAGCTCAGGTAACCACCTTACAGGGCAACGCGTCTTGCATTTCTTTTATTTACTATGTAACTCTTTATAATAGGACTTATGTACAAAGAAGTAATTATAAAATTAAAATACAAAATTTAGAATAATTTAATCAAGAAAAGAAAAATAAAAACATAGATAAAAAATATTGCAGATGCCTAACTGAAGGCGGGGTTATTGCCTATGGCAATTTCTTCCACCAACCTTTATTAATGGGACATATGTATACAAACAAGTAATTATGTCTTCTCTTCCCTTATAATAATAATTAGGTATACACAATTACACATGTATGTTTATAATAGTTAAAAACTTGTTTATGTAGAATCCTCGATTTGTGGAGATAAAATGCAAGTGGAATACCAGGATATTGGAAAACATGGATATTGGAATATGGATATGTGAAATACTTGGATATTGAATACTTGGATATGTGGAATACCTGGATATTTGAAATACCTAGATATGTGGAATACCTGGATATGTGGAATACCAGATGTATGGAAATACCTGGATATGTGGAATACCTGGATATATGGATTTTTTAATAAATTTAATTATTTAATAACAAGTTGTGGTTAACCTTGTTGAGAAAATCACTCTGGTTCAGTGATGTAAGTGGAAAACACAACGTGTGTTGCGTAGGTATAACGAGAGCACAGATTCACCCATATCCCAATGTCGAAATGTTCCCCGTACCTACATAGATGTTTGTCGAAACACCGCCGCCGATAACATCTGCAAGGCTTTCTCTCGACCTATCGAATTACACGAATATTTTTCTAAATTAAAATGTTGAGAAACCAATGACCCACATCGCACAGATAAGAAAATAATAACTCATGAGGCTGATAGAACGTTATCAGCGTTGCCAGCTGATAGTCACAGGGTCCGTACGGAAGTTTCAGAACATTCACTTTTTGCACATGTCAATGAGCTCCTCACAATTTGGTATTCCTTATTTCTTTCCGGAAATTCGAAAATTCAGAATTTTAATTTTGAAATGTTTTCGACATTCATTCGATAATATGGGTCTTGAAGCAAATAATTAGTCATTTTGTAATAGGTAATGGTGAAGAGGTGCCCTACAATTATAATGTACCTGCAAAAAATTAAAATTTCTCTACGTCTTGATTTTACGTATTGTTTTTTATATGAGAAAAAATATAACTAATCAATGAGCTTGTATTTGAGATTCCAGATTCACATTGGTCTATTAATTTTTCCTGGAAAAATAGAGAAACTTTTGCGTATGATAGGTGAGAGATACAAATATCCGTACAGTTGTCAAATTTCCGTACGCATCCCGTAGGTTAAGGTAGGTTCCTAAACATCCGTACCGTACTCTTGGCAAAGTTGTACGTTAGATGAGCTTTATCTGTTTTCTGATGTTTTCATTCTCAAGGTCAAGGGTGTGCGACCAATAATAAAAATTTCCAGATTTTTAACATATAAAAATTTAACTTCACGGAATATAAAAGGGGGTTTTCAATATTGAATACCCCCCTTTATCCCCCCTAATTTTGGGTGAAAGTTACCAAAATTCCCAAAACCATAAAATTGAGGTGTAAACTGTAAATAAAAAAAATTTTAGTATGGGAAAAGAAGTGGAGTCGTCAAATACGTGACTGGATCTTTCCGTTAAACTCTGATTACCTTTTGATTCCATTAGTACTTTTTTTTTAAGAGGGGTTGTCGTAATTTTTAAAATAAAAAAAAACCGAAAATAGTAGTATGTTCAATGTGGATACGGGGACTTTTAAAATTTTAAAAAAAATCTTTAGTAAGGAAACCCCAAATAACCCCCCGGCCGGGGGTTAAAAAGCGGCATTTTCTACCCCAAACCCCTTATTATTATTGGACAAATAAAATTTTAAAAAAAAATTAGATGGGGGGGGTTCGAAAAATGATCCCTCGTCTTAAATTTTCCGATAGCGCTTTAACCACTTTTTTTTCCGACTCCAGTTTTTCTTTTCATTTGGGGTTTTTTCGTATTAGGCAAAAAAGTCCCCCTATATTTTCCCGGATGGGTTTTTGGATTAAGCGAATGGGGTTTTAAACCCCCCCGGAAGTGGAAACTTTGCTTTAAAAAATTCTAAAAATATCTAAACCCAATAAAAAAGATTTGGCCTTGGTTCCCATTCGCCCAATTTTTTTTTGGGTGTATGTATTAACCCTGACCCCCAATATTTTTTGAATTTTACTCCCCAAAAAGGGTTTGAGTGTTTTTTTCGAAAAATGAACCCGTCTTTTCGTTGCATGCGTGTTTAAAAATTTGTATTTGTTTATTTTAAAAAATCTTATTGCTATATGCAAACCCCCCAGCAAAGGAAATGGGAAACCCTTTTTTTTTAATTTGAAAAAAAGCCCCCCACCCACGAAATGTAAGGTTTTTGAGTCTTTTTTTTTTTTTTGATTGGAAAGGCCCCCGGGGTTTTTTTTCCCTAAGTTTATTGCTGAAGCTAAAACCCCCCCCTTGTGGTTCTATTTTTTGGGGGAATGAAAAAATTTGCTTTTTCCTTCTTTTTAGGGAAAGGGAAAAAGTTAAGGGAATGGCCCCTGGAAAAGCAGAAACCCTTGTCTTGAGAATGAAAGAATCTTTTCTTTGGTTTTTTTGTTTTAAAAGTTTTCTTTAATCCTCAAAAAAAGGTTTATACGCCCATTTTAATTTTAAGTTTAAATTTAGGGGGAGTTGGATTTGCAAAAAAATTTGGCACCTTTTCCGGAACTTTTAATCTAATACAAAGGTTTGGTGTATTTTTTTTGAAATTTCGACGAAAAAATAAAATAGTATTTTGTTCGTAGAGTTTTAAATATTGGTTTCTTTTTTGAAAAAATTTTTGGGGTACATTTGGTTCCCGGTCCCCCCTGTGAGGCCCCGAGCATAAAAATTGGGCCCCCTGATTTGCCGGGAATGTTGAGGAAATTTTTTATTCAAATGAAAACTTTTTTTCCGGTCGTGAGTCTTGGCGTTCAATAATTTGTTTTTAAAAAAGCCAACAGAAGTACCCCAGTGTGTAAAGGGGGGGTTTTTAGAATTTATGGCGGTCAAATAAAAAAACCTTGGCTTTTTTTTGTTGATTTGTTTATTTTTCTTTGAAATGTTGAAGAAAAGGCGAGGAAAAGGAAAATCAAACACCTCGGGGGTGTGAAAACGCTTTTACAAAGAATTATATTGTCAGTGCAATTTAGTCGCTGGGTTTAAGTACGGGTCAATTTTTTTGCGTTTTTGTGACAAATTAGCCATTTTAAAAAAAAGAGAGGAAGAGGTAGGGATGTATTAAATTTAAATTGTGCCTTGTGGTTAATCTCCGCTGTGAATACCCACTTACATACTTTTTCAACTATTAATGTGTGGGGTGGGGATTTTCAAGAGAAGGTAAAGGGGCAACGATGAAAAATTTATTATTTTTTTTCGATTATTGGTTTGGGTTTTTTTTTTTTTTTTTTTTTTTTTTTTTTTTATACTTACTCTTTCTTAAAAAATTAAATTTTTCTTAATAATTTTAAAAGAATTAACGTTGTAGTTTTCGTGGGGAAAAACGACCCGAGGCGAGGGAGCAACTCACCCCCCAAATTATTGGAAGATGCCAATGGTGGGTTTATTCCCAATAGGTTTCTTCCACCCAACCAAAATTAACCACAGTGGGGAATCCTCGTTTCTTATTCATTTCAAAAATTAATTTTTGATTTTAAATTTGAATCATAAATTTAATTGTTAGTCAGTGAGTAGATACTGCCCGGGTTTAAAGGTTCCGGGGCGATCCCAGAGCCCCACAAAAAAAATTTTTCATCAAATTTTGGTTTAAATTGCCGTAACAGGTTCCGGGGGTGTCCGTTGAAAAAGACCTAAATAGGGAATAGTGTACTTTTTTTTGCGCTCTTTTAGAGGGAGGGTTTTCTGATGGAGCTTTCCTTCAAAACCCATTTCCCCTTTTTTTTTTTAAGATCCCAAGACTGCACCTTACCTTATAGTCAACATCATCTTTTTATTGCATTTTTAGATTGAAAATCCACTGGCAAAGAATCAGCAAAAAATTGGGGAGATTCATAAACCCTGCGTAAAAACAAAACATTTTGTGGGCGTTTTGGTAGTACTGGGATGATTTGTATTAGTTTTTTAAACTACAGGTTTCATCTTGTTTCTTAAATTTTTTATAAAATCGTAGGAATATTTCACCTAAATGGCCCCATTTGGATTCTTTTTAGCTCCCCGGCCAAGTATTTGGAAATAGGGTATAGATTTATCTTTTGGGAAGTATGTACAAGTAAAATTTTATAATATTTTTCCTTTGAGCCCTTTTGGGTTTTAGGACATAACTTGGGAAATCATCTTTCATGTAAAATTTCTTTTACTTAGGATATTTTTGGGAGTAAATTTATCCGTTTACATAATTGTTAATAAAGGTTATTAATTAGATGAAAGGGTTTTTCTTTTAAAAAAATGGCGCGGTCAAAAATTTACTACCTACGTTTCTTTTCAATAAAATTTTTAAATTTAAAAATTTTTGGTTGAAAAATGGGGTGGAACTTCAAAAAACCCTGTTCATACAAGAATGGGGAATTTACCCAACTTCAAAGATTTTTACGGTTGTTATTTTTGCGTCAAAGACAAACCCAATCCTTAAAAGTAGCTCGTCTAAAAAAAAAGATCCCGGGCATTAAACATTTGGCGAAAATTTTTAAAGGGGTGAAGAAAACGTGGAAGGAATAAAAAAGTCTATCTTTTTTTCCCCCAAAAAAAATGAATTGGGGTTTTTTTTTTTTATGAAACCCAAAAGGGTAAAAAGTTTGACAAATTTTTATGGGAAATATAAACCCCTTTGTTTTTTTTCCAAAGAATCCAAACAAAAGGTTGGGTTTTTCCATTAAAATTTTCACACGGTTAGAGAAGATTTCATGGAAAAAAAAAAAAAAAGGTGCGTTTCTTAAAAATTTTGGGGTTGGCGGGGAAAAAAAGTCGCAAAATGTGCTTTAAATTTTCCCGGTTATAAATGTGTTTCTCTTTAACGTCAAAGGGGATGGGGGCCCCTCATCAGTTAACAGAACGATATTGTTTCATCTTCCCCTCCCCCAATCCATCAAAAAAATTAAAAAGGGGGTTTTGTTTTAGGTGTGTGTAGTTTTTCTGGCAAGGGGTACAAAAATTTTTTTTTTTTTTTTTAAAAAGGGTCTTTTGTGAAAATGTTAAAAGGAAAATTATTTTTTGTAAAATGTCGGAAAAAAAATTATATATTTTAAAAAAAATGAAAATTTTATTTATTTCAGGACAAAATGGTTTCTAATGACTCAAAGGGGTTTTAAAAAGCAAAAATCTTTGGGTGAAAAAGATCGGTTTTTTTCCTTAAAAATTTTAAATTATTACGGAGTAAGTTAATATTTTCCCCCTTTAAAAACTGGGCGTTTAAGTAGAACCGTTTAAAAAAATCTAGCCAAACTTGAGGCTTTGGGTACTTCATTTATCCAAAGGCAATAAATTACTGCTAGATTAAAGTGAATTTGACCTTTGTATTGGGGGGGAAATTAAAACAGTTGCCCAATTTTGGGTTAAATTCGTGTTGTTTGGGTTTTGTAAAAAATAAAAAGTTTTAATACAGGGATGTGGGGGTTCATAAAAAAAAATAATGTTATTTATGGGTTTGGTTGTTTTCCCGATGATTTCCGTTTTAAAAAGTGAAGAAGGGGCTTTTCCCTCGGAAATCCTTGAGGGTTCCTTAAAATTAAAAATAAATTAAAGGAAACATTTAAAACGGGTAAAAAGGCTTATTTCCAGGGGAAAACCCCTAGGGGGTCATTGATGCTTTAAAAAGCCAGGTGGGTCTTTGGTATGTATGACCTTTGGGGGCTTAATAAAAATTTATAAATTATTAAAATTCCCGTTTGGGCTTTTTTTTTTTTTTTTTCCCAAATTGCAAATATAAATATTTTTGGCGGGTCTGAATTTTTTTTCAGATTAAAAGATTTAAAATTTAATTTTTACTTTTTTTTTACATTTTTGGGGTTTTTTAGGGATTTTAAAAGGGGTTTGGGTTTTCGTATTCTAAAAATTTTAAAAATGAAATTTCAAAAATTTTGGGAATTTGGGAGACTTTTATTTGATATTTTTTTTCGCTAAAAAAAAAAAGAAATATCTATTTTTTAAATACTAGTATCTAAATACAAAAAAATTTAAAAAATACAATATAAAAAGGGAAAATTTTTTATTTTTATTTGTTTTGTTTTAAATTTTCGACCAATGGCCTTTAATATTAGAAAATTAAAAAGGGGCTTTTTAAGGAAAATTAAAGTATTTTTTGGGTATTCTTTAATTTTTGAGGAATTATACCTAACATGGGAAATTTTGACATCCAGTAAGGGAAAGGGGTAATGTAAATGGGGGGCAATTTCCCAAACAACTAATTTGCTCGGCGGTAACGTCTGAAAAATTTTTGGACCAAAAAAAAGTTAAAAGCCAAAGTTTTTTTAGCCTCAAAAGATGTTTTGGTTTGCAAAATTTCAAAATAATTTTTTTAAAGGTTTTAATTTGGAGTTTAAAAAGGAGAAAAAAAATTAGCCCCAAATAGAAAAGGGGCTTTTGCGGTGTTTTGGTTTCTTTTTAAAAAAAATTTATAATATGTTTATGGCCAAAAGCCAATATTTGTTTGTGATATTCACCACGTATCAATTTGTGAAAAAAGCATGGGAAAAAAAACCAAAAACCTATAATAAGCATTTTATTATTTAATTTAAAATTTTTACCGGGGAAATTTAGTTATTTAAAATTTTGGGCACGTAAACCCAATAAGTCCCGTTTTAAATGTCCGTTTGACAAATTTTTCCAGCCTGTTGGAAAATTTTTTGTATTTTTCAGAGGAAAAGTTTAATTCAGTTTCGGGGAAAAACAAAAAGTAAAACTTTCAAAGTTTTTAGTTTTTTTTTATTGGCCAACATTTGGTTCCCCAAGGGATTTACTCTTTCTTTTTGTAAAATGAGTTATATTGAAAAAAAAAATTGGTTAATTGGTTTTTTTTGGACCTTTTTTTTAACGATTTTTTAAAAAAATTTAAAAAAAGGACCCTTGGAAAAAATCTACAAACAAAAAAATTTTTTTAATTTGGGTGGTATTATTCGAAAAATCGGAAATTTTAATCTTTTAGATTTAAAAAGCTAAAAAAAGGAAATCTTTGCTTTCCAGGAATTTCTTTTTAAAAGTTGGTGTAGATTGTCAATTTAAGATTTTTTGGTTTTGGTTTTTTTCTCGGTGGGATTGTAGAAAAGTTTTGTAAGAGTAAGGAGGGAAAAATGTTTGAAAAAATTTTTTATTCAAGGTTCCAGAGAAAGTTTTTCTAAAATCCCATTTTTCCAGTTTGATTTTAAATTTGCTGAAGAAAGGTTTTAAATTCATACTGCCATAAATCATTGTAAAGCCAGGTATGGTAAAAAGAGTTTAAAAAATTTTTAAAAAGGTTTTGTTGGAAAATGGTTTTGGGTAAAACATTTAAAATTTTACCTATTTATTTAAAAATACCTCAGGTTTTTTCCCTGGTTTTAATTAAATTTTCTAGAAATAAATAAGGCCGTTTTTCAGTTTTAAGCCAAAATTTTAAACCCCAAATTACAAAAATGTAAATCAAAAGTCAAGCTAATTTCACAAAAAAAATAGTCAAAAAAATTGTTTTGGTTTGGTTGGGGGAAAAATTTTTAAAAAACTTAAAAAAAAGGGCTAAAAAAAATTTGTTTTAAGAAAATGGATTTTTGATCTATCTGTAAATTTAAAAGGTTTGATTTGGGAAAAAATTCTGTGTTTATTTAGAGGTATTGTGGTGGTGTTCAAAAAAATTTTTAAAACTAGTGACTTTCAAAAGGTTTTGGGTTGAAGATTTAACCCTTATATTACTCGTTCTATAAAAATTTGGAAAGTCTGAAGGAAAATATCTAATTGAAATGAACATACAATACACCTGAACCTGAATTCTCGTACGCCACCTGTTGAAGTTTTGAATGCGTCCCACCGAATTTCCCTTGGATTCAAAAAATTTTCTAAACTCCGGGTTTTACAAATATTTTAAGAATTTAAAAGGGGAAAATTTGTTTATAAAAAAAAAGAAAAAAAAAAAGAAAGGGGGTTTTTGGGGATTAATATTTTTAAATGGCTTGTCATAAATTTTTTAAAGTTTGTCTCAATTAAATACCAAGGGTTTCATTTCCCTTTTCAGTTATAAATTATTCCTTAAAAAGAAAATTGAAAAGTAAAATTTATTTAGCATATTTCAAGGTTAAAAAAAACTGGTTAAAATTTTTAAACCAAAATTTATGGTTTTTGAAAAAAAAAATTTTTAAAATTTTAAAAAAACATTATTTGACTAGTTTGGGTAAAGAAGCCCAAAAAAATTTTTTTTTGTTTAAATCACTTTTCCTTAGCCACAAAAAACTAATTTTGTTTTTTATTAAAGTACCCCCCTAAATTGGATGTCTTAAGTGGTCCTTTGTAGTTTAAAGTAACCCCTTTGAAAAACCAAACCCGCAAGGGTGGGGGGGTGAAAATAAAAACAAAACTCGCCTCAAAAAAAGTATTTTATTTTACGTGGGGTGTTCCCCGTTTTTCCCCGCAGTGAAGGGGGAATTCGAAAACCCCCCCCCTTTCCCCCTTTTCCTCCCGCGCCCTTTTCCCCCCGGGGTCCCACCTTTTTTTCAAAAAAAACTTTCCCATTGAAACTCCTCGCTCCCCCCCCTCAAATTTCTCCTTCGAAAATTTGTTTTAGGTAAATCAAAAAAACTTTTTTTGTGAAGCAAGTTAGGGGAGTATCTTTCTTTTTCCGAAGAGGGGTGTTTACTGATTTCATTTTTACTTTTGTTAAATTCCAAAAAGGTCGGGTTCGACAATTTTAAGGAAACTTTTTAATTTCAAGTTTGTAAAAAAAATTTTTTTGCTTTTGGAAAATTTAATTTATCTATTAATTTTTTAAAAAAACCCCCCCTTTTAAGGCTAAGTTTCCTTTTTGGGGAATGATAAAAAAAAACTGTAAATTGCGTTTTCTTGGCATCCTGGGAAAAATTTTATTAATTTCAAATAAAAATTTTGGGGGGGGTTACCGCCTAAAAGTTGGTTTTTTAAGTGGCCCGAAAGAGATTTTAATACCTCAGCACATAAAATTGAAAATTTTTGTGTTTTTTCCCCTTAAAATTTTTTCCCAATTCAAAAACTTTGGGGTTTATTGGTTTTTTAGGGGCGTGTTGTTTGGGTATTTGATGACCAATTTTTGTAATTTTAATAAATCCAAATTTAATATTTTTAATTTTGTTTTTAAAATTCCAGGTTCTTTTTAATTTTTTACCAGTTTACGTTTAAAAAATTCAAAAAAAAGTTATCAAATTTTGGGTTTAAACCAGCCAAAAAAAAACCCATTATATATCAAAAAACAAAGGCTCTAAAACCTGCTTTAATTTAAAATGCTTGGATCATTTTGATTTCCCCGGGTTCACTTTTTACAAATTTTTTTACAGTGAATGCAATCGTACCTTAAAGGTACCTACTTTTTCCCGGGAGGTAAAAAAAGGTAAAAACGCTCGGGAAAAACCCAAAGGGAAAAAATTAAAGGTCGGGTGTATGGTCCGGGACCGGTATAAAAAAATAGTATATTGGACCATGGATTTGGTTCTTTTGATCCACCCCTGTTATAAAAACTGACTTTACATATTTTCAATTTTCCTATTCTTTGTTACTCAAAAGGTAATTAAACCCCTTTGATTAACGGGGTGGTTTTTTTTAAAAGGCCGCCGGGGGGTTTTTTACAAAGGCAGCCGGGGTGGAAAATTAAAGGTATTGGGGGTGGTTCAATTCAAAGGGCTTGGGGGGGTTTTAAAAAAGGTCCTGCTGGGGGACAAAAATTTAAAGGGCCTGCTGGGGTGGTTTATAATAATTTTATGCGGGTTTGTTTCAATATACAAGTTCACTGCCGGGGGGGGTTTCAATTTTACAAAACTGTGGGGGTTTCAATTAAAAGGGGGTTTTTTGGGGTTTTGGTTTTAAAAAAAAGGTTTTTTGGGGGTTTAATTAAAGGGTCCCCGGGGTTTCTTTTCAAGGGTAAAAAACGGGGGGGTTAATATACAAAGGCACCTTGTGGAGGTTTCAAAAAAGCGTGTTGACCTGGCATTAAAACTCTTTTGGTCATTAAAGATTTAAATTTTCCATTTGTCTGTATGCCATGAAAAAATTTTGGGGGAAATTTTTCATTTTCCCTTTACCTCGGCGCCACCCGGTCATTTCCTTTTTTGCTCTTTTTTAAAATGGTCAAAACCTAATAACTCCTGGTTAAAAATAGGTGTACTAGTATTTTTCCCATGGGAAAAACCCACAGAAAAGCTTTTTTATTTTTCCCGATTCCTTAGTTTGCCATTTTTTTTTCTTGATTGTTTTTTAAATTTCTTTAAATTTATCACTAGGTAGGTTAGGGGCTTGGAGTATTGGTTTATGACCAACACTTATTTTAGACTTATCTTATTA
The DNA here is from genome assembly GCA_024516035.1 of Bactericera cockerelli. Taxonomy (NCBI): domain Eukaryota; kingdom Metazoa; phylum Arthropoda; class Insecta; order Hemiptera; family Triozidae; genus Bactericera; species Bactericera cockerelli. The sequence continues at coordinate 29,908,733 of CM044959.1, forward strand.
ACTTTAAAGGTGAGAATTAAAAAGCCTCCTAGTGCTAGTGTATTTTTAGTTTTTTACGTTTTTTTTTCTTTTTCATTTTAGTATGCATAAATTTTAAAACCGGCTTCGGGGTTTTTTTTTGCAGATTTTCAAAAGAAAGAATTAATTTTTTAATATTTAAATTTAAATTTTTGAAATTTTTGAAAATTAATTATTATAAAAAATTTTTTTCGATTTCAAATTTTAATTTTAATAATGAAAATTTAAATTTCTTTAAAAATTGTTTTTTTTTTGGGGTGTGTGGCCAATAAAATTAATTTCCAAAACCCTTTTTAAAAAATATTATCGATGCATTAAAAAATAAATATTTTAAAAAAATTCATAATATTTTTTAAAAAAAAAAAAAAATCTTTTTCCGTTTTTGAACCCCAAAAAATATTTTAAAAAATAATATTCAACTGAATAAAGTGAAAGAAAAAATATTTTTTTTTTATTTTCTTAAATAAAGAAATAAAGCCTTAATATTTTTAGATTAATTTTGTTCAATTAATTAAAAAAAAAAGCAAAATAAAACGATTGCAAAAATCATTTTTTTACATTAAACCCCAGTTTTTTTACAGAATTAAACTTTAGGATTGTTGTGGAAAATTCTTTAATTTTAAAAATTTCCTTTTGGGCCCCGTTGGTTCAACGGCGGGTTACCCTTATTTTGGGGTAATGCCCAAGGCCATAGACCCCCTAGTGGAGGCCCCCTCCGGGCCCCCCGGGTAATCACCCGGCTCAGGAAACCACCCCGGGAAATACCAAAGAAATTTTCCTAGAAGGGATGAGCCCTCTACTTGTAGCAAAAAACAATAGGTAAGTTGTCCCCCAAATTACCCAAAAAAATACTTATAAGGTATTTTTAAAAATAAGAAATGAGAGAAAAAAACCCTTTATCTAGAAAAAAAAAAGGGTTTTTTTTTAAGGTTTTAATATTATTAGATTTAAATTTAGAACATAAACAAAAAAAATCAAGGGCGTGCTTTTTATTTTTTATTGGCATCCAAAGGTTTTGGGGTTCGCCCCCCCAAATGAAAGTTGTCCTTGTTTGTGTATTGCAGTTTAACTAATTAAAAGCCTTGGATTAAAAAATGCGGAAAATTTTATTCTAAATTGTATTGCATATAAATAAGGCGATTTTTTTTATTACTATTAATTTTGGGCCCCGTCGGGGGCATGTTTCAGATGTATTTTAAATTTGGTCAAAATTGAAAGCGATAAGTATTCATCAATTAAATAATTTATTCTTGTGGCATCGCTCTGTGTTTCAGTACGGACAGTGGTTGGGACAATCCATTCAGGCCGGATGGAGATCTGTCCAAAGAAGCGGACGAAATAGTACAACTCATCAAAGGTGGCAAGCCATCACGCCCACACAACAACAGAACGGTCTAACCGTCTCACTCAACGGTGCCAGCCCTATCAAAGAGGAGATCGATTCTAAATCGACGTCCACGCCTTTGAGTAAAACACAAAATGGTAATTTGACATTAGAATATTTGAATGGGTAAGTGAAGAACCAGGAATGTCAAAAGTCGACTTTTATTAAAGCAAAAATAAGCAAATAGTTTCTGCTATGAGTATGCTTCCCCCACTTTAAAATCGAAAAAATTATACTTATTAAGGGGTATTTCTCCTTATATTACAGAGATGTTTAGAAAGAGTAAAATTCTTCTTATTCTACGAAAAAAAAAAAAAAAAATCGATTTTTTTGACATTCCTGGTTTGTATACTACACCCATTCTTTATAGTAGCTATGAAAGTTCACGGATGCGATAAGTGTTTCATTTAGAACTAGCAGAGTACCGGCATTGCTGGACGTGGAATTTTAATTACATAATTATACTGGCCCAAATCCACGTTTTGCTGGCTATTCCCGGCCCTATTTAGGTTGAGTAATGTCAATTTGATTAGCTGTGTTGATTCCCAGCCAATGTTGGGTTAAACCATCAATTTATATGACCATGTAGTTGAAAAATTGAAATTGAAATTCATTGGACGTAAATTTTCATGGGACTTTGATAAATACTTGAAGATCTGTTATAGTGCTATATTAAATGTAGGCTTGGATGCAGAATCAGTTAACATTATGATAATAATTATAGTAGGTAGTGAACTTGTATTCTGGGGGTCAGTCGTTCAAGTCCCAAGTATGATGAATTTTAGGAAGACAGATTTGATCGATAGTGAAATCACGCTTCACAAAAATATGATAACCTGCGTTGACCTATTTACTTATTTAGAAACTCTTTATTAGTAGAACATATATACAGACAAAGAATGGTAAAAATTAAATATAAAAATTGACAATATTAATAATATAAAAAATTATATACATATGTCCTAACTATAGGGCGGGGTTATTGCCTATGGCAATCTCTTCCACCCAACCCTTTTTTTTTTCTTTTCTCTTTCTAACCGATAATTCATTTACTCTCCCGCCAGGCAAATCCTCAACCCCCAGTGCTAAGAAACCTTCCTCCCCCGGGCCGGTACAGGTAGAGCATGGCACGGTAGACGCCTCTCAAGTGGAGCATGTGGTCCTCAAGAAGAAGCCCAAGTGCAAGTGCTGCACCATCCAGTAGTCCAGTCCGTGGTATCCATCCAGCCAAGTGTCCAGAGTCCTGCACGTGATTCCGCCGAGGCAACATCGAAGCATGCGTCATACAACAGCTGTTGCCTGGACCACGTCTTCTGAAGTACCACAAGCCATAGTGAACCTGATTGTCGCCATGACATTGAACACATTTGAGTGTTGATCAAACACGCATTGTCAAAAGAGAGCAGGTTATCCATAGACACATTCGTCACCCGTATGATGAAGAAGGAATAAAGTACATAGACATTTTAACCAAGTGTTGACTTACTCATGAAGGGCTATCTAGGAGGAACAGCTGTTCTTCCTAAGAGTCTTTAATCTGTTTCCTTTCATCAAACCCTGCAGATAATGAAAAATGTGCCTCCACACCTAACCTAAACTTACATGTGGACTGTATCATTGAAATTTTCCGCCGAAAATTATCCATTCTAAAAGTTATGGGTTAAATCGAATCTATGGTCGTGGCAAGCTCAATTTCGACATGCTCAATGTATCCCAATTTTGATTATTTTGTGAAAAATAGTGGCACATCCTTGTTGTTTAAGAAAGATAGTCTCGCGAGAAGGTTTAGACATTTTGTAAACTAAAAAGAAAATGTTCTTCTCTTGATACAAGTTATGATGTTGTCCTAAATAGGTTGTAAACAATTCACTAACATCTGGCTCTAGATCCCGCTCTAACTGAATGGTGCTGATCGGTTGTTCCAAGATTCTTTTCTCATTTATATTATGAATTTTACATTACCTACCCTTTAAGTTAAGACCCATTGACGCCTTTCATATTTAGATTTTATTATAATGACAATTTATTTACATAATTTTTAAATACATTTTACTAACATTTGATTTCGGCTTCAGATGAAACGAGCTTAAAGACGAAGGTATACAATGAATGTGATTTAGCACTTTGGCAAAAAAAATTCTGAACCTTACCAAAACCCAATTTACACTGGATAAAATAATACAACTAGGTACCACACATTTACTTACTACTGTTTCTTTTTCAAATCCTGTGATGTTTATTTTGAATTAATTTTCATGTTTAGTATTTATTTTTGTATTATTTTATATCATATTTAAGTTACGTTATTTATCATTATTGTATAAATATTTCATTTAAACTCATCAGTTGTCTTCTTCTGCTTTAGGTCTTTCATAGAAAAGTTATTCATACGGAAAAAAACGAACACAATACTTCCGATTTCTAATATTAGGAATTTCTCGGAAGTAATTACAGTTAATATTTGAAGTCTATTAAGGCAACCAATACCTATTATGGAGAGATGTTTATAGACATCGTGAGATGGTAAAGTGGTGTAAAAAGTTCTCAATGTAATATTTAATAGCCCTAGCAGAAGAGGATTACATCTTTTCATTTACTTAGGCATTAAGTATTTCAAGTTGTCAGTTTTCATAATATTATGACATACGTATATTATATACCTACATATACAGTTAGCTTTTCTAAATAACAAACAACATTATTTCGTTGAAAGATCATCGGTAAAGAGCCAATTTTATTTATGTTACATTGAAAAGATGTGGTGGCATTACAAAATGATTTTTATCATAATTATTACATAACTTAATCTTGACAAGATTTGTTGATTGTTTAAATTTCAATTATAAACCGAGTTAAAACATTCTAGTTATGACCTTAGCAGTCCAAAGGGACGTCAAACCCGAAACATAACTTTCTGGCAAATAAGAGGTCTTGAAAAAATATCTCTATCATGATTATATCAAGAGCTAATCGAATGTTTTCCTAATTATGATGCTCGTTGCTATGAAGATTATAAACCAATTGATCAAACTGATTTTCTGTTCGAAGTTACTTATGTTGGCACTTTGAATAGAGTTTGGTCCTAAGATGAGAGACTTTGGTCCAATTTGTATTCAAATGCTTCTCTTTTTTCTTTCCCATGCATAAATGTACACATTTTCTTGTAAAAAACCCCTTCTATGTATAAATATAAAATATTTATTTCTAAGTACACATCTAAGCCTGCTCGTCCACAGCTGATAATTACCGATATGATATTCAATATTGAGGAGATACGTACACGTTTGACATAGTTGTGCTCATTTTCCTGCCCTGATGAAATGTACATGTTGAGTAGTTTTTTCCTTTCAAAAGGAATTACAAGAATCTGAATTTCTTTTATGAATTTCGGATTGAGTTGAAAGTTTTAGTATAATCAAACATATTGGGATATTAACACCGGATAGCCATAAACTGGTAAACATGGATGCAGTTCCACATAAACGAACTCTGAACAGAACATGATAACTGTAAATCGTCTTTATTTGGGTCCCATTAATTCTAGCACTGTTTTTGCATTAGCCCAACAAAATAAACAAGAGTAATGGCAATCTAAATTAAACATCCAATATACCCAACATTAAAATTAATTATTATGTAGATCATTCATTTTGTTGGGTAATACCTAGCAGATTTCTACTATTACAACTTACAACTAACAAGCCAATGTCACAGTTACTTGTCTAGTACATAATAATTTTATTTTTTTGTGTCTTCATGTGTGACAATTTTCTCTTGAAATATTTTATATGACTTTGTACCTTAATGAATAAGTTCCTAAGAAATTGTTAAGCTGTGGAAAGCGGAACTTTTTTATTTCGATAAATAACAGTAGAATACACAGAAAAAAATATGTTTATTTGCAAAAAAAGAGCTTTCTCATTAGTTTCTGTAGGTACTACTATTAAAACACTTCAAGTTGTCTGCTTGTAAGTAAGGCGTCATTCAGTTATGACGTTCATGTAGTTGACTTTTCATCACTTACCCTTTGAAAAATACAGAGGTGAGAAAATTGCCTTTGATTTAAAGGTCATAACATTTAAGCAAAACAACATTGAATGTCAAGGGCAAAAGAAGAAGTCTGGGAACGAGAATAATATTGTTTTTGTCGAAATAGCCGTGTCCGTACAGGAAGATATTAAATATCTTGGAGACGAGTTCCAAGGAAGTTACCAAACTCGTCAGAAGACACAGAAGACAACCCAGACAGCACGGCAGTTGACTTCCAGTCTGGATTTAAGGTGGAAATATCCAGGTGTATAAAGTCAACTGGACCTCCAACTGTCCCGACAGCTGGATTTTTCCATCATGGATTAAATCAGTTGACCAGCCACCTGGATATTTCCAACAAAAATCCATCTAGACTCAGTCACCTGGGCAGTCAGCTGGAAATATAACGACTCTCTCCAGCTAGGACATGAGTAGAATTTAGTCAGTTGACCAGTCAGCTGGAAATGTTCCATATTTTTCCAGTTTACATAAAACGCGTCCTTTGTTGAAGACGCCATCTTTGATCTGTCGTAATTTCAGAAATTGTGATATTGGTGATTGTAAATTGTTTTAAATAATTAATAATTCTTTTAAATATTAGGTATTTTATTTAGTTTTGAACATTTTTAAATACAAATATCATTTTATTTAGTTTTGATCTTTTTTATAACTACTGGAAGTGTTTAGATAAAACTCGTCCTTTGTTGAAGGAAATTCAGAAATTGTGATATTTTTGTGAATTGTTTTAAATAATTAATAATTCTCTCAAATAATAGGTATTTCATTTATTTGAACATATTTTAAATACAAATAATATTTTAATTAGTTTTGAACATCTTTTTTATAACTATTGAAAGTGTTTACTTTGTCATTTCTGAACTCCAAATTTGCTTTCGAGATGTTTCAAAAAATAGTTCTTTAGTTTATCTAAATCGTGACAGAAGAAAGAGGACAAGAAGCAGTTAATACTGGATCACCTTTTTCATCTGACAATAACCATCCATTTCTAGAGACATCCACTTGGACCCTAACGAACTTTCTGCACTCTCCTGTTCCTGGACCTTCAGTGGGATTAACACCTTCAGTTCACTTGGAATCATACCAGCTACCCATATTAATCTCACCTAGCCTAGCCAAGCCAAAGTAGGACCATGAATGCTAGTCTCATGTGTTAAGGGAAACAGAATTTTTTATGCTCAAGATCTCTTGACCATAGGTTGGCTAAAAAAAGGTTCTGGTTCAAGCAAAGAAACAGCTGAATGCATAGTGCTAGATAGTGAAATTTTTCACTCTGTGGATTTTATTTAGATGTACAATACATATTATTATAAAATGAATATTTCACTGATAGGTGGTTCTGCCACACTAAAAAATGATGTTTATGTACTTTGTGACATGCTTCCTGATTACTTGATTTAAAATTAATTGGCCAATTTACTGTGCACTGTTCATAATAACAATAATAACTATTGTGCTCTCTCTACCACCTTATTACTATGAAGGCCCTTAAATTTTGAGTTAATTTTATATCTATTTAAAAAAAGTTTTCCACACTATTGTGTTTTATAATTTCACTAGTCTTAACAAGTCAATTTTGTTTTAATTTAAGTATAACAATGTTTTTTGGTAATAATTCTCAAAGCAAACAACCCAGCAATTCTAATTAGCCACAGCAGTACATAAATTGTCATGAAGGATTACAAATACATAATAACATTCACTAATCCATGTTCAACCCCGTTAGACATTGCTTAACTTTTGCAATTTCATGAAAACTGGTGTATTCCATGCCCCATCTTCATTTTCTGCTGGCTATTAGTTTATTTCTTTGTTATTTTTGGTTTTTCAAAAGAAATATATTTTAATTTACATAGTATTATTATTTTATTGTGATTATGTACATGTTATGAGCATATTTTATAATTGGATATCATTATTTTATTTCTATACTAGCTAAAACCTGGCATTTTGTCACCATTAAGGTTTTTTCTCATGGCCGGTGTCCCAATAAAATAATAATAACACTTTTAATTGGAAGGTAACCACCAGGTAAGGTTAAAGGTTATGCTCAAAGCATTTTCTACTAACCTAACCCTCAGAGTCTTATTATTATGTGGTCACAACCATAATGAGGAAAAATTTGAAACAACGGAACCCTACGCTAGGTTGATTATCTGACTAGTGCGTTAACCACTTGATTACCAGTGCACTTGAAAATTGTATTAGATATTTTAATTTTGATAATTTTCTAGTATGTTGAAGGTGGCTTAGGGGGGGTGATTTCTCGGTGAGAGTACCGTTTGGTATTGTAACCCCAAGAGGACATAGTCAGCCAGACATGCACAACTTTGAGTTTTATATAATAGAGATTATACCTACTTAGTACAACAGTACAACAGAAAAGTAACTCCCGAAAAGTACAACAGTACTTCATGGAGATGTAATGGGAATGCAAATGTATATGAAAACAAATAAAGATTTTTATTATTATTATTATTATTATTATTAGGAAATACTTGTGATACATTGGTACAAGGTCTTGTGACATGGTGGAAATTTGATAGTGCATTTTACACTTTTGGGACAATTTTTTAATAATAAACACTCTTATTGTAAAAATATAATAATGTTAAAGAGTCTTATTTGAATTGTGTTGTTTAAAACAGATTAGTTATTTTCTTTTTCTTTCCAAATTTCTATAAAAAAAAATTATACTCAAAATTGTGTGTGTGTATGTGTTAAAAAAACCTATTTAAAATTTATTACTTTATTTTTATACAAAAAAAAAAATATTCTTCGTGAGATTTGAATGTATGGCTTCTAAATAAAATAACTTAAATTGAATTTATGCCTAATATACATTTGTTTCTAGTATTTTTATTACTATTATTATTTTTTTTTTTTGCAAAAAAATGCATATAATGGGATTCGAACCCACGACCTCAAAACCAAGAGCATAGCATTTGATTATTATGTAGTATAATGTACAGTATAGGTAAATAGGTATGTCAACATTGTGGTAGTGAGTTACTACCCATCCACTAGAGAGCGCTACAAGTAGCTGGAAATAAGTGGAACAAATCCAGTTGACTTTGGGCAACTGACTTCCAGTTAAAAGTTGGGTTACTTTCCAGTTCATTTCCAGTTGATTTCCAGGTGGAGGTCAGGTGGAAGGTGGAAATCTCCAGCTGATTTCCAGGTGGGCAAGTAGACTTTTTCCACCTAACAGTATGGTATACATCCAGTTGACTGTGCTGTCTGGGAAGGGACTATAGATAACCCCGCAGAAAGAGTTCTTATTTCAATACCCAATGCAAGAACATGTTGTCTTACAGAACGTTTAGGAGATCACAGGATTGATCTTGGCATCCTGACTCGACGGAAAAGACTCTTTCTTCACAAGAAAAATGCATTTTATTGAAATGAGTAGCAGTAGTTTATCAAAAAATAATGCCTCCCCAGAAAAGACGTTTTCTTCACAAGATAATGTCGCGTTTTGATAAGTACCTATTTACACCCGAGGCATGGCCTTGCGTATATTTTTCCAAACCCTACTCTACGACCGAGACGTGTTCCACACATCAATAATTTATGGATATAAATATGTGAAATAAGAGAGCGTTGAAATTGATCTCAAAACAAAGCTAGGTAATATTTAATAATGAACTTTCTAATTTTAAATATAACATTATTAACTGAAAATGATGTGACACAAATGAAATTTTCCGACATTTCATTTCGGAAGACGAAGTTCTATTTTATTTTTTGTGGAACATATCAAAAAGACTAAAATTAATTACACTTCTGGTGACTATTTGAAATTGATAGTTATTCTGGGTTAAAAAACTGTATAATCTTCTCTAGTCTACAAGACATGTTTGTCTTGTAGTTCACATTGCATAGTTAAAATAGAAGCAGGCTCTCATTTAAAATGAAATAGTAGCTTCACTTTTTACGTGCATAAGCTACTAGAAATTATACTCCATGAATTTGTAGAGGGAAATTTCAAAATTGTAAAAAAAAATATAAAACTTTCCATTTTGCCTTCCTATTTATAAAATTTTAAAAATAGTCTGAAGATTCAAGATTAATTGATATTAAAATAATAATATTCAACTATTATTTGAAGGTAATGAAATCAAGATAGAACAATGAAATTCAATGACAAAGAGCTGAGTGATATAATATTGAGTAAAAGTCCTTGTGATTTAGAAGGCAGATTGAGTTTCAAGAAAACCAATACTATGATAGTATCATCATCCAAGGGAAAATCTGGTAAGATTATTTTCCTTTTTCCATTAATAATAATGATATTAGGAAAAAATACAGGTATCCTTGAAAGAACACAATTAATTATTGGATCTAAAATACTCCACACTATTGAACCATCATGAGTAGGTATAGTAAGTGCAGTGCAATTAATTAACTCATACATACTTATCATTCCTATTTATAGAACCAAATAGACTAGTAGGCTGGTTTGACTTTCATAAAACACTGACTAAGCAAGCACATGTATAATGATTTTTTTTTCATACAATGTTACCAAAGAAAGATTTAACGACCTCCAGATGAACAACTTTACACAGTGTTCAATGAAAGCTTAGTCAATATTTAATTCCTGCATTATCCACTTTACAACCAAGGTATAACCAATGTGGGTGTTACTTTCTATGATCTGCTTGTATGAATGTATGATCTAATCTTGTATAAATGACTAAAAATTGCAATACAAATTTATAAGATTTGAAGTTGATGATGGATGTGGTCTAATATAATTTATTTAATGAAGATAATAATAATAATAGAATGAAATGATTGTAATTATTTTAAATAAATCACAATTACTTTTTTTATAAAAGGGTAGCACATTTAATGATTACCATTGATTTGTTCACCAAACAAATGGTATCAAAAAGTCAAAAACATTTTTTTTTTTCTTCAAATTATTGATCATTTGAGAGGTTGTCATGTAACTTGTTGATCTCAGCCATTGATTTATTAGATACCTAAATACCTATTCAAACTTTTATTTGTGAAATTCATTTCATGCTGGTGTGTAATATTTTCTCTTCATTTCCTTGACTTTTATTGATATAATATTTTGTTCCTCTGGCAGGTTCAAAGAAAGATGGTTCAAACTGAAGCACAATTTATTGTTTTATTTCAAAACAAATGACATTGGGCAGATAGATGATTCTCAGGTAATAACATAGAAATATTATTCTTAGGTAATCACTTACATTAGATAAAAAAAATTCATACTAGAGAATGGTCTTGTTGAATATTATTGATAAATACTTAAATTGAAATTTTATTTTACCACCTATTTCAACACATATTGCAGCTCTGGAAATAAAATTCCTCAAAGTTTTAAAATAAAGTTATTTGTTCATTAAAACTTCATTCTCTCTACTATCATATATTAATATAAAAAGGTATACATCCAATTTCTTTTAAAATAATAATAATTTCATCATTTATAAAATCCTTACTCGAAACAGGGTTCTCTTTATCTAGAAAACCCCATGAGTAATGGATTAACCATTTTTAAATTTAATTTAATTAAAATATCATATGCTCTCAAATATTCACCCTAGTATAAAAGACAAGGAAGCATATGTGAACAATCAAATAAAATTAATATATTTATGGTAATTTAAAAAAAAAAAAAAAAAAAATTAATGTAATGACATTATATTAAACCCTTATATATCATGAAGTTTTCTTTTTTAGCTGTTGAACTTCAAAGTTCTAGGGGTCATACTATACCAGAAAATATGAAGAAGATGATTTTGGGTTATTCATGAGAGCTCATAATCTGTTTGTGCATGTCGTGAAACAAAAATATAATGTAAAATGAGCCAATCACAATGCAATATTTTGAATTTTGTGCTCAGATATTAATAGTTAAGTTAGTTTTAGTTAACTATTAACATCAACTACAGTGGCTTATTCCTGGAAAAGGCCAAGACAGCAAATTTAAATAAATGAAATAAAAAAATAATAAATTTCATTCTCACTCTGCTTCTAGCCTGCTGGAGTTTTTGTACTGGAAAATTCATCTGTGCACCAAGAATCATGTGCTGGGGTTCCATTTGCTTTCTCACTTATGTTCAAAGATGAGCCAGATAAGAAATACATAATGTCAACTCGGTCTGAACAAGATGTAATGGTGTGGATGTCTGCACTCAAAAAAGTATCGTAAGTATTTCACCAAAAAAAATTTGGTACTCTTCATTTTTGCTTTTCATTCTTTAAATGGAATATTTCTTTAAAAAGCATCGGATTATATTAACACTATACTAATCTAAGATTACAATATCTGAATTTTTATGCAAGTGCTCACCTTTTTGTTATTCAGAACCAACATATAGGCCCAAGTGAATAGTCACTAATGAACAGATTTAATCAATGAACATCATACACAATAAATGTCTAATGGCTATGCTTAATCAGGCTATTAGTGACTATGCACTTGGACCATAGTATTGTTTGATATGTAACAATCTAAGATTTAAAAAAAATATCCTTCTCATTTCAGGTATGAATATTTTAAGATCTCAACTCGTCATTTTGCAAGACAAAATTAAAACCCTCACTGGCAAGGTAAGTGTAATTAATAATAAAAAAATCTCAGAGGTTCTAAAGGGAGAAATATTCTGTTGGTTGTTACAAACATACCTCTCTAAATAAATAAACATTTTAATAAAGTGAAACTAGATTTGCAAAGAGCTGTGTGCTTCACAGCTCTCAGTGTTACTTGGTTCAGAGCTTATATTAAAAAAGAATCAGCACTACAAGTATGATATGTACTTAAATCTATGGTCATATTTATGTTATGCATATTATGTATGTACAAAAGTTAAATTTTAAGAAAAACTTGTTCAAGTAAATTAGAGGAAAAAAAGAATTGGAGCAATAACAACAAAAATATTTTATGCAAACGAACGCAATACTTCCAACAATTACAAATATACTGAGAAGTAATAAATCAAAATAAATGTTTTAGTTTTTTTCAAATAAATAAATAAACCTACAACTTTTTTTTTATAAGGAGGAAAATACATATTTGTGATTCAACCCCAGTAAGGTATGTGGGATATTGAAAAATGAAAAGTTTAATAAATCATCATTAGAACTAAAAATGAATCATTTCAAACCAATTCCAGGATCCTCTACTCCTCGTGCCTAGAAACAAACCCATCATGTACAATACCAGTTCCTCACATTACCATGACATGGCTGAATGCTCATCTTTCCGAAAGCACGTCGACATTACCGTCAATCATTACTCCTCTCGCCAGGTGCATTCTGCCCGGCGCACTCAAACCTCTTCGGAATTCTACTCTGCACAGAATCTATTACAGTCCACGCCTTCTGTCCCTGTGGGCAACTTGATAGATCTTTGATTTTTTAAATGACCTATTTGAAGTGCCTAAACAAATTTTATTTCATTTTTTTTTTTTTTTTTTTTGGTGTTTTTAAACATTAATTGATTGATTTCTTCTTCTTTTTACATATATTAAACATATTCAGAAAATTGTCTTATATTTTTCTTGACCCTCTAATTCTGTAATTTTATTTCAATACTCGATTTTCTGATAAAGTTACAATGAGAGTAAAATATGAGCTTAAATAGGAAGGTCAATCAAATACCATCTATTGTCTATAAACCATCTTAAATCTTTGAAGACAAATTTAATAGTACTTCTGTTCTTTAAAATCAATTTATTGAAAATAGTGTATTTACTTTGCTGGTAGAAATTCACTGTCAGCGCAAGACATGTTTTTTCATTATGCCAACAGTTTAACAAAGTACGTCCTTCAAAAGGAATTCATAAAAAAAACCTTTTCATTAAGACATTATTCTAAATTATTATATTTTCTAGCACTTCCGAATTGGTCGATTTTTCTCAAACCCCCTCGTATTTGTATTATAATAATAAATAGTTATTTATCCAAGCTTGCCTTTGTCCCTTAACCCTGTGATAAGTTCAAATTTTATTGATTTTAATGTTTTGTACTTAGTAGACAATAGAAATTAAAACTAACATGACATATAGTTTTATGAAAGCTTGTTAAACTTCTAAAACACTACTCGGGTCTTTAAGCATCAGACTAATATGAGTTGAAAAAGAAGGAAAAAATTACGGAAAGATTTTAATTTAAAAAATTACATAATTTTAGGCTTTAATTTATTGTCTTTTTTTCTTCCTTAAAATGGTGAACATTTTGTAATTCTAAGAACATGATTCCTTAAAAATTAATCCATCCTCAAGAAAGTTTTGAGAATTCTAAGATATTTATTGACAATAATATTTTCATCATCATTCTAAACCATATATAGATAAACAGTTCATTTTTTCTCCCAAGTTTTAAAGCTTTTAATAAATTCCAAGCACAATCAAATTCTTCATGGAATTTCGAAAAAAAAATATTTATTTTAAAAGGACTATAAGAAATAATCTTGCTGTGCATATTATAACACAGTGTGTTGATGCATAGTAAAAAAAGAAATAATCTTTTTCCATTATCAAAAGTTACTGGAGAAATTTATTACGTACGTAGATTTGTGTAGTGGTCTACAAAATTATCTGTGTATAAAGAGTTCGAGTAGAGTTTTCATCATACGAAGAAAGAAAACTTTTTCTATTTTGCGTCGAAAAGAATCTCTTATCCTAATTTTAGACTTCCACACTGTAACCAACCGTCAGACTGTTGTTCCATAGTCAATATTCCCTCTGACCATTATCCTATGTATGTTTGTATTATTTTTAATTGTATTACCTTTTTCTGATTGTTCCTCAGAGGTTCTATTTATAATAAAAAATCTGTATTTATTCTAAATGAATTTTGTCATCTTTAATTTTCCTAGGTTTAAAATGCCCAGCTTGCACTTAGACAGTTCCATCTTCATGGATTTCATGGTTATTAAGTGTCAGACGGGTGGGGGTTCAATTAGTTAAATATAAATAATATAAACCTTTTTTGAACACTAAAATCCTAAACAGCTCTTTGTCGAGGTTCTAGTTTGACTTTAACTCCTGACATCGGTCTTAAAATTAATTCATTCATCAACACCAAGTCTTCCATTTTCTCTAGTGCTGTAACTTTGAACTTTCTTAGTATTGAAGCAATAATGCATTTTTCTTCTAATAGGGCGAATTTTTGACCTGAAACAAGAAAAGACACTTTTTAATCTTTTGTAGATTCGATGAACAAAATAGAACAGCTCTTGTTCTATTTTAAGAGTCTTTGGAAGCACAATAATTTTGTTGACTCTAATTACTTGTATTACAGTTGTATGGCTATAATGAAAACAATACAGCACGAGTGCCGACAAAATGTTAAGCCAACAGAGATGGCACTTTGAATATTTCATCTTATAATACAGGGTGTCCCACCAAACTTGGACACCTCAAATTACTCGGCCCCTGAAAGAGTTTTTGAAAAATAAAAAAATCTAGGGTACATGTGCTAATTATGCGGTTTCAGTTATGAAATTTTTTTTATACAGGGTGGTTCAAAAGTCAGAAATTGAGGTGTCAACTTTCGATTTTTAGATGGATCGACCTGAATTTTATTTGATAATTTTACTTCTAAATAATTTCTGAGTACTTTTTTAAACAAAAATATTACATACAGGGTGGTTTTTTTTCGACCAATTTTTTTTCTAAATCTTGAATAACTCAAATTCGGTTAATTTTTTCGATAACAAGAACAGAATGTGTTTGTGTAATGAATACACGCACTTTCAATTGGCATCAAAAAAATTTATACAGGGTGGTTCACAAGTGAAATAATGACTTGATTTTTTTTAAAACCGAGTTTTTTTAATTTTTTATTTAGGATTAATAATTCTCGTCTAATTTTACACATTTTTCGTTAGTCATATCGAAAAACAAAACTAAAGTGTTGTACAGGGTGAGACATAATTTTTTTGTAACACCCTGTATATGGGCAGTCAAAGAGACGCAAAATTAAATATAAAGACTAAATATGCAAGAAAAACTTTGATTTATAATTAAACTAAAAAGTTATGGTGTTTTAACTAATATTGTCGCATGGACCACCCTGTAGATATTTTCTAAAACTATCATGTAGGTACTCTAAGTTGTATAAAATTCAACGAACACTTCGAATCATGTGGGAAAAACAAGTAAAAAACACGAATTTAAAGTCATTTTCAATTTGGTGTCCACACTGAATGATTTTAAAACCTGAAATAAAAAGTAGGTAGGTGTAGACACAAAATTGAGCATGGCTTTTTGAATTCATTTTTTTTCTTTCAGATTTGGACTCCTCGTTCAATTTTAGACAGTTTCGACTACCCATATGATGGTTTAAGAAAATATCTACAGGGTGGTCCATGCGACAATATTAGTTAAAACACCATAACTTTTTAGTTTAATTATAAATCAAAGTTTTTCTTGCATATTTAGTCTTTATATTTAATTTTGCGTCTCTTTGACTGCCCATATACAGGGTGTTACAAAAAAATTATGTCTCACCCTGTACAACACTTTAGTTTTGTTTTTCGATATGACTAACGAAAAATGTGTAAAATTAGACGAGAATTATTAATCCTAAATAAAAAATTAAAAAAACTCGGTTTTAAAAAAAATCAAGTCATTATTTCACTTGTGAACCACCCTGTATAAATTTTTTTGATGCCAATTGAAAGTGCGTGTATTCATTACACAAACACATTCTGTTCTTGTTATCGAAAAAATTAACCGAACTTGAGTTATTCAAGATTTAGAAAAAAAATTGGTCGAAAAAAAACCACCCTGTATGTAATATTTTTGTTTAAAAAAGTACTCAGAAATTATTTAGAAGTAAAATTATCAAATAAAATTCAGGTCGATCCATTTAAAAATCGAAAGTTGACACCTCAATTTCTGACTTTTGAACCACCCTGTATAAAAAAAATTTCATAACTGAAACCGCATAATTAGCACATGTACCCTAGATTTTTTTATTTTTCAAAAACTCTTTCAGGGGCCGAGTAATTTGAGGTGTCCAAGTTTGGTGGGACACCCTGTATATGGTCACTGAGGTTAAGCAACGGCCAGCGTGGTGAGGGCATGGATTGGTGACCGTTCTAATTTCAAATCATTGGTCATCATGGGAAACCCATGTTTTGCTGACTATTCACGGCACCACTCAGGCTGGGAGAGAATGAGAGAGAGAAATAGTAAATATATTTTACTACAGACTGAGACATGTAGTTGATAGTGACATTAAACCCCAATAACAAAATAATTTAATATGGGCTTAGTGTAAATTCAACTTGACTCTTGATCAAAGCTTCGCAGGTCAGACACAATGAGTCTAGTAAATGTATGTAGATGTTTTTCTGTACCCTACAACCATATACGTTCCTTGAAAATAAGTATGGGTTTCTCAATAAATATATTACATAATATGACCTCGCAGATGAAATAATGATTCAACCACCATCATAATAAAGGCCCACGCATTACTATTCTCACCTATACAATTCCGCGGTCCTGCACTGAAAGGAATGTAGGCGAAGTTGTGTTTCTTGTGAATATTTTCCGGCAGAAAGTTATCTGGTTGGAAAACATCTGGATTAGGATAATGATCCTCACACCTGTGAACACATGCTATTTCAAGAAGAACATGACAGCCGGCTGGAATTATGGTGTCTCCTGAAATTTGAAAAACAAAGAAATTAATATTAATAACGATGGTTCGAATTTGAATGTTCACTCATCCAAGACCTAACCTCGCTGGACGTTGCTTAACTTCAGTGTCAGAACAAGAACTAGTGTCTTTCACGTGCCATCCACACTGGCTAATGCATGTTTAAATTGAAAATTAAATAACAATTCCAGTCCTTCAGAGACAGACACTTCTCACAGCGCGGCGCAAGTGGGTACAATAGGAAAATTGTATGCACATTAGACGTCCAAATCCACTGCCTACACTTCGGAGTTTTGTTTTATGGACGAGGGGGCCAACATTGGCAATAACCGCGAAGTTCTTCTCTTCTCTCAGTCTTTTTTTTTTACTCTTTAGTGGCAGGTAACCAATAGGCGAGGCTAATGCTCAAAGCATTTTCTACCACCTAACTCTCTATATCTTTTGTACGTCGTCTTTCAACGTCGAAAAACAAATGAGAACTATATATACGAATTTCGCTATATTACTTAAACAAATAGAAGAAATGTCACCTATATGCACGTCCTCCGACAGATGTCTGCCTATGAAGGGTACACTGGGGAACAGTCGTAAGCTCTCCTTGATAGCTCGCTCTAGGTATTTCATGCGCGCGCAGTCCCGACTGGTGATCTTTCTGTCAGGATCGTCGGCGAAGACGTCTTCTAGTTCGGCGAATATCTGTTCCTGGTGGTCCGGGTGAGACCCTAGCAGGAACAAGGTCCAGGCGATCGCTGCGGATGTTGTGTCATGACCCTAGGACAGGGAAAAAAGTCCTCCGTGATGATAAAATTGGGTCATAGCCCGAATACTGGTGCAAATGAGCGCACGATTAGCTCAGTGGTTAAGCACTCGCTTGCCATGCGGAAGGTCCCGGGTTCGATCCCCCGTGCCGACAAAAAATTGTATTCTTAATTTCGTTACAATTGTTTGTAAGGGATACCTTCCGGTGCGCTCGTGTTGACCCAGCACCTAAATGGGAAGTATTGTGTCACTTCTCGCCCATCAGAGGGGAGGCATACTACGGGATGGGCAGGCTACAACACAGACCACAAGCGTCTACAGTAGCTCCTGTTTCATGGCTACGAAATAAAAAAGGCTGTGAAACACTCATCTTTAAAAAAAAAATTATTTTCAGTTTACACTGATGGACAAAGCAGATTAAGATAAAATTCTGCGTGTAACTGTGTATTGAGCGAGTACTCCTCAGCTTTATTCGAGATGATATAAAAGCTATGGGGATAACAAAACCAGACGTCATAAATATTATCTGAATAAACACTTCTCTGTCAAATGTAACCTTTTATGGTTTAGTAACGTGGTCTATTATGGCTCTACGAGGTAAACCCGTGAGTTCAGGTCTTAATCGAATTCTGACATTTATCCTCGTAAATTAATAATGTATTGAGTAAAGGAGAAAGGCATAAAAGTTCTGTGTGATATTTATAAAAAGGTAATTATTATATACCTACATGTGGATTGATAAGGCGGCACCCGTAACCAGGAGTTTAGTGGTTCAATTCCCTTATATGGAAATTATTTAAAGTAAAAATTAACACAAAATAATACAAGTTTTTATAATCCCTCACCTCAAACATGAACGTATCCACTTCCTCTCTTATTTCCTCATCAGTCAAGGGGGTTGTGGAATTCTCAGATGCCTCCAGCAGTAGATCCAAGAATGCCACCCGTCTCTTTCTGCCTGAAGCAAAGACAGTCGAAACGGGCATAGTGAGTATTAACCCCTAGCCAAGGGCAAAAGACCCTGGCAGTCTCTCAAAACTAGTTTAACTAGAGC
Organism: Bactericera cockerelli; assembly: GCA_024516035.1. NCBI lineage: Eukaryota > Metazoa > Arthropoda > Insecta > Hemiptera > Triozidae > Bactericera > Bactericera cockerelli. The sequence continues at coordinate 29,927,650 of CM044959.1, forward strand.
TCTCTCTGTAGCAATTAATTGCGATTCAATGTAGCTAGATTTGTATCTCGCGTGATTTCGGGGTGCGGCACTTGTTTTTAGACCTATCCGCATATTAACTAGAGCTATCTCATGAACCTACATTGTTAGAAAATTCTACAATAGAACTTGTCATTAAAGAAGGGCAAAGCTAATTTTATAAAGTTCTCTATTCAAAAACCTTTTAATATTTTTATTTATCTATTTTTTGTCATGACGTTGTGAATATAGGTACTTTATGTATCAAATGCACAATAAAACAATCTTACTTCCTTAAAAAAACTACAGTTCATTGTAAATATTGTACTATAAAAATGTTGGTTTGTGTTCCTTTTAAAAAGAAGCTCATATTAGTTTCGTAATTTAAATAGTGTAAGGATTCGTGTCTTCGTTAGGAAACCCGCCTAATAGGAACTTCTTCCTGATTGTTCAGAGGGTTTCTCGTCATAGAGAGAAACAATTTTTTTATTTATTAAATAACAATAAAACAAAGATACTGTCAGCATTTTGCTGATTGCTAGAAGTACATTTTTTTGGATACATTTTCTTTTTGTTCTTTTTTTGTCAGTCTTTTTTCATACTCCATATGGATCAATTTCACACTCCATAAGTCAATATTTTTTCATACTCCATGAGTCAATCAATACTCACCCAATTCGTCCTCCGTATTTTCAGATCTGGTCTCTTGACCCGCCCTCTCTCGCTTCCTTTCCCCTATGACGCGTCTGGTGAAGCCGTGCAATGTGTCCAGGCAGGCCTTGTGTCTTCGGCCATAGTGGGACCAGGCGAATATGGCCGCGGGCCAAAACCAGGGCCGGATGGCTCTCTCCATGATGAGGCTTGAGATTTCGTACACGGCCCGCACATACTCGGAATCCACGCTATCTTGGGCGTGGACTTCTGTGCCCATGGCAGTCTCTAAACATAAAATTATTACATGGAAAATAATAAAAAGAAAAAAAAGGGTCGGGTGGAAGAGATTGCCACAGGCAATAACCCCGCCCTTTAGGTAGGACTTTAGCTTCTTTCTCTTTTTTGTTCTTGTTGATTTGTTCAATTTATTTAATTTTTCTTTATCTGTAATTTCATTGTATTTTTCTGTATATATATTTTTTCTTCTACCTAATGAAGCATAATATAATAATAATTTATAGAAGAATAATTATATTTAGTTTTACGCAGGGTCAGCAAAGTGTTGAAAAAGAACAGATAAATTCAATTTCCATGCACTGGTTGCACTTTCATCAGTCAAGTGGTTAACGTGCTAGTCTGGTAATCCAGGTAGCGTAGGGATCCGTTGGTTCGAATCCCACAAAGTGCATTCATTTTTCCTCATTAATTTGAGTTTGTGAGCACATAATAATAAGACTCCGAGGGTTAGTTGGTAGAAAATGCTTTGAGCATTATATTATTATTAATTTCCGGAGCACCTATAGTCATAAGACAGCTCTATAGGAGCTCTAGACTCTATAGGAGCTCTAGACACTTTTGATTTATTAAATATTGATTTTTCATACAGTATTTTGTATACAATATAAATTTAATAAACTGTCTTACTGCAGATTATATCCAAGGCGCACTTCGCTATGAAGGGGAAAATGTCGAATCCTTCGGGATGCTCTTGTGAGAGCTTGGTCAACTTTTCCTCGAGAATATCGCTTTTCTGTACAAATATGTCAACGTAATTCTCCAGGATGTCGAAATGAAAAGTGGGTGTGAACATTTTGCGGTGAGAAGACCATTTTTGTCCTGAAATGATAAATTAATTTATTTCATCTGATTGATTGATGTAAGTTGGTAAAAATCTCTCTGTTCACTTAGAAAATGTATACGATTCACAGCGATTTGAAGGTAGAACCATAGCGTGTAGAATTAAGAAGTGTGGTAACCACCCCCCGCCGGCCTACATCGTGGCGTCCTCAGCGATAGTAGGTATCGCAAAGGAGTAAAAATCATAAACATAAATATATCAAATGTAAACACAAACATTAATAGACCGCGAGAAATATTCTACTTCTTTGCGAAGGTGTCTTGGTGTCGCGCTATGTGGGCGTTTCCATGCAACTGGGGTTCGTTTCCACACTTCTTAATTCTACACGCTATGGTAAAACCCTAGCCCTGAAGAACTCATAGTATCTGGATGTTAAAACAAAAGTAGAAGAAGACATTGTATCTGGGTTTCTATATAATCCTTCCACCGTCAGATCCACGAACACGGAATTATTATTGTAGCCACCAGATTCAATTAGCTCGTTCAAAAATAATAATATCGCCTCATTTATACTGTCCGGTGAGGACTAATGAGTCCCATTATTTCAGCAGTAAACCCAAGACGTATTATTATGGGGTCAAAATCCCAAATGGGAGGATAACAATTGTCATGTCCCGGGTGGGTTTCGAACCCGCGACCTCTAAATTACCAGACCGTCGTGACGCCTTGACCTCTGAGGCACAGGTAGGTCAAGGTACCGGAACTGACTGCTGATCTCTTAAGATTACTAAAGTGAAGCATGTCCAGCTATGTTGGGACATGGGCGTGACCGCTGTAGGAAGGTTCATGGGGTTTGATAGTTTGTGAGTTTACAGTTAAAAGAGAGTGAGACTAAGGGCGAAATTAATGGACGTTTTTGTAATATTGCAATGACTTGAGTTATAGAATTTGTTTATTAAATTCACCCTATGTCTCGAATAATCGCTGGCATCTGATGTAAAAAGTGAGCAATGAAACCCAGCTGGTGTTCCAAGTGCAATACTAACTGGTTATGTGTTGCACTTGGTTATGTTATGTTCTTAACCTTTTGCTGTAAGTAGTCCTGTGCCAAGCCATGGCTGTATGAAGAAATAGCCAAAGCTCTTGTCGATATTGTGATTGTTGCTAAGCAACAGCTCCACATGTTCGGGCCGGGAGAAGTGGACTATAGCCCTGGGCCCCCACCAGGACCTGTACAGGGGCCCATACTTGCGGGTCCGAGCCAAGGAGTGCTTGAATTGGCCTGGAATATTAAAATAGACTTTTTTTAAGCTTTATTAGGTAGAACAAAAAATATATACAGTAGAACACAATGAAATATAAATTTATAACAATTTTGCGAGCAATAAACAAATTCCAATGAGGTTCAGACTTGACGTGTAATCACTTAAACTCGAAACTTCGTGATTCTGGCTATTCCCGGACCCATCCAGACTGGCTGAGGTTCATGTGATAAGCTGTGGTTTATGGGTTTTCAGTGATTGGAGGTTATAAAATTACCGTCCAAATGACCTATGATGTCTAAAAAAAACGTAAATGGAATCGGAATGTACAATTGCATTCGAAATCCACAAACAGACAGGCACAATAGGTACAGAAATTACATTAACTATACTTATAATGATTTGATTATGTTGCGTGATTTGAATCTCACGCAAGTCCCATTAGTTGAAAATTACTCGCAATATCAGATTATGACATTTGCTATGATTATCAAGAGACAAACCCATCAATTCGGTTGAGGTTCCAGGAAGTTTAAGCGTCCTTCAGAATTTCCCACACGGAAAATAATGTTACCTATATATCCCACTGGATAAGGTTGACCTGAGTTCCGGGATTTGCTCTCACGTTTATCTAACTGTGTCATTTTAAACAACATGCAAAGATCTAAGGGGAAATTTATCACTTACTGCAGCTGAAAATGTTACGGAGTCACTATCGTTGTATAAGGATAATTAGGATAATTAATCACATTATATGAAGGTAAATCAAAACTCTATCTGCAAAATCGTCCAGCCAGCCCAGCGACTGAATTGTTGAAGAATAAAACTAATGAAGATCTTATCACTTACCTTGGCGAGGGACAATCAAGTCATTTAACAAAGAGCCGACCACAGGATAAGATGGTGGACCGCGTAACTTGTCAACTGTTCGGATGAAAGCCAGTCTTCGCCTGTACCAGTTAAATAATTTGGTGCCAAATAGCACTACAATCAAAGCTAGCAAAATGTGTAGGATCACCATTGCGTACTTTACACGTTCAAATGCCACTTTCGATTCTGGAAATTTGAATTTTTACCTTAATTAGTTCCCTCAAGTACGAGTAATAATATGGTAGTATATTATCTTACCAACTTGAATCTGTGCACTGTGATGCAACTATAATAAATAGGACCTATCATATATTATATTATGTTTTTTTTTTTTTTTTTTTTTTTAAGTGGGGTTTAACGTCGCTTTCAACTGCCATGGTCATATCACGACGGGGGTTTTACCCTCCATTCGCAGGAAACTCACAAACCTGCTACTCACATTGACCTCACCCAGCCTGAGTGGGGCCGGGAAAAGCCAGCGTCACGAGAATTAGAATTTGAATGGTCACCCATCCAAGTCTTAACCTCGCTGGATGTCGCTTAACTTCGGTGTTCTGAAGGGAACCGGTGTATTCAACATGCCATCGACGCTGGCTTATTATGTTTGTATATATCAGAATTTGAAAATGTGTAACTTTTTTGTATTTTATACATTGTTGGTATAGAAAATAAGTACTTTTTTTTGTTTGAAGGCAGGAAAAAATCTTTTAAAGACACCCAGGTCATCCTGATTTGGGGTGTGGGATTTCCACCCACTAAAAACCCACCTTCTCAAAGAGCTAACCGCACCTGGAACCGAAAAAAATTAAAAAACTTTTGGACAAAGTTTTATGTATTTAGCTCGGGTATCGATCTTGTATTCCAGATGTCTTCGAAAACCAGCCAGGACATGACAAGTTATGCTCCCATCTGGGGTTTTGACCACCTAATCTAAATGTCTTGGATTATTAATGGAACACCTAGTGTGACTTTATTAGTGCTCGACTACGAGCAGTTAAATAATGTGCTATTATTATATTAGTACCTATTATATATATATATATTTTTTTTTTACTTTCGAAAGATTTTCTTTATTAAACAAATACTTTTTATCTTCATCAATAAATTTAATTATAAAGAAATAACTTATTAATGAACAAAAAAATAAAATATGGCAAGTTGAAAGGAACCCATAATGCAAAGCATGTGTTGGGCCACTTTTGACTATAGGTATTTATAATGTTATTAATAAACTGTCCTTTTAGTTTAAATTTATAAATTCTAATTTTACACCTATAAATGAGACTTTGTTTAGACTTATGTTTTATGTTAGTTCGTAGGTAAAGGTGAGCAGAGAAATTTATTGTCTTGTATTGGACTACATGTCCTATTTCTCAATAAAACACAATAATTTTCTGCGACTTATTGACAAGTAACTTTAACATTAAACCACTACATATTACAGGTATACATAATTAAATACCTATTTTATGTATAAGAAATACATTTAAAAGTAGTGAAATGTTATCTATCAAAGGTACCTACTTACGTATTTTACCGTTCTGTTCCAATTTTTAAACGTGTTCTTTGAAACTCCGAATGTATTAGGTAAAAAATTTAATGATTAGTGGATAACCTTCCGACACTTTTGGATTAAAAAATATACATAGTATTATATCTATATATTCTATATCTACATATATAATATTTTTTTAAATTTTCCCCAAGAAATATATAAAAAAAAAATCAAAGTATGAAAAATAGTCACTTGCCTTTATGTTTTTATTGTACGAGTGGGTACGAGTACTAGACGCACTTCTTTCCTTACACATCACAAAAACAAAACTTATCGTTATGAAGTTATCAACTTATTTATATGAAGGAACATTTTTTCCTCTTCTTCAATGAAACATAAAATGCTATAGCATTGCATATCTATTATTATGATTATCAATTATTTTTTATCTATTTTCTATGAAACTGAAAATAGGTTCTTTCATACAAGGTGGTACCTACATTCTGTCGTAAAGACAACAGGACTCCTATTAGAAGAAGAAAAAAACGGGCCTTTTTTCAGCAATTATATTTTTGTCGGAGACAATAATACTTCTTATTATTATCTTATATTATAAAATGATTTTTAAAAGAAAAAGTTTATTGGTGGTAGCATTTTTATTTTTGTTTGTGTGTGTTTATGTTTAAAAAGCCATAAGTCGAGAACGACACGTTTGATTCAGCTGAAATTTTCAAACCAACAATTTTTTAAAAGTTGAGCTTTTAACTGGGCTTCTTGAAATACGGGCTATCTCGCGACGCGAAGTACAAGACCAATTGACCTGAAATATATAGGTTCTAAATATCAGTATAAAAGCGTTTTCAGCTTTCAAAATATTCATTTTTTTTTTTTAATAGATCTCTGAAATGATAAGTATTTTATTGAAAATAAACTGATTTAAATATTGAATAAATAATTTATGTATTTATCTCTATATATAAAACAGAAAAAGGACTACCTACCTACCTACCTATGTTTGTTTTGTTTGTTTTTTGTTTGTCCGAGTTGTTTACCAAAACGGTAGAGATAGCGAAAAATGTCTCAGAATTGACCCCCCCAAAACATTATCGCTTTGTCCAGAAAAATTAAATGTTCAAAAAGGCATTGCTGCCAGCATACGCCATGCCTTAGTAAATTTGAAATTTAGTCCCGTGCAAAGCACGGCAAACGCTAGTCTCTATAATAAAACAGAAAAAGGACTACCTACCTACCTACCTACCTACCTATGTTTGTTTGTTTGTCCGGAGTTGTTTAGCCAAACGTAAGAGATAGCGAAAAATGTCTCAGAATTGACCCCCCCAAAACCATATCGCTTTGTCCAGAAAAATTATAAAAAGTTCAAAAAGGCATTGCTGTCAGCAGTACGGCCATGCCTTAGTAAATTTGAAATTTAGTCCCGTTGCAAAGCACGGCAAACGGCTAGTTTATGTATATGAACGGAATCGTATTGAACCCTTATGATGACCGGACGGAATGCGTATGAAATATTGACGGGACGGAATAAGTAAATGGATGGAATTCGGGCCTCCCAAAATAAGGAATTTATTTTCCCTAATGAGGTATTGTTTAACAAGTAGTCTATTATCAGAAATGTTTTTACCATATCTTTTTGTGATCAAGCAAAACGCTAGTTTTTCAACGCCAAGAAAACAAAACGAGCGTGCTTTATTATCTTTAGTTCAACCTTCTGTGTACTACCATAGAGGAGATTACATCATACATATTTGGGTATTTGATATATTGGATGGACATTGTTATGAAGTGAGAAAAAGTCATCTTAGAATTAACTACCAATACATAACAACCAAATATTTTCTTTGACCAGCACGGCCATGCCTCAGTGAACCCACCACTCCGCAGGCCTAGTCGCACCGCGGCTAGTTAATTATACATAAAATAGACCTTATTCATTTTACTACCCGAAAGGACATTATATTATTATCTTTAATCCTGCAGTTGTTTTGGTTGGTACCATTGCCATGATTATTCTCCGATTAAATTGATAAATAAACGAGGAAAAATTAATGCATTGAGTGGAATTTTGCAGTTGCGAGTGTGCTCAAGTGATGAACAGAGCATTTCTTTTCGTTATCTTCTATTGGGAGATATTTCTCATAAACATCCTTTATATAATATAAGGCACACGTATTCCTAATCTTAATTATAATTTAGACATATACCCTAATGAATATTGACATACCTTATAGTTATCGAGTTTTTAGCGGGCGTTTGTAGTGGCAAAGTCCAAAAAATAACTTTTAATATTCTCGATTACGAATCACATTCTCAGCAACCGATGTAAATGCCGTAATTTTTGAGAGTATTTCACGGGAAACATCAACCATGTGATAGGTATAGTATATTCTCTGCGATAAAATGGAAGACTATTACTGATGAATAACGACTTATTTCATAGACGATTTTTTTGTGATTACCTTGACATCTAATATATATGTATATACAATTATACATCGCTACTTGTGCACCTGTATGTGATAGTTGTGTACCCTATAATTACCCTACAATTTAGATCAAGTATAATCCGAGAAGTAGAGACACGTTATCATACATATTATAATTACAGTTAATACCTATATTATACTGAATATGAAGTATAGGTATAATAGCATGAACCTAAAATAACATGTTACATATACAGGGTGAGCATAAAGTCTCACCCCACCCCCCGTATCTCGAGAATGGCTGAAAATACAAGAAAACGCAAAAACCCGTATTCCTTAATTTTTTGGAAGATTAATTTTCAGCCAATTTTTTTTTGGCTACACGGCCCCAGTCAGGCTGGGCATGGACCAACTTTAAAATCTTAAATAGAATGGTATGTCTTGTGGCATATTGTTTTAAAGATCTCATAGAGAGAAGTTCATTACAATAAATTTCAGTGAGCTACAACTTACCGTTCTTGAGATACAGGGTCGAACGTCCTGCGTAATATCCATATCTTTTGACCTATAACTCGTTATCCGTAAATTATAGAAAAATGAAATTTGTTGATAATAACTCCTTATGACAAGCCCTGTCGAAAAAGGTATAACTCGACATACTCTGTTGATATTAGTTTCTGGTCGGTTTCGTCAGCCAGCCGGACGAACAGTCCGAAAAAATTTAACGAAAAAACAAATCAAGTTTTAACTTGTTCGAAAGTTCTTGCCATAAGGAGTTATTATCAACAAATTTCATTTTTCTGGAATTTACGGTCAACGAGTTATAGGTCAAAATATATGGACATTACGCAGGACGTCCGACCCTGTATCTCAATAACGGTAAGTCGTAGCTCACTGAAATTTATTGTAATGAACTTCTCTCTATGAGATCTTTAAAACAATATGCCACAAGACATACCATTCTGTTTAAGATTTTAAAGTTGGTCCATGCCCAGCCTGACTGGGGCTGTGTAGCCAAATTTTTTTTGGCTGAAAATGAATCCCCCCAAAAATTAAGGAATACGGGTTATTGCGTTTTCTTGTATTTTCAGCCATTCTCGAGATACGGGGGTGGGGTGAGACTTTATGCTCACCCTGTATATTAGATACACCTATAACAATTAAGTGTTTATCACTAAAACGAACACCAATACAAGACAAAAAAATTCTCGGCTCACCTTTACCTAGATACTAACTAACATATAGTCTAAACAAAGTCTCATTTATAGGTGTAAAATAGAATTTATAAATTTAACTTAAAAAAAGTTTTCGTATAACTTAAAAACTAGTCATAAGCGTAATCATATTCATTTAATCATAAATCATAACAATACCTATTTTTACACTTTTTTGATCAATTTTTAGGAATTTCTTAAATATCAGAGCTCAGCTATAATTTTTTAATATAAAATACAAATGTACCCACTATATGTATCTAAAACGGTAATACGCATATAAATACAAAATTTCATTGAAATCGGTTGTACTGTTCACGAGATAAAAGCATTTAAGTAAAAAGTTTGTGGTCAGGCGCACGGTCTTTATCTCCATCTAAAACACGTCTCCCATATGTGTACAAAATTTCGTTGAAATCCGTTTGTTAGTTTCAGAGATTTGAGCGTTGCAAGGAATGTAGTAAATAACGGACAGACCGACGGAAAGACACAAAACCAAAGTTGCTCAGGAGGTTACTAGTAGTTCTGTGAACTCTGAGCTTCACACACAAATTCTCTTATCGCATTATAAATGTCATATCAAACATGAGGACATCAAGACCTTTCATTCAATACCCCACTCGATTTTTAATTAAAAAATATCAACCAGACCACTTTTAGGGCCTTTTTTCGATTTTTTACCACAGTGCGGCCCCCTTAGCTTTTTTTATCACAAAATTTCACTACGCTAATCAAACATTATTTTTTAATAGCTCTACAAAATGTCAAGCGCCTTGCTTTATTCAATGAAATTAGAAAAATCTTTTTCAATTTTCACCTAAACGGCCCCAATGCGATAAGAGGGTACTGGACGATTTGGCAGGGTCCCAAAATTTTACCTATTGTTTTTGGACCCATTGTGGCCGCTCGGGGCCGTATAGGGGCCGTTTTGGTGAAAATTGAAAATGATTTTTCCAATTTTATTGAATAAAGCAAGGCTCATGAAATTTTGTAGAGTCGTTGAGAATATATATTTGAGTTTGTTAGTGATTTTTGGTGATCGTGAAACTTAAGGCATTGAAATAATAATATTTAATTCATTAGTGAAATTTTGTGATCATAAAAGTTAAGGGGGCCGCTTTGTGGTAAAAAAAATCTAAAAAGGGTCGCAAAAAAGGACCGGTTAATATTTTTTAATTAAACCCATCGAGTGGGATATTGAATTAAAGGTGTCGATATCCTCATGCTTGATACGACATTTCGATAGTAGAATCTGTGTGAGGTTTACAGTTTGCGGAACTACTAGTTGTTATTTTTTAATAAATATGACCAAGCTTTGGTATTTTAAAAAAAAAAAATTTCTTACCTTCGCTCCCTCACTGTGTTCGGTTAACTATCTTAACTACAGGATTATAAACTTTTTATTGAGATAGTTAATTCAAAACTGTTGCGATGTGTTTCAAAAGAAAAAAAATACTGTAGAAACATTTTGTTTCGAAGCATTAGTGAGATGCAGTTGGGGGGCGCAACGTTAGCAAATGCACAGTACACACGCATTAAAAAACTTTCTTGGCAGCAGCGTAGTCTACGGATTTTCTGACAACACTGGTTTGACTTAAAAAGTCAAAAATTGAAAATAGAGAAAATGAACTGATAACGAAGTGATAACATAATTGTTAATATTACTTACCTACAATAATTATTAGTTTTCTGTTTACCTGCTTAGGAATCTACTCTTAAATACCTAGATTGGTCATCTAGAAAATTCACTCAAGATGCTGAGGAATGCGCTGAGATGTGGATTGGCTTTGAGAAGTATGTAAACTTGGAGATTCTAACATTAATTTATAAGAAGTAAACAGGGCACCTTGAGAAATAAGGATTGGACATCCTATCCTTTTTGTTGGTTGCACTAAAAAATAACTTTTGCATTTCAACTGAATGTTTGTTAATTGTTCAGTTTAAACAGCAAGTTTCATACTGTGATTTTCAGTGAAGATGAGATCTTCTCTATTTGAATGTTTTCATAAGGGATCTGAACCTACCATCTGAAAAATCCATTTTTCTCACATGTAGGTACATAATTATTTATCCAACTAGGTTATGCTTGATAATTATTGTCCTAACCAAATACACTGCCCATTTTAATGGACATCTTTGATCTTCATAATTGATAATCCATACCTTTTATTATTACTAGGTTCTCTCATTGCTATGCCTTCAAAGCATCTTCGATTAATGACTACAACTGCTACCCCAGTGAATCATGAAGAAAGTAGACGTAAGTATAGAAAGGGAACCTTTGTTAACTCGGTTACAAGAAATTTTGCCATGTTTTATGCATTAAACCAATCTTGATTCTGGACAGTTATTTATTTGAATAATTTGAGATAGGATTTGTACATGAATCATTCTACATTAGGTTTAATATTATGCAACTATCCTAAAAGGCATAATGGATTTTTGTTCATAAATTTGATAACTACCTTTCATATGGTTTGTGCCTCAAAGATTTCATTAAACACAACATTCTGAGATATAAAAGATGTTGCCGAAACTTTGTTAATCTGAGTCAGAAATTTGCTGTTAGCATTACTAACTTTTACTGACAGTATAATTTTAACTTAAAATAATGATTTAAGGTATTTAAGCAATACCATTAAGGTTGAAGTATTTTATTTAAAAAGGTATAAAATTATTTTACTAGTTACTAAAATTATTTGACTTTTCAAATAGGCTCAAAGATTTAATTATAGCACTAATTAAAATTTGGATATAAAAATGTGCCTGAAATTCAAATTCACTGAGAGCAAAATAGAGGAATGCAAGCTGTTTCCCTTTAATGCTGTGTAATTAATCTGCAAAACTGATTTAGAGTGTTTTACAGCAACTCTGTTAACATGTCTTGTTTTGATATCTTTGATTATAATCTAGAATTACTAATAAATCTTTGAGTAAATTTACTTTAACTATATTTTAATAACAAAAAAATACAAATTATCGCAGATAATAGAGCTCGATGATGTGTTTGCAAACTGTGACCTATAAAAGATCATGTGCTTTAACATATTTTAAAATGCATAATTCTGAAAGAATTGATTTTAGCCTCTTGTGAGCTGAGGTAAATATTATAAATCTTTAACAGACTACACCTATAGTAAGGAAAAAATTATAAACAATACCTTAGGATCTAAAAACTCTCAAATAATCCTCTGTTTTTCAAGTTTACATTTTTCTTTTCCATTTTTCCAATTTTTTTTTTTCTTTATTCTGTGTAAATCATTTATGTGTTTTCTCTTATACAATCAGAAATCATCTGAAAATATTATCTACAACAGAAGTTTTAACAGTTATTAGTCATATAGAAATACACAGCGTTAATAAGAAAAATAGCTTGTGTTCCTGTATAGACCACAAGGTCTACAGCATAGTTTTTTCAAAATTATTAGAATGTTAAGGTAGAAAACAATTTTCTAATAATTTATCTATTGTTCTAAAGAAGTATCTATATATTTGATTTTTATATATTTCTTACAAATATTTCACTGTAGGCATCAAATACTCAAAGTGAAAGTGTTATAATGACTTTTGTTCTAGCTAAAACATTTTAAACATTTTTTTATGATATTGGATCCATATACTAACCACAAATTAAGAACATTCCAAGTCTTTAAGAAATAAAAAGCTGACCTTCCCCAATTTTTTACACCTATTTATATAAAACTAATAGTACTATTAGAAAGTCATTATTATTCAACATTATTAATAATTATTGTTGTTGTTGAAAATTTTAATTTAAAAAATTCTCCTCCATCTTTTTAGCCACCATCAGAAAACCAATTAATGAAGTGGCCCGTTCTCATTTGGTTGATTTTGGAAAGTACTGTGGAGAAATTCTACCAAAGTATATTGAGAAGGTTCAGATAACAAGTGGTGATGAGCTTGAGCTACTCATCATTCCGGAGGGAGTTTTACCTGTTCTTCAATTTCTAAAAGATCACCACACTGCTCAATTTGTCAACTTGATTGATATAGCTGGCATGGATGTGCCCTCAAGACCACACAGATTTGAGGTAAGATGTGACTTATGTTAGTGTGTGGTTGGGGGGAGGGGGGTTTTCTTTGCAGAGATTTTGATGAGATTTTCAATCTTGTCAACCAGGCACCTAAACTAGCTTTAATTTGTTTATTTCCAGATTATCTACAATCTCCTATCTCTTCGGTATAATTCTCGTATTAGAGTCAAAACCTACACGGATGAGTTGACCCCCTTAGACTCCACCTGTGATGTATTCAAAGCTTCTAACTGGTATGAACGAGAAATTTGGGACATGTTTGGTGTTTACTTTGCCAATCATCCTGATCTGAGAAGAATACTCACTGACTATGGATTTGAAGGCCATCCTTTTAGGAAAGATTTTCCTCTCTCTGGATTTGTTGAGGTAATTAGTTTCCCTCTTGGAAGCATTGTTGACTCTGTAAAATCCAAGTACAGAGCCAAACAAATCTGAACCTTCTGGGAATCAAATTTGTGTCACTCAGAGTGACTGATTTTATTTCTAGACCTAGTATTATAGAACATTTTCAAGTTTTTCTTGGATTGCTTGATATGTCAATAATTGTATGTACATAGTGTTTCTAGTAACAACTTATGACATTTAAATTCAATTCTGTATTTATTGTTTGTAGTTTCAAAACACATTCATTAGATAGAGGTTGATTGAAATTGTATATTAGTGTAAAAATATGCTGCCAATTATGGACACAATACTGCCTCATGATTGGTTCACTTTTTATACACTTGGCAATTTTCAGTTTTTATACTCAATGTCTTGTATCTCCAAAACTTCTTTTAACCAATTCTCTTCAATTTTGTTTTAATTTCTAGAATACTGTTTTTCTTACATTCTAGATTCCACTAGTTCAAGTTGATATATTTAGAATGGGACCATATACCATACCTCTCCTATATGTGTACAAAATTTTGTTGAAATCTGTTCAGTAGTTACTGAGATTTGCAACAAGGAATGTAATTAACAGTCTGACATATAGATACAAAACCAAAGTTGCTCAGGAGGTTATGAAAAGTCCAGAAATATAATTTTAAAAAATGTTTTTTTTTACAAAAAAGCACACAATACTTCTGATTTCTTTGTATAAAAGAAATTTATACAAAGTAATTGCATTATCCAATCTCCATGCTCTACCAATAAAGTTCTAACCTCACATTTCTTTTTCAATGCCTAGGTGAGATATGATGATGAGAAACGACGTGTGGTGGTGGAACCATTAGAGCTGGCCCAGGAGTTCCGCAAGTTTCAACTGGAGACACCTTGGGAACAGTTTCCAAACTTTAGAAGTGCAGCAGCTGGAGGTTCTGAAGAAATCCCACTAGATGATAAGAAACCAGAAGAAAAGAAGTAAATTTGTAAGCCCTTTTATGAATAAATATGGTGATGTTGTTGTTGTTGTAACCAGCTGGGAGGCGTGATAGTCTCCAGTTGACTTGTTCTGAACCACATATTTTATTTATGTTAGTTTCATGCGTATGAGTCTGAACCTCATATTTCTGAGTTGTCAGTCATTGTGAAAACTTGAGCTATCTCTTTAAGCCATTATTTTCTTAGGAAACTGCAAGCTTGCCTGGCTTGCTAGGGTTGACTAGTCTGTTCTATTTTTATAGTCCTCTAGCCAGCAAGACACTCCTGCTTATGTTCTTCTCCCTGTTTATTCAGCTCAAATTCACTGGTAGTTCCTATCTACCATGTTTAAATATTTATGTCCAAAAAAAATCTGGGTTATTTCTTTACTAGTTTATTTCTTTTCATTAACATTATTATCATTAGTGTTATTGGGTTTTAAAAAATCTTGGTATTTTTGGTTCTCACAACACACAAATTCCCTACTGAAAATTTCAAGATTGAAATTAATAAATCTTTTTTGATTACAAAAAAAGTAGTTAAAATTTATTTCAAGTAAATTTTTAGAATGCATTTGTAAATAATGTGCATGAAGTAAAAACATGTGTTAGTGAATTTTTTTTTAATATAAATACAGAAATAAAAGAATAACTATATTTCCCATACAGTAAGAACTTAGAAGTAACAGCTTTGGTGAAAACACACTCCATATGAATAAATGATTTCTTTGTAAATAAATATTGAACAAATAAAATGTTACATTTATTGAAATGTATTTGAAATGATTTTTGACTATGTTTTTATACACTTGCAATTTTTCATGATAGAATAATAAAAATATGGTAAGGAAATTTAATGCATACATATTGAAGTATATAAGAATACCAGCAATGTAAGAATTATAATGGCTCTGTCCAATGTATCCTACAGTAATATCAATGGTAGCAATGCTATTTGTAGATCCTTGTAGGAAATAGTAGATGCGACCTAAACAAAGGTGTAAAAAAATACAGACAAAACTGTTATTAGGAAATAGTACAGTGAAGATTAAATTACTTGTAATACATAGTGAAGAGATAAGTAAAACATTGTAAGGTTTAAACAGTAATACTGATAATAGAATAGTGAATACAACAAATATTTGAGGGTGTCAAAAAAAGCCAACATATTGTAATAGTGTTGAAATAATTCCATTACCAGGTACAGGGTCAAAGATACTACAGCAACCAAGAGAGTGATGTTAGTATATAAATTAATTTTGTACAGAAAAGAGCAAACCATACTTGTTGTAACCACTGCTATGGCCATTTTATTAGCTCTAGACAAAGTAACTGAGGGAATATTATAGATTGGGTGTCTATGAAATTTATCAGACATTTCAATTCCTAAATATACTAAATATACAGAAATGAGACTAATAGAGTGGAATATTGTTAAATAGGTTGAACTATTCATTTGAAACCAATAAGATAAAGTAGAAGAATATTTTTCTTCATCATCCAACCATTTCATATTGATGCACCGTAGGAGTCTATGTATAACAAGAATCATTATAATGATGCTCTGCTTAGTCCTGTTTTTTGTGTTGAGTGAAATACATACCAAAAATGTATTAAAGACAAACATCCATACATTATGTTCATTTTCAATGTAACTTGTAGATAGGCAGCTCAGAGTTGTCATACTCATGAGATACAATAATATGGAGTTTGATGAATAAGGGTGAAATGCCAAATCCTTTTCTATTTGAAATCCTGCACATGTTGTCAGACCTTTATAATTTTGTTGTGAAATCTGTGATTGTTGATCAATGTACCATCCTCTAATTTTACATAAAATCATCTTGTAAGTAACATTCAAATGAGTAGATAGGACATATGAAATAAAAATATTCAACACAATGGAAGACACAAAATAACTATTGAAATACAAAGTAATTAAAGTTAAACATACCACATTCCAATTGAAATATGATATTTTGGTTTCTAATGTAGTTATTACCGTCCCAAGGACAGAAATCATTAATGCTGTGAATACTATGTAAGTGTCCACATAAGTTGAACTCTCAATTATATATGATGATAATTTAGAGAGAAATTCAGAATAAGTTTTAATGGTACTAAGTACTTGATCATTCAAAGGGAATGTTTTTACTAACAAGCTATAGTGATCAGATAATATTTTGTCTAAATTGGTATTCTGCATGAAATCTTCTAAATAATTATGAGTTACTTGTTTTGAGTTGTAATAATATGCATACAATAGCTCAGAGAGAGTGAGATTTAACAGTAGTTTTGGTATGAGTTTTCCTGTGTTGCAAGAAGGAATAGGCACTCCTAAAAGTACAGCCAATGTAGGTGTCACATCTACTTGGCTTGCTGTACTATCCAATACCACATTTAGCTTGTTAGCTTCTTTAGATAATGAAATTCTCCTTTCAGTATGCAATTTAATTGTGTCTGGTGATATTTTATTTTTCTCTGGCATTTGAAGTCTGCAATCATTTCCCAGAGTTAGAAGTGGAACCAGAGTTTCAGACTTTGTAGAACCCCCATGCCCCCCCATGTCTCTCATACCATGATCTCCTGTTACTACTAGTAAGAAGTTTTGACCTTTCTTGACATGATTCTCCATCAGTTTTTTTGTAAATCTGCTCAATAATTGCATCCATTTCTTGCAATTTGGTGTGGATAAGAGGACTATAAGAGTTTTCTATATGACCTATATGATCAAGGCCCAAGTAATGGAGAATCATACAATCCCATGCAGCTATGTCCTTCAGCTCAAGTAAAACATTCCTTGTAACATTGTTGTCCACTTCTGTGTAATCACTCACATAAAATGAATTAGTTCCTTCATAACGGATGAATGATTCTGGAGGAAAAAGTTTAAGCCATGTATCATCACCATAAAATACTGTACGAAAATTATTCTCGTTCAACTGATAGACCAAACTGTCACTGCTTATTTGTGTGGCTCCAAAGTTCAAAATGACATCTATGTACTTAGAAATAGAACCTATAACACAAGAAGAAAAAAGTTCCAAACAATCAGTTTTATTTTTAAATGATATTAGTTAAATCAAGTACCATCTGTTCTTTATTAAACTACCCAAACGCCAAGAGCCAACATTTTTGATTATATTCACAGTAATATTCTTTTTGAAAAAATAAGGGAGCAACTATTGAATTTTAACATTAATTTTTAAATTACATACAAAATTAACTCTTTCTAACAATCAAGTTATAGTTTACCTGGCTGCCAACAACAGACCAAACAGTTGCACATGGTAAAATTCAAAAGAAAAAAAAAGCCCCTATCTCAATACTCTATTATTCATCTTTGGGATGAATTGTAAAAATTGGGATAAGGGAAAAATTATAAAACAGGATTAGATTTATTCCAAGTAGACACTAACCCTTAACTTGTGCTATAGTCAATAGTGCACTGTGATTGGTTGAAACTCTGACTTTAGGGTGTGTGTGGTTTAGCTTAACTTTAATCCTGTTTCACAATGTGGCCCCAAGTCTATCTCACCTGTCATCAAAGATTTCAATCTTGGCATTGTAACAGTAGGAGAGCTGACTTCAACTTTTATAAGACAGTCATTTATATCAACCTTGTCCATTGTATACTTCATGTTCTCAGAAGACACAAAATCATATCGCAACCCATCAATTACCATCAGTACCACTTTATCTACATGTTTTCTGTACAAGTTCTCAACTGAGAGGTTTATACTTTTCAAATTATCATCTAATTGGAGTTGCTTTGGTAAACTATCATGACTTGCTTTCATATAATTTACATTGATTATAGGGAAAAATCCATAGAGGAATAGAAATGTGCTTGACAATATTGAAACTCCAATGAAATATAATGTATCAGTCATTTTTACTGGCAAACATATTTCATCTGAAAAATAGAAGAGTAAAATTAAAAAAACTAGAACAAATAGGAAAAATACCTAGAGTCTGAAATTTGCCATTTTTTGCAAAAAGCAGTATGAAAGTCTAGTAACTATTCTAAATTTGATGATTTTTTTTTTTAATTGAATCTGGCTATATCCACTCATTTAATCATGATATTATCTTCACAAAAAAAAAAGATCTTAAACTCTTGATGTCTAGAACCTGGATGGGCAATGAGGTAGGACCTTTTTTTACCCAATTTGAAATGAGATATTGGATTTTTTTGTTCTGAACAAATCTTAAAGAAGTTCTCACAGTAGATAAGTAAGACCCTTTTAAAAACAGTCTTACTTAACTTTGTTGTAAATTACCATTTACTACATACCTATTTTTTTAATTTGAATATCGGTAGTAACACAATTATTATTAACTGGGGTTTATTTCCCAATATTTTTGTTTGTTTCATAAAGGTTCAACATTGTTTTTCAATTGCGCATGGTTTTTTAGGAGTTTGTTTTATTACATGGGTTTTCAACCAGGGGGGCGCGCCCCCCTGGAGTGGCGTGGAGCCATTCCAGGGGGGGCGCGAGCATTATCTGATGAAAAAAAAGTACCTATTTTTTGAAAGTATTTTTTCTCAGTTTGAAATTGTTTAAAGTTTAAAGGGTACCTAACAGAAATACTGTCTGGCAACATTGTCATTAGATTTTTTAAAAGCGGGGAAATTGACATGAGATGTGCTCTTGTAGAAAATATTGTACCCAATATTAAGAAATTAGTGTCTGAAATTCAATGTCAGAGTTCACATTAGTGATAGTTGAAGGGGCTCATACAATTTGGGTGCAAGTGACTGGGTTGTAACTCATTTGTTTGCAATGTAAAACTTGTAAATGTAACTTTAAAAATAAATATCACATACTTCAAACCTATTTTATACATATAATGACTTTTTATCATTTTTTATTATAGCTATAGTTTGGGCGTGAAAGGGGGGGGGGGGCGTGAGATGTTTATTTATTTCCAGGGGGGCGCCAGCTGAAAAAGGTTGGGAACCCCTGTTTTATTAGGATGTAACATCACTTTTCAACTGCATGGTCTTATACAACAGGGATCTACCCTCCATTCAAAGGAAACTCACAAATCTGCTACCCACATTAACCTTTCCCAGTCTGGGTTTAAATGGAATACCATCATCACAAAGTATTGTCCTCCTTGGACTTTGTTTAACTTCGGTGATCTAACAAAACCAGTGCATTCAACACTCCATCAAGGCACTAGCTTTACATCTTCTCTCAACTTCTGAGCTTAGGACATCTTAAAACTTGATGATCTTCTGTGCTTTCTTCAGATTAAACAAAAATATCCATCAAAATTAAAGGTGGAATTAATAGATGTCTTTGTTATACCTCTGTGGCGATAATTCTCGGATTATGTACTGACTGACTTAAATGAGGAACACCTATGCTAAGCAATGACTTAAGTTTAAGTTGTCCATTATCAGATCTATGCTATGCTATAAATTTCGCCCAGAGTAAAATTTAAATTATTACCGCTATTTCTTATCTTCACGTCTTTCAGCGACTCTAGCGGACAACTGTAACATCAGAACCTTGGAGGTATAAGGCAATGGTGTATATCTTCACTCGCCTTGTGTGAGGCTTTTCCACAAAATCCATTTTCATTTTCGACTCTGTCACGTAGCATTAACTTCTGTACGTTCAAAATCTTGTAATGTGATGTAATGGAAAGTTCCTATTTCATTTCTATAAGTTTGGTGTATTGGTTTTTTACGCACACATATTATGTACGTATACCTATTATTGAGATGTGACCATGCAAATACTTAGGTATATTTGTAATCAAATGGGGGAGTTGGTGTGTAAAAGTGTGCCTTTTGGAGTAAAATGTTCTGCAAAGTGTACCTACCTGGCCTACCATCTATTTATTCTAGAGGCCGTTTTGGGGGGTCCATTCTTTAACAAAAATGTAATTTCATCTACCTATTTTTAGGATGCGCCCCAATATTCAGTAAAACAATGTGTGTTTATAAACGTATTTTCCGTGCGGTACTTTGATTTCGATGAAATTTTCGTCACTGCCTAGTGCTAGGTGCTCATTTGATATACATAATTCCAGACCTTCAAAAATAACCAGAGGAGTAGATATGGGGATGTCTAGTTTTCTAGGGCGGAATTAATGGACGCTTTTGTTATACCTCTGTGGCGCTAATTAGCGCCACAAATTCACAGATTGCGTTCTCTGTAAGATAGGGAAAACTGACGCTTAGCAATAATGACTTGTGATATATCGTAGAATTTATCTATTAATTTCGCCCATAATGTCTCACATTTTTTGGAATTTAATGATAATTAAAATATATGATTATACATATAAACAAAAAGACTGCAAATTTAATATTATAAACTGCTTAATATTTCCTATACAAAACGAACAAAACTAACAGAAATAATATTATATTCATAAAGTTGAGATGTTACTGATTCCGCCCTTAATGGCCATCCGGATCACTTAAATAGAATATATTTTTTAATTGGCTCTATCGAAAGAGTTCATCGTAAGATTTTTTTTTTTTTTGGCCCCGAGTCCTTGGAAAAACAGTGGAAATTTGAAAATCCTTTTTTTTTGGAGTTCTAAATGCACGAAACGATTCCTGACAAAATTTTAAAGGGACTTTAATATGAGCGATAAAGGTTTCCGAAGCCCTGAACACGATGAAATATATATCTCCCTTGCCTTTATCCCATATTAGCTTATGTTGCTTTTGGGGTCGGCATTGTTCAACCTCATGGTTGAGTTTGGTAGGGTGGAGCACGTTTTTTATGGCTGGATGCCCTTCCTAACGCCAACGATTCTATTTGATTTATCGTCCTGGATTAGGACGGGGGTTTTACCCTCCATTCGCTGGGAATCGTACCAGCTACCCACATTGACCTCACCCAGCCTGGGTAGGGCCGGAAATGCCAGCCTCACGTGTTTGGATGGAACAGAATTTTCTTCGAAAAGTCTGCCCCAGCCGGGAGTTGAACTCGGGAACTCTGGACTACGGGCAGTAGTCACAACCATTTACGCCACGGAGGCTGAAATCCTGAGTATAAAATAAAACCCCATAAGAACGTTTAAACTGAAAAATCCAGCTCGGAAAATATGACGTCACAGATACGAATCCGCTTTTTTCGGAAGGTATTAAACTAATTTTTTGTTTAAAAATGAAAAAATAAAAGTCTTTGCTCTACGTTAGATAAATAATATCACTTTTTAGGCAACAACAAAAGGATAAAATTGATCACACTAGATTTAACTAGTTGATCTTACTGATCACTCTGATCAGAGCTCACGTCAGAATTTTGTCATCAAATTTTAGGATTTTTTTAGAAGACGAATATCTCAGCAACTACCCATCGCATAGCTGATATGAAACCATTCCCAGATTCAGAAAACCATCGATAATCCATGCCAGATATTGAAAGTCAATTAAAAAGGCCTTGTTTTTGCTCCTCAAAGTGAGGCGTACTGTATAGTTGGAAAATCTACACACAATGATTTTTTGGATATTCGATCATCACAGAGCAAACTATAGGAATCAGTATTGTGTCTCAAGAAATTTACCTACATTATAAAGGTTGCGATCGCATTAAAAATCTATGCGCATTAAAAATTATGGGAAAATACGGAATATGCGAACATGGCAACAGTGGACTTTTAGATATTTACGGAAGTACGGACTAAACTCATGTATTATTGTTTATTGTTTTTTTTTTTATCTCCATTTGTTTTCCAATATTATTTATTATTTTTATTAAATCATATTTTAGATAATAGGTACTATTACCTCCTAATCTTCGAATTCCATAAAAAAGTGAAAGATTTAACAGAAAAAGAAATAATATTCCCAATAATTAATAAAAAGAAAGCAATATACGTTCCCCAACAATTGTAATGATAAGGTATTACCTTAACTTTTTGAAAACATTATTAACCTATTGACTTGACTTCATGTTCAATCAATCACTTAATACTATTTTGAAGTGCAAATTCTAAAGCTTTAGTAAGTTCCCCATCACTTTTCCCAGTTTTTACTTTACTTTCTACTTTAAACATTTCATTAAATAAAATCTACAGAACCTACCACTGGAGAAGTTAAGGATCCATTTAAATCCCCACTCAAGAAATCATGAGTTTATCAGAAGGGTTGGATGTAACTTAACAACCAGATCAGCATCCTTAAAACTTGAAACTGTATTATGTAAGTAGTTTCTGAATGAAATAATGGTCCTTCATTTTTAGTTGACTCTTTTTACTAGGTACCTCAATGTTCATGTATAGTGTTAGAAGTAATACTCACTGTTTTAAAAAAGGACTGGCTTTGAGAAAAATCAGACTGAAGTTAAGGGTTTGTAATTTAGGAATAAAAACTACAAAGATTAGACCATTCAGGCAATACGAGATAGGAGAAGATATAATCCCTAATTTCCATGTTGGAGATCAAACACAGTTGGTGTTTAGGAACTTCACTTGGGCTCCATCATGATCTTGTCAGACAGCTGTTTCTTGACAGATTTTTATGAATCTTTCACAGAATACTTAGAATCTTATGAGGAAATGATTTCACACTGGAAAAACCACAAATTTAATCTTTAAATTAGATTAAAATATGAACTATATGAAGCTTTAAGAAAATATTTCAATTTCCTTTAGGATGTTTTGTTTTGTTTAGAGTAAAAGGGAAAACTCAGTAGGGAGAACCAATCAGAGAACCATATCCATGTATACTTACAGAAAGAAAAAAAAAACATTTTTTTTTCGTGATATATTTTTATGTCATATTTTTTTATGTTTAATTTTGTTTGTTTTATTCTTTCACAATTAAAAGAAGAATGATTATTGTCTATTGGAATTTGATGCATAAGTGAATTTTTTGTTAGACAAATTTTGTAGTTAGATAGGGTTAGGTAAATTTAACCTTTTACGGTCCAGTGCATGTCCCACATGCAACCATAGAAACGCTGCTACACTCCAGTATAAAATTCACTAGAACAGTCCTTAATGTCCAGTGCATGTACCACATGCATTGTTTTGTTTGTTCATTAGGTCGAGTTGTTTCGGAAAGAAACGAAGTGCTATGGTCCAGTAGATTTTTTCTTTCAAATTACAGACCTCGTATACAGGTGTTTGTAGACGACCCAAACTTTTGAGTTTGTAAAAAGAACAATAGATCCCCAATTAGCGATATGGGAGCTAAAAATGGGTAAATAATTAGGTATTAAACACTGTTAAAATAAGGTAGGTAGTGGAAGTACAAAGAGACAATTTGTTGAAGAGGGTTGTGAAATTAATGCTAACAATGCCACCCTGTATCACACATCATCCTTCTTTGTCTAACTCATGTCAACAAGTGTGCTAGAAAGAGACAGAGATATACTTTGCAGAGGTATCTTTGACCCTCAAATAAACATATAAAGAAAATAAATTACTTACCACAAAGTAAATTTCCATTTTTCTTTGCTTCTTCTTCACCTATAAGACTATACAGTTTTCTTTTAGACATTTTTATCACAGAAATAAAGACAATAGAACAGGTACTACACTGAACCAACCTTCCGCAGGTTGCACTGATAATAATGTTTGTTTTCACAGCCGGCTTACATTTTAGACACTTTAGACTTGTTCGTAAATATTCTACGGAATATCACAAATCGACTAGAATAAATCTGATAGGCTGATAATTAAAGGAAAATATAAAATGAAATCGAATAAAGTGGAGGGAAATCTTGCATGTGGGACATGCACTGGACCGTAAGAGCGTTATTAATAGTTGCATGTGGGACATGCACGGGACCTTAAGGACCTACCTAATGATTATTTTACTGGAGTGTAGCAGCACGTCTGAGGTTGCATGTGGGACATGCACGGGACCTTAAGGACCTACCTAATGATTATTTTACTGGAGTGTAGCAGCACGTCTGAGGTTGCATGTGGGACATGCACTGGACCGTATGGGCAGTTCCAATTTTTTTTCATTGGAGTGCAAAAGGTTAACAAGGTGAAATTGCACAATAGATCACTGACCGTCTAACAAAACACAACATTTAGTCTGACAACCATTTGTTGGGTAGGATGGTTGATTAAAATTAATCAAGATATCACAGAATGTCTGATAGTGGACTTTCCATAAATCATTATTAGCAAAACCCTCAGTGAGGCTGAGTCAAGAGTACTTGACATACTTTACTGTCACCTAATTTGTGGCATTTCAGTTTAATTGGGTTTCATATGTTGGCTTCAATCTTGGAGAGTTTTTAAAATGCATGGTGTTAAAGAATTTTGGTGGTTGCACCTATTGCATTTGTCTTCTTTTAATGAATGAATTATATCTGTGCTTGTGTTTGTGATCAAACTCATGTTTCTTAATTTAATTATATTTCAGTGCAATAGTTGCAATCAATGAACTACATATTAATATGATTAGTGCAAGGAATATGAAACATCATTAAGTGCAATGCAAGTAATTTTTGGTTCTTCATTATTAACATGAAGAGAAACTAAACTGCTAATTGAAGGGGATAATAAGTTGGTAAGTTTTTCAACATTTAATTCTATAATAAAATTTG
The DNA here is from genome assembly GCA_024516035.1 of Bactericera cockerelli. Lineage (NCBI taxonomy): Eukaryota > Metazoa > Arthropoda > Insecta > Hemiptera > Triozidae > Bactericera > Bactericera cockerelli. The sequence goes on from CM044959.1 coordinate 29,952,600, forward strand.
ATGAACTACACACAAAGGTAGATAACTTTATTGAGTCATCTTGTGCTGACTCTTTGAAGACATAATGAGGACCAACTATAAAAGAGATAGTAATGATCAATAATAATAGTTTGTGCATTAGTTTGGATCCTATGTTACCTGGGTTAAAATACATGTGCCTTACATTCAATCACTAATGCATAGTAAAATTCCCCAAAAACTGCACCTATTGCCTTGGAGTTTTGTCTACTTGGTTTTAATATACAGGGTGTCTCATTTTAAACAAACCAGTGTGATTACTTGGAAACTATTGATTCTAATAAAAAAAAATATTGTCCCTAAAAATAGGGGAAAAACAACTAATAGTGACCTTGAAATTTGGTTAAATTCTAATAGTTTAACAAGAAACCAAGAAAAAACTGTTGGTGTGTATTTCTAACTCCAAATGTCAAATAATCTTTCTGATAAATATTTAGGTAGTAATAATTTTAAAATTCAGATGAATAAAAAAACAATGTTCTTGGGTATAACAACAGATAAAAATATAACTATTAGTGATCATATAGAAAAATACATAAACAAATTAGTTTGGAACTTCATTGAGGAGTGCCACATTACTGAGTGCGACTTTAATGAAGCCGACACTACATCACTGAACAAAAAGTGGCCGGAGGAAACCTTTCTTAAATCAGTCGTCAGAACTGGAAACCCCCTACAAGAAGCAGAAGGCGACGTTCTCCTGGCGTTAAAAACTAAAGAAGACAGCCCATTCATCCTAAGCAAATTCGAAGAAAGACACGTTGGATTGAAAGGTATCATCAAAGATGACCTGATAGATGGACACATTGAATTCCTGGAGAACACCACAAAAACAAAAAATGGTACATCTAAAAGAAGAGTCTACGTCATGAGCGGCGATACCTGGCGCTCACAACGTGCCGCCCTGAAAGAGCTAGAGACAGAACTAAAAAACGATGGTCAAAAAAAGATTTCCATTATTGCTGCAGATGAAAAAGTGAGGACCAGTATCAGGAAACTCATAGAAATAGTCTTCTTTCAATCAAACATTGATTTTGATATCTACGTGCCAAAGAGAGACAACAAAGGCAAACCCTATGAAAACAAATTTGGAACAATTGTGGTAAACACTTTGGTTAACGGGAAATCCTATTCTGATATGCTAAAAGATGTAAGGGATAATATAGACCCTGAAAATCTGGGTATCAATATCAAGAGTATAAAAAAAAGAAAGGATGACTCTCTCCTGATAGTGACAGAGAAGAACGCAATAGAAGCTTTAAAGAAGGAAATTACAGAAAATGAAAACCTGAAAGATATACATATTGTCGAGAAGAAAATAGACCTCCTAATCACTGGTATGGATGCTATAACAACAGAGCAAGAAGTGATAAAAGCCCTAGCACAAGCAGGCGCCCTAAATACTCAGGAGGAGAACGAACTCAAAGTCAAGAACATGTACACTAACAGATCTGGTGAGCAAATCGCTACTGTCATAGCAAACCAAAATGCCGCCAATAAAGTGCTTGCAGTTGGACATGTCAAAATCGGCTGGCAGACCCGTTGTAGGGTGAAAGAAAAAATAATTATAGCCCGTTGTTCTAACTGTCTGAGAATTGGACATACAAGCAGGAACTGCAAAACAAAGACAACTCTAGGCAAAAAATGCCTCAATTGCACCCAACCGAATCATGAAGCAAAAGAGTGCACAAATTCCAGCTACTGCAACTCGTGCGCCAAAGAAGGACACCGAGCTGACGGGATGAGCTGCCCGCACTACAGAAGGAAAGTATACGAAAAGGAAAGATCATTAATATCATGATTCTCTTGCAAGTAAACCTGCAGAGATCAAGGACGGGATTTGATATGATAACGAAAGCCGCTGAAGACCATAATGCCTGTGTCATTCTTGCATCAGAGCCAAATAAGATTAAAGCTACTAGAGCCCAGTGGTACACAAACCCCTCCTGTAACTGTGCTATTAAAGTTATGAAAAACAACCCCTTTAAAACCCAAATGGTGACCTCGGGCGACTGCTTTGTAAGACTTGACACCGAAAGTATCACCCTCTACAGCGTCTACCTATCCTTTAATGACCCAAGAGAAACCTTTGAGAGAGAACTGCATCAACTGCACAATGATATAAACGCTTTGGTAAACCAAGACCCCAATAGATCTATCCTAATTGGAGGTGATTTCAACTCGAAATCTTCCATGTGGAATTCCCCAAAGGAAGATGCAAGAGGACGTATCCTAGCTGAGTGGTTTGCATCCCTCGACTTAAACATTCTTAACAGAGGAAACACTCCAACTTACATCAATGGTATTCAAAAATCTTTCATTGACATAACTACCTGCACTCAAAGTCTGCTGTCATCTGTTAAACATTGGGAAGTTCTTGAAGAGGAAAATCTGTCCGACCATTATAAACTTTAATTTTAATAATCTTTAGTCCTTACTCTTACAATTTTTATAACTTTTAATTTAACGTTGTGTACGTACATTTTTGTATATCATATTCACATTAAAACTTATTATATATATTATATATATATTATATATATATATATTATATTATTGTCAAAATCGATAGCCACAGAAAAATAAACTCCATAACCAACTCATACAAGCCCAAGTCATGGAAACTAAAGGAAGACAAAATAGACACCCTTCAAAACAAAATACTGGAAAAAATCGCATCCACACCAGAAACACCAACTGACGCTGTGAAAATGATGCAAACTATCTGTGATGAAGTCCTACCAAGGCGCAGTCCCCCAGCAAATCGCAGAACAGTGTACTGGTGGAACGATGAAATCAGTAATATCAGAAAACAATGCTTTGCTCTTAGAAGAAAAATAGTAAGAAGGAATGCAGCTAGGAACAGAAACTCTGAGGAGATGGATACACTAAATAGAGAATACCACACTCGGAAAAGACATCTTAGAAACGCTATCCTCCACTCCCAATCCGCATCATGGAAAAAACTTTGTGAAGACTTGAACGAAAACGTCTGGGGAGCTGGTTACAAGATTGTTTGTAAGAAAATTAAAGCCCTTACCACAAATAATTTAAACACCGAAGAAAAAATGATAGTTGCAGACAAGCTCTTCCCTCAACATCCACTGATTAATTGGCAGCTGTACCGCGTGCAGCCGGAGGACATCCCTCTCTTCACCTTAGACGAGCTCCTTGAAGTTTGTTTAGGAATTCAAAGCGTCAAAGCTCCTGGTCCAGACGGGATAAGCCCAGAAATAACGAAAACGCTCATCAAAACTGCCCCTGATTTCTGCTTGAACCTAATAAACGAACAACTTAAACAAGGCAAATTCCCAAATATCTGGAAGACAGCCAGACTCGTTCTTATCGAGAAAGAAAAAAAACCAGGCGAAAGAGAAAAATCATACAGACCTATCTGCCTGTTAGACATCTTAGGCAAGACGTATGAAAAACTCATTAAGATCAGACTGGAACAGGAAATTAGCAGGTCAGGGGGGCTATCCCCATATCAATACGGATTTGTAGCGGGTAAATCAACCATTGATGCAATGCTAGAAGTTAAAAAGAAAGCTGCTGTCGCCAAAAGGCACAAAAAACTATGCGTTCTATCAATGGTTGATGTCAAAAACGCCTTCAATTCAACGCCCTGGGAAGGAATAATCGAAGAACTGAAAGCCCGAAACATATCCCCATACCTTATAAATGTTCTCTGCAGTTATTTCCAAGATAGGACTATTATTATAGATGACACAAAGAAAAACACATCATGCGGAGTTCCGCAAGGATCCGTCCTCGCCGCGGTGCTGTGGAACATCTATTACGACCAGGTGTTGAGGCTGGAACTGCCACAAAACACATCCCCAATTGCGTACGCCGATGATCTCGCCCTCCTCACCACAGGATCTGAAAAAGAAAAAATAGAGAGGGAAATTAATTTAGCCATGATCCAAGTTAACAACTGGATGTCTAGAAAAAAACTACAGCTAGCCCCTCACAAAACCGAGGTAGTCATGCTGGTGAGTTCAAGAGCAGTACCTGAAATTACAATAGATGTTGCTGGCGTCAAAACAAAATCCAAAGACTCAGCAAAATATCTTGGAGTCCTTTTTGACAGAAACATGAGAATGACTGCCCATATCCGAAACGTCGCAGAAAAAGCCGAGAAAACAGCTACAAATCTGAGCAGGCTTATGCCAAACATAAACGGACCAAAAAATGACAAAAGAAAACTACTTGGAGCTGTAGTATACTCAACTTTGTTCTATGGCATTCCCGCCTGGGTTGATGTCCTACGTTTCAATAAGTACAGAAATAGACTTGAAAAAGTCCAACGCAAAGTTATGGTAAGGCAATGTCGGTCCTATCGAACAGCTTCGACAGTCGCTCTACAAGTGGTTTCCGGCACCCTACCTATTGAGCTTATGGCAGAAGAAAGAACTGAACTATACAAAGCCAGGAAAACCACCATAGATATGAACGAATTCAAACATACACTAAAAGAAGAACTCATGAGAAAATGGCAACAAAAATGGAACCAAGAAACTGTAAAAGGCCAGTGGACAAAGCAACTTATACCAACCATTGAGCCATGGGTCACAAGAAGCTACGGCGCTGTGACTTATGAGTTGTGCCAGTTCTTAACTAGCCATGGAAACTTCGAGGAATATCTAAACCGTATGAGGATCAGCCCAAACAACCTCTGCAGGTACTGTGGAGACCTTGACAATGCTGAACACATGATCTTCCTATGTCCAAGATGGAGCCTTGAAAGAACAGCATGCTGGACCGAGCTTGGGGAAACTCAGACACCAAGCAGCATCATTGGAAAAATGATGGACAACCCGAGAAATTGGGACTTAGTCTGTCAGTTCATCACCACCACCATAAAAACCAAAAACATCGATATGCAAGGGACAAGAAATCAGCAATCCAACAGCTCTGCAACTGGCCAAACAGCCTAAAGTTCTCCCTTCAAGTATCCTGTTAGGGTAGGTAGGTAGGGTAGGACGCAGAGACCCTGGGCTCTGCCAATGATAATATATGTTACTCTGTATATACTTTCAGAGCATCAGATTCTTTCTATCTTATTTGATATTTATGTAGTTATAATATAAGAGAAAGAAATAAAGAAAGAAAGGAAAAAAAAAAAAAAACTGTATATAGGGGGGAAAAAATACATAAAAAAAAAACAAAAAAGGCCAAAAAAAAATATGTATATACTATCACAAAAGAGCCAAAAAAAAAAAAAAACAAAAAAAAAAAAACAAACAAAAAAATACAAAAAAAAAAAAATGTACCTATACAAAATAATTTCTGTAACGGACAGACAAAGTCTATTAAATGCATATACTTACCCTTTTTTCTGCTGGTAATAATCGTTATTATTAGTAGTATTTATAAAAAATACGACAGACGCAGCATCTTGGTTCTGTACACTTAATTGTACAGCTAATTAAAGATCATACTGTTTGTCAGTGGCGGCTCGTCGGGTGAAGACACTGAAGACATTTTCACCTAATTTTGAACAGTGAAAACACTACTCATAATCCCTTGAACATGGCACAATTGATCCAACTCAAAGAGAAAAAAAAAAAAAAAAAAAAAAAAAAAAAGAGTAAGCTTTGTGTAAAATAGATCAATGCTGCTTAACATTTCATGTTACTTTCCAAGGAGAACACCAAATGTGAAGACAATTCGAAATTGTCTTCAGTTGTCCTTGAATCAACCAATCAGAGTTGAGTATTTCCAAGTAGGTATCATGAAATATTAGGCAAGAACTATATCTATGTAATATGCTACTGAGGACAGTCTTCAGTTGTATTCAGTTTACATTATCTACACGACCTCATACGAAATGTCACGAAGCCACATACCATGTATTGTGCGATGTCATGTGTTTTTGATATTAACATTGTTGCCAGTAGCATTATGCCAGACCTAGGAAACCAGTCAATGATTTAGCCTCCCATATCTAGCACAATCTTGTAATATTAAAAAAAAAAAAAAAAAATAATAATAATAACGTAGGCGCTAGGAAAGCAGGATTTTGTGTCAGGAATTTTGGATATTATTTCTCATTTTTTGGGTTCTAGTTTTGTACATAGTTCCTAAACGATAGCCGATACCAATAAATTTTAACTATATTTTATGTATCTTGTCAACTATATGTAGTATTAAAAAGGACATCTCGATTGAAGTCAAATCTCGGAAATAATTATTTAATGTAGGTACCGAAATTGAGCCAAATAAGATAATCTGGTATCTAGTTGTTCCAAGAAGTTTTTAAGATCCTGTCTATGGAACCACTTTAAAAAAAAATCATGAAATTAGACGTGTTGAAATGAAATTCTCAAGAGAAAATTCTGTTCAGGCGGTGTAGTATTATTTTTTTAAATAAATAAATACGTCTTACATGATTTGAGGGATTTCTTTAAATTTAAAATATAGCTCTTGAAGTTTGTAGAAATTTAGCAATGAAATTAACTTGGCAACATTGTATCTCTTATCTTTAGAATGTAAACAAAACTTGTCGCGCACTTTTTAAATTTTATTAGACCATTTTCATTTTTTTCAAATCTTTTCAACGGTAATCAAGTGACTTTTAATTGGTGTAACTAGTTAATAAAGTTATTTCCCAGTATTTGATACAGGATAGAAACATTAATCCTACCTGATCTGACCTGTGCTTTTCATAATAAGTTGAATATGAAGTAGCTATGTACTTCTTTCAGTGTCAGAAATAACATTATAATTATGCAGGTTGCAGGTAGCTAAGCACACAGCTTCCAGTGAAGTACTAAATTATAAGGCAATATCTGTGTTTTTCATAAATAGTCATTTAAACATCAATGGTAACACAAATTTAAGCTGATTTTATATTTGTAGTAAGTATGTTTTCTTAGATTTATTTTGTAATCTGGTGGTGGATTTTCTTCCAGTTTTGGATTGTAATTTTTAGTCTTCAACTAACTTTCCTTCCTTCCTAGTTCTAACTACTGAGGTATAATCCTAATATTTTTATTTTAATTCCTTTTTACCAACTTTTAGTTAATATTTTTTATTAAGATGAATAAATATTTTTTATTAAGATGAATAATTAATAACAATATTTCAAATAAACAATGAGATCCCCACAAAATCATGGGGTTCAAACATTAAAAGTAACCCCATTCAGATTAAGAAGTAATGAGGATAAGAAAGATATTATGATTACTGGATCTCCAATTTCTCCAATTACTATAACCACCACTAAAAAAGTAAAGCAAATGCCTGCCCCACAGCCATACAGTTCAAGCCTGAATGGCTTATGAAAAATGAATGGCTGTGTACCAGCTCAAGTGTTGACAAATTGTTCTGCTGGCCTTGTTTATTTATTAAGTACCAAGTGTTCTCCAAAAAAAGTACCTATAAAAACTTATATGATGCAAAACTGGTATGAGAGAAAATCATGCTCTGCAGGGAAACAGCCATAACTTACAATGGGCTGTGTTTATGAGACCATAAGAACTAAGATCTGATAAATTAATAATTTTATTTTTTCAATACTTCTGGGTATAATTTGTCTTCACCTAGTCTTGAAGTCAGGAGCCGCCACTGCTGTTTGTCTGTCCGAACTACTCTTATGTAACTATGTAAAATACCCATCCTGCGCATGCTTAGAGGGGCTTACAAGGTAACAAAATGGCACATTTGAAAGGGAGAGACACAGAACCTTGTTCCTGTACATGGTGTGTACAGCTGATCAAAAGCGATTTCTCTTGTCTGCCCTTCTACGTGTGTATCATCACTGCTTTTTCTATATTATAACTTGCTATTGCTTGATTAGTAAATTGTATACATGTATGTTCAAACCCCCGTCGCTGCGAAACGCTCGAAAGCTGTGCCCGTAAAGCCGTCAAAGCATCGCGCGGTATCGGTACGTGTCTCGCGGCGTGTCGGGACGGGCTGCTGTTACACAAAGTAAAATGTCTACTTAATACAAAATCTTTTCAATGTAATGTATTAAACCTCAAATCTAATTTTCTCACTCCCCAAAAGTTCAGGGAGTTTAAAATAGAAAATCAATGATCCACTCCCGTCACAAAAGTAACGTGAGTATAACATATGCCCTGGGCATGGAGAGGGCTGAGAATATCAGCCTAATCTATGTCTGGGGTGAAAAACAAGAAACCCATTCCCTAAGTCACGGGAATTTAATAAACTAAAATCAGCAGCCGCTCTGGGCGCGGCGAGGCTCCGGCTGAGCCGGCCCTTTGCCGCGTTCAGAGCGACTGCACCACCATCTGTATGTAGAGAGCGGCTACATCATCTGTGGCGAGGGGGAGCTGTGTAGCGGCGCCCCCTCCCCACAGATGACCAAGTTCGGGCGACTAATGTTATCGTTAATACATAAGGAAATGTTAAAGAAAATATGCATGCATGTGAAAGTGTGTATGAGAGTGTGTATTTGAAAATATATAATCATACATAAAGAACCTTTGTAGCTGTTATTACTATTGTTATTATTAAACAAATGAAAATAATGGCACAATATGAAAAGTATGTTAGGGGCACTACAGCGGTGCTGTTGGTAACAATAAGATTTAAAAATATATATAAAAAAAAAAATCTAAACTTTTAAATAAATAATTAAATAACTACATTGATCCCTTTACAATTTTTTTTTTTTTTTTTTTTTTAACATAATACTCTTTATTTATTTTAATTTTACATAATATACATTGAATATAGGGAGTTTATGAGGTACTATTACCCTATTTGTTGTGGGTTGTGTTGTACCTCATTTATAATATACAATAAAATTTAAGAGTTTAAAAAAAAGAAATATTTATATACATATATACATTATTTACTTGAACTACACAATTAACTCCAATCTCGTATTCTTTCACAGAAATGAATTGTATAAATACATATGCATAATAGTCTTATTGATACATAGGTATTTGTAACTAAATTAATAATAATAATATTATCTTAATTTTATGAATCTATATTTACATAATACTAAATTTCATCATAATGAAGATATGTATAATTATGATTCCTGTTATTATTTTATTTTAAATATGTATTTATAAACAATTGTATGTTACTCTCTTTAAATTCCTTAATCCACTTTTTTATTAGATTTTTCTTTCTGTTATTGTTTTCTTCATTTTTTATCTCTTCTGGCAAAATGTTGTACAGTTTCTTACCAATAAAAGTAAAATGTCTTTTGTATAGAGACTTGCAAACTCTCTCAGTTTTAATATGTCCTGTCTGTCGAGTTATTGTTAGTGTTCTTGTCCAGTTAGGTGCTTGTTTGTTTGCGTGTATTGCTGTATTGTATAAGTATATGTCTATAGTATTAGGTACGTTAAATATGTCGTAAAGATCTATAGTGTGAAAAAGTCTCGGTTTGTTTAGAATTATCCTTAGTAAAATATTTTGAGTTCGTCTTAGTTTTTCTATAGTGTTTTGGTAAGCACCACCCCAAGATGTGATACAATACTGAAGAAGAGAGTGTGCTAAAGCAAAATAAATGACTCTGAGAAGGGGTCTGCCACAAACTCCTCTTAGTTGATTGAACACATACATGAGGTGGCGTAGTTTATAGTTCAGTGAGTCAATATGTTCAGTCCATTTTAGATGTTGGTCAATAAGTATACCTAAATATTTAACTGTTGTTGTTTTTGTTAATTCTGTAGTGTCCTGTTCTGTGTTATGTATGTTAAGTCTCGATAGTCTTGGTTGTCCGGCTTGTGTGATTGAAAATGTTATGTAGTTGGATTTCGTTAAATTTAATTTCATAGACATGGAAGAGTACCACCACATAACATTTTTCAAATCATCAGTCGCGAGGTCGTGAGTTTTAGTCCAGTCTTCAGTGGCGTAACATATAGCAGCATCATCAGCATACATGAACACTTTTCCTCTGCTAATTATAGGTAAATTATTTATATATATATTGAATAAATCACAGCTTAAAAGTGTTCCTGTTACAAGAGAATAACTGCTACATGTTACTAATGTCGAGAGTTGTCCGTTAAGTCGTACTTGTTGAGTTCTATCGCTTAGATATGATTTGAACCAATCTAGTGTTATATTTTTTAAGCCGATATTTTCAAGTCGTTGAATTAAAATATTATGTTTTACTGATTCATACGCTTTGGTTATATCTAAAAACACTGTAAGTACTTTTTTATTCGTATTTATGTTTTCTTGTATATACGAAGTCAAGTCTAAGGTCGCATCTTCAGTACTTTTTTTCTTTCTAAACCCATATTGGTGACTTGATAATATATTATTTGTTTCTAAATAATGATTAATTCTTATTTTCACTGCACTTTCAATGATTTTACTAAAAGTTGTAAGGAGTGAAATTGGTCTATAATTATTCATGTTTTTCTTATCTCCTTTCTTAAAAAATTGGTACTATTACAGCTTTTTTACATATATTTGGGAAAATACCATTTTTTAAACTTAAATTAATTATGTGTAGTAAAGGTGAAATGATGTGGCCAGCAATTTGTTTTATTGTTTTAGCCTGAATACTATCATAACCTGGTGAAGTATTTTTTAGTTTAGAAATAATTTTGTGCAGTTCACCAATTTGAACAGGTGTAAATGTACTTAGGGTGTTATTTGTTTGTATATTTTGTATTAATTGTAATTGTTGAGTTTGTATTTCTGTAAGTGTAGGTATTGATGTAGCTATTTTACTGCCTGTTTCACTAAAGAAAGTATTAAAAGTATTTCCAGCTCTATATTTATCTTTTAAACAATCAATTTTTTCATTATCTGTTGTTATTATCTTTATTTCGTTTTTTGTTTTTGCTTTTCTTCCAATAAATTCATTTATTGCCTCCCATTTCTTTTTTGGAGTACTACAAGAATAAATTTCATTTTTTTTGTAAGTTTCTTTTGCTCTACGCACAGCTTTTGAAACCTTTTTCCTAACATTTTTATAATATGTTGAAAGATGTATATTTTCAGGATTTTTTTTTGATTGAGTAGCTAATTTATCTCTATTGCGAATAGATAATACCAATTCAGGAGTAATCCATGGTTTAATATTTTTTATATTATTTGATACTTTCTTTAGTTTTTTACATATATTAATATATGATTGCAATTTTTCTATAAATAATGGGCATATAACATCGATATTATTATTGTTAATTATTTCAGTCCAGCTTTCATTTTTTAATATTTCATCTAATTTGTTATAGTCAGTATAAATTATTGTTTCATTTTCTTTTCTTTTTTTATTATTAATATTTGAATTCAATTTAATTTTGGAGACTATAGAGTAGTGATCAGAAATATTTGTGTTAAAAATAGCAGTGTTTATATTAGATAAATCTTTATCTTTGAATATAACATGATCTATACAGGACTTTGTTTCTAGTGTTACACGTGTTGGTTTGTTTATGCACTGAACAAATCCAAATTCAGATATCATGTTTAAATAGTCTTCCTTGGCAAAACTTGTACTTTGGGGTAATATATCAATGTTTATATCTCCCATTATTAAAGTTTTAGGCGGCAAATTTTGTAAACTTAATAGTTCTTGTAATTCATCTATAAAAGTATTAATATTAGATTTAGGAGATCTATATATTCCTAGTATAGCTAATTTTATTGTATTCAATGTCATATCTAAACGAAGGCAGTTTGTCATTGTCATTCTTAATTCAGTAATTTGAACATTTAAATGATTCTTTACAAACATACATAATCCTGCATTTTGATTGAATTTATAATTTGAAAAGTATGATTCAAAACCATTAAAACAGAAAGTATATGGTGCCGAAGCATCATGCCAAGTTTCGCTAAAAATTAAGATATCAATTTTTTCTAAGTAATTTTGTAAATAAACTTCCAGTTCGTTAAATTTACTCTTTAAAGAACATATATTCATATGGAAGACCGTTAAACCTATCTTTTGAATAAAATTAATTTGATCATTTATATCTTCACAAGAATAATAATTTTCTTCATTGAAAGCACTGTTACCTATTACATCGATTATACTATCCATTTGATGTGATGTTTATTAATATTATAAAAAATATGTTTAATATAATATTATTATGTTTTGTGACATTACAATATTCTGTAAAATAATACGAGAAGTAAAGCATTCTGTAGTTCAAGTAGTTGTATGTGAAATAATTATGAATGATTAAGTAACAATAGTAACAATAACAAAAAGAAATAAATACATAAACAAAATGAAAAATGAAAATGAGAAAGGTACATATTTTAAGAAACAATTTGATTGAATGGGACGAGAAATGGCTTTAGATCATCCATGTCTTCAATTTCCTTCCGCTCCGACATTTGGTCTCTCTTAACGAAGATGCGTCCGTTCATTGTCCATGCAGACTCCAACTTCCTCTCCTTCACAGCCTTTCTTGCCTCATAGAAGATTTTCATTCCTTCCACTGTCATATGGTCATTGAAGTAAATTTTATTTTCTGCAGAAAACATTAAATCTTTTGCCATATCTAGTTGTCCGCATTTTAATTTAGCCTTTCTTGCAGCTACAATGAAAGAAGTGCGTTTTTCTCGGTTAGAAAATTTAACAATAATTGGCTTGTTATTATCTTTCTTTGACGGAACCCTATGAGCTGTTTGTATATCCGTTCCATAGTTTAGTGCAACTCCAATTTTCTCGCCAATTTCACAGAGTAGTTCCTGGATGTTCTCGTTAGGTATCACTGGTATGTTGTTTATTTGTATGTTGGATCTTCTAGAATATTGTTCCATGGACATTACTTTTTTCTTTGTGTTTCTATTTTCCCTCTGTAATTCTTTAATTATTTCATTCTGTTTATTTAAAATTTCGTTGAATCTATCATTCTCCTGTTTCATCATATTTTGAAGTTTGATCATTATTCTTTCTTCCAATGCCACGGTTTCTTCTTTGAAAATATTTCGTATTTTCTCAAAATCCATTTCAATTTTTACTGTTCAAATTTGTAATTAATTTGTAAGTCGAATTATTGTTTTTATAGGTATCTATTGGTTTTATATATATTGTCTATTTTTTATATATATATTTTTAATGATAAGTAAATATTATTTAAGTAGTAATTGTTATTTCTACACTAACCGAATCTAGTGGAGAGCAGTTGAACTTAATGGTATTTATTCAAATTTGACTATAAATAAGTATTGTATGTTATTTCTTTTCGGTAGTGTTGCCTAGCAATTATGACTGAAAAAAATAAACAACTCCGAAACTTCTTCAGATAACAGGAAAATTTAATTAAGGTACTTTTTTTATTATTTATTATTGATAATGTCTTATTGTAGGTTCATTACTTTTTGTCATTGAGAATGTCTTATTATTAGAATGAATAAAATATATTGTTCTAAGTTTTCACTTGAAAGAGCTTTTAGAATGTTTACAACACTTGAAAAAAATTAGGCTTATCTTTTATGATACCTAACAATCGTATTATTTGCGAAAATTTCACATATTACGTAGCACTTCTATCAATTAAAACCTAGAAAATGTAATACTGAGCACTTTACTACACTTATGCAAAAAAACTAGGGTAAACTATGTATTATAATTATTTATTAATTGAAAAAAACTATAATAGCATATGCTATTATAGTTTTTTATAATTCACGCTATAATAGCATATGCTTTCTCTACCTGCATCGGAACGAGCCAATCTCGAGCCCGATGCAGGATTTACAGGCATCCGAAAAAACTCTCCGGAGGAACAAAAACTTGACTCCAAGCAAAACCCAGTAGATCCCTCGAAAACAGCCGATCACTCAGAACCAGGATGAATAAGTATTCTATGTTCTTGGTGTCGGTATTAGTTCCATGTTCTATGTTAATGGGCTATGGTACTGAATATTGAATATTCTGATTGATAAATGTTATCTCTGTAAAAAAAAAAAAAAAAAAAAAAAAAAAAAAAAAAAAAAACTGCAAACTTTTTTGATAAATAATTAAATTCTAAAAATCCACAAAAACAAAGAAAACCAAGTGAAATGAAGAAGGGAAAAACAGCTGTAAGCTGATTACTGGCCCCGAAGTTATGTTAATCGGTTCCGGGGCGCAAGGAAATAAATCACGTAAACCTGGGGGGTTTTTTAGAGGGTATAAAACCCTTTCACGGGCTCTAGAACAATGTACGCCTGTGTTTGACTTAGCAAATTTTTCCCTCCAATTCAAAAAAAAAAAAAAAAAAAAAAATAAATAAATTCTCTATCGGCAAGTGGTGGACCTTATTTTATTTTATTATTATTTATTTTTTTTTTTTTGACTTTTTTGTCGAAATTTCGGAGCTCAAACAAAATTTATTTAAAAAATAATAATAAATGCAGCATTTAAAACGCTAATACGCAAAATTTCATCAAAATCGGATGTATCGTTCGCGAGCTATAAGTACCTATATAAGTAAAAAGTTAGTTGTCAGGCCCATGGTCTCCTATCACCACGAACCGCTAGTGTGAAATTGATTAATTTAATGGGACCATCGACAGAACGTCTACTATATGCAGGCGCGGCCGGTGCTAAGGGGCTGCGGAACTGCAGCACCCCCAGACATAAAAGAAAAAGAGAGGATTTCCTCAAGTCCTAGCTCGTACACAATTAAAATTTTCCGACCTTTCTAAAATTATTATGCATAATTATTATGACTGACATGGTAAACAAACTCAAACTCTTTAGATACTGAAAGAGCTACTCTATAAATCGCATTTTAGTCCGGTTTAGCAACAACTCCAAAACATTTTCCCACCGGCCGCGCCTGCCTATATGTGTACAAAATTTTGTCAAAATCTGTTCAGTAGTTTTGCACGTTGCAAGGAATGTTTTTAACAGACAGACAGACACAAAACCAAAGTTGTTCAGGAGGTTATGAAGCGTCCAGAAATATGAAGAAGAAAAAAATTGAAATCGCAGCAAGAATTTTTTTATACAAAAATGAACATAATACTTCCGCTTTCTAATATTAGAAATTTCTCGGAAGTAAAACCTGCTCAAGTTTTGGTTATAGAAAGTCGTGTGATGTTTACACCAGTTTATTTTTTCTCTCTTTATTTCAGGTACTTGACCAGGATGCAAAGGAAAATCGTGAATCAGCATCAACTACAATAATTTGAAACATTTCTGTGAAGGTCATTAAATCAGTCACACAAAGCAATGTTATGTTATGACTGTTATAGATAAAGACATGAAGTCTGCTGGGTAAAAATGTTTATCTTTGTTTAGTTTTTATTATTTGTTAGTATTGTCAATTTCCTTTTAGGTATAGTCTTTATTGAATAAGATTTTAAGTCTCTAATTGGTTATGCTTTTTTGTATTATTTTAAAAGTGACTTTATACCTTTATCAATATTTATATTATCATGTGCTCTAAGCCTAACTTACTAACCAATATCCTTAAAAGAGGTAATAGTTGTAAAAGTGAACTAGATGAAACAAGTGAGAAATCAAGTAAAGAATGTATCTCTAATAAAAAAGAGGAAGATATTAGCAATGAATTATTTGACAAGCACTGTTTGGATAAAGAGGAAATCCCTGTGAATGTTAGTGTTGAAAAACCTAATTTCATTAATTCATTTGTTTATACAAAGTCTGAAAATCCGAGGAGTAAACACTGGTTCAAAACATATTCTGGTAGAAAAAAGACTGATGCTGTAATCAAAGAATCACCACCACCTAACATCAGTACTGATCAAAATCAACAAGAATTTTTTTTGAATGCTGAAGCCACAATTATCCATAAAAATGATATTCAACATTGTAATAATGTCAACATTGTACAGTTGTCAGACAAGTTACCTCTCTCCAATAGGCGCGTAAAAATTGTTTTTCCTGCCAATTTTGTAAATAAGCCAAAAATATTAGATACCAAAGGAAATCTTATAACTAAACCCCCATCTGTGCTATGTGCTGAAATAAATCTGCTGAAAGACTTTCCATCAATGTTGCCTCCATTATCATCAAAACTAAATATTGTTTCTTCGTCACATATATCAGAAAGTATTAATGTGCCAAAAGAACTAAATACCCCCATAAAAGATCCTATTGTTAGTGATAAACATTTAAACAAAAGAAATAGACAAGAGAGATTAAAGACTGACTTATGTACAAAATCTGTTTGTGTTGATGTTCATCACGAAGTTCCAAACAAAACAAGTGATAAACCTCCTGGTTGTTCATCTTCTGTCCTTACTAATATAAGAAAAGATGATGTGTCTTTTAAAGTAAAACCTGAAGAAAATTCCTTTATACAATCCAAAAATAATATAAAAAGAACTTTTAATACAAAAGACCCACTTCTAGAACGGTCTGAAGCCTTGAGACCAATAGACTCAAGCATTACCAATAGACTCCAACAACAGGTAAAAAATAATGTTATAGAAAATGCAAAAAATATTGATGTATTAGCTAACCCAAAGTTACCAGAGATTCAATTACCCATTAAAATAGAAAAATCAGAAGCATTAACAATTCTCTTTAATGACAGAACACAAGGATCTAAACATGAGTTTCTTGAAAACCCAAAGAGACATGATGAAAAGAATGAGAAGAAATCTGTTAATGAGTGTGAAGTAAAAAGTCACTCTATCAAAAACATAACTGATCAATTAAAAACTGAAATGTCAAATAATATTGATCAACTAATCATACAGTCACAAGATTCAAAACTTCAGACGGAACTGAGTACAACTAAAAGAGGAGAAATACCAAACAGTGGTGAAAACTCAAAGTTGAAAAATGTCTCTGTAAAAGAAACGACCATCGCAAAATATTCTAAAATGAAAGGAGAACCATTGTATGAAGAGCTTGAAAAAAATAATAACAGTAAAAAGGAAGTATCACAATTCAAACAACCAAGTGAAAAGGACATCAATAATGAGAAAAACTTGGAAAAACTCAAAGGAAACGGGAAACTGAAAGTTAAGATCACAGAGAAGTCAACAGAAAAACCACACCAACACAATCAAACTGTAACTTCATTCTGTCTTTCAAACCAAGAAAGATTTAATAATCAATTAAACTTGATTTCAGAAGTAAAAAGTCTTGGAAAAAATGATTTCATAGTAGAGGAAGCTGTACCAAAAAAGGACGTAATAAGCAGCAAAGAAATAAAACCATGTAAAAACATTTATTTAGATATTAGTCCTGAAAAATCACAATTGGTCAGTGTGAAAAACCTTGATCAAAAAAATACTGAACTAGCCCAAATAGAGTGTTTACCCTATGTAGTGATTAATCATGAATCCACAAATGAGTGTAAGGTAGAAACATTAAAAATCAATCTTGAAAATTCTGAGAAAATTGAACTCAAAAGTAAGAACAAAGATGACCCAGAGTTGATATGTCATATTAAAAGTCCAGAAAAAATGCTTGAAAACAAGCCTGAAAATAAATACAACACGAAAAGATCTGAAAGTGTAAAAACTAGTGAATCTCTATCGACAGACTACAGTTTGAAATATATTGATGAGAATGTAAGTACTAAAAAACAACATACCCATCAAGAACAGAAAAAGACTAATACAGAAATAGAAGTAAAAAATATGATTGAAGAATCAT
This sequence comes from Bactericera cockerelli, assembly GCA_024516035.1. Classification (NCBI taxonomy): domain Eukaryota; kingdom Metazoa; phylum Arthropoda; class Insecta; order Hemiptera; family Triozidae; genus Bactericera; species Bactericera cockerelli. The sequence goes on from CM044959.1 coordinate 29,970,157, forward strand.
CTTGCAAGCAAAATGAAACAGGAATTTACAACAATTTTAAAGAACAATAATTTAAGGCGCAAAATTTCAAATAGTAATGACAATTCAGAAACTATGCATGACCTAGTAGAATTTGGTTACGGAGAGGAAAATAAACATTTAGACTTATTAAATCGAAAAAGTGAAAATAATCAATATTTTGATGCATCAAAATTTCAAGATCTGAATCAGGAAAAAACTATTAGTTGTTCTTCACTAACAGAGAACCAACAAAATGAACCTGAAAATGTGTCTTGTATCTGTACTAATGATGGAATTTCACAAGCAAAAGTTACTACACTGGATATAAAAGAAGAAAATACTTGCACCAAGACATTTGCTTCGAAAATGAAAAACTGACTGCCATGGAGTAAAAGAAAATTTAAATTGTAAAATAAAACATCCAGCAAGTCAATTGTCACTGATAAAACACGTATTCCAAATATTACTGAAAATACTAGAATTAGTGGTTCTCAAAGCCTCCAAATTCATCAAACAGCAAACTTTCCTGAAACAACTTGTATTAAATACACTACTGAAGTTCACAGTGAGGCAAAAAAGTTCAAGTTCAGACTGTTTTGAGTTACAGTCTATTCTGGAAGAAAATGACATGTCACTTGTTAATGAAAAAGAGAAAATGGAAAATCAAATCAGTCCTACAAGAAACAAAGTATGTTCATAGAACTCTCAAAACAATACATAAAAACATCAGACATTCCGGAAACTGTCAATGAAACAGCTAATCAAACTATGCATAGAGAGTCAAAAAATAAATCAAAACAAAATCGAGATGTGAATTTATCAACTCAAATTTCAGAATCAATAGATGCCATACAGAAATTCTTGGATGAAAACAAGCCAATCAACAAAAAATCCCTGTTAAATGTATCAACTAAGAAGTCTAAAGCATCTGTTGCAACAAAGACTGCTGAAGAAAAAACAAACAAACATGAACACGTAGAGAATAAATATTTAAATAAATCTTATCATGATGGATCAAACAAATTGGTGGAAAAAGACGAGTTTACTTCTATCTCCTCTAGAGACAGTGAAATTAAACGCGACAGGAAATGTAAAGATACAATAGTAGGGAAAAGAAAATCTACATCAAAAAGTTCATATAATCAAGACATAGAAAAAACTGCATACAGCTCCAATATTTTTAATGATTCTCTTCGTGAAACTTCGAGCACCGCTAAAACCATAGATATTCCTGAAAGTATAGAAATAGTTCTAAACAGTTAAAGGTCCCTACAAAATTGACAATATCTAGTAAGCATCTCGAAGGTCTAAATGAAATTAAAGATGGTTTAAAACTAATGAAAATACCTGAAAACATAACAAAAACTAATTTCGTTTCTAGAAACTCTACCAAAAGCAAAATGAGCCATAAAAACTTAATAAAATACGAATACATCTGAAATTTTGCCGGAAACTATTTCATGTAGTGAAATTGATGAAAATACAAATGAAAAGTATGACAAAGTTTTTAAAAAAAGTGTAAATTCTGTAAACAACCAGAATCTCCTTGGATTTCTAAAAACATCACACAAACAAAAATTAAAACTGACAAAAATTTGGAAGTTCTGACAAGTTGGTGGATCCTGAATCAGTTAATAAAAACTAAACTAAGTTCCAAAAATAAATTAGAAATTAAAAAGAATCCTAAGAATACAAAAGAAATCAGTGCATCATTAGTAAATGTCTCAAATACTAATGTAGATTCTGAAATCTTTACAAAATCCAATATTACTAACAGAAACATCAGAGGGACTAATACTAATTCTGAAAAATATAAAGAATTATTTTTAAAGTCTCATGATATCACAAATGATAGGATGTGTTCTGAAAACATCAAAGATTCTATTAATAGATGTGAAAATATTTCAAAAAATTCAGAATTTTTTGAAATATTTTCACATCTAAATACTCCAGAAAATATAAAAGCTGAAACAAACACAAGTCTCGAAAATGTGACAGGAACTGATACTAGTATTAAAAGAATAACCAACGATGAGATAAATATTATGTCAGGTATTGCAGCAGTTTCTGAAAGATCTACAGAAAATATAATAGCTGAATCAAACACAACTCTCAAGAATGTCACAGAAACTGGCACTAGTCATGAACCCGAGATAACGATAAATTGAATATTTCATCTAATACTGTGGCTATTACTAAAAGTTCTCCTGAAAAGAGAATAGCTGAAACAAACCAAAGACTCGAGAATGTCACAAAAACTGGCACAAGTCATGAACTCAAAACAAATGATAAGTTAAATATTACATCTGAAAGTGTAGCTGTTCTGAAAATCCTCTAGACAATAAAACAGCAGAAAAAAATACACGTCTCAATAATGTCACAGAAACTAGTACTTGTATTGAAAATATGACAAATAACGAGTCAAATATCATGTCAGGTATTGTATTAGCTTGTTCTAAAAAATCTCGTGAAAATATAATAGCTGAAACAATCCCAAGTTTGGATAATGTCACAGAAACTAGTACTAATCATAAACCCAGAAACAAATTATAAGAATATTAATCTAAAGTGTAGCTGTTCTGAAAACCCTCTAGACATAGAAAGGGGAAAAGAAATCCAAGTCTCAATAATGTCACAGAAACTGGTACATTGTCATTGAACAATAGATGTAATGTAAGAATCATAATCATTCATATTGTATTAGCTTTTCTAAAAATCTCTGAAAATATAATAGCTGAAACAACCCAAGTTTGGAAAGCTAGAGAACTAGTACTATTATAAACAGTACAAATATAAAATATTTACTCTAATGTGTACCTGTTCCTGAAAATCTCAGAAAATAGGATATGTGAAAGAAACCAAGTCTCGAGAACGTTCGAAACTGGCACAGTATGAAAATATGCATATCAATGGTTAAATATTACATCTAAGTATTGTAGGCTATTCCTGAAAAATTCTCAGAAAATTATTATCTGAAACAAACACGATTCTTGAAAATCTACGAGTAATGGTCACTATCATTGAAAATCTGTAAATGATACTATAAATATTACTCTGCATTGTAGCTGTTTCTGAAAAATTCTCCAGAAATATGATATCTGAAACAAACACAAGTCTCGAGAACGCTTCGAGTACTGGTACTATATTGAAAATATGACAAAATGAGTAAATATTACGTCGTATTGTACAGTTCTAAAAATTCTACAGAAAAATTAATCGAAACAAACACGATCTGAAAATCTCACAAAAATGGACATAACCAATATGATATTGAATATTACTCTATATTGTAGCTGTTTCTGAAAAATTCTCAGAAATATTTCTGAAACAAACACAATCTTCGAGAAATGGTACTGTCATTATTGAAAATTTGAATTAATTAAATCTGACATTGTACCTTTTCTGAAAATTCTCAGAAATTGTATGCTGAAACAAACACAAGTCTCGATGCTACAGTACCTAAGACTTGTATTGAAAATCTGACAAATGATGACCAAAGTATTACGTCAGGCATTGTAGTTCTTGAAAATTCTCCAGAAAATATAGTAACGGAGACAAACACAAGTCTCAAAAACTCTATAGTAGCTGGTACTACCATTGAAAAGTTTAATATTTCGTCAGGTATTTTCGGAGTTTCTAAAAATTCTCAAGAAAATATAAAAGCTAAAACAAACACAAGTCTCGAGATTGTAACAGAAACTGATACTAGTCTTGAAAATATGACCAAGGATGAGTTAAATCTTATGTCTGATATTGTAGCTATTTCGAAAAATTCTTCTGAAAATAGAATAGCTGAAACAAGACCAAGTCTCGAGAATGTCACAGAAACTGGCACTAATCAGGAACCCAGAACAAATGATGAGTTAAATATCACATCTGATTTTTAGCTGTTCCTGAAAAAGTTCAGATAATAGAATAGCTCAAACAAACACAAGTCTCGAGAATGTCACAAAACTGACACAAGTCATGAACCCAGAATAAATGTCAATATTGTAGCTATTTCTAAAAATTCTTCTGAACATAAAATAGCTGCAACAAACCCAAGTTTCGAGAATGTCACAGAAACTGGCACTAATCATGAACCCAGAGCAAATAATGAGTTAAATATTACATCTGATTTTGTAGCTGTTTCTGAAAAGAATCCAAATAATAGAATAGCTCAAACAAACACAAGTCTCGAAAATTTTACAAAAACTGGCACTAGTCATGGACCTCGATCAAATGATAAATTAAATTTTGCATTTGATATCGTAGATGTTTCTGAAAATTCTCCACAGAATAGAATAGCGGAAACAACTACAAGTCTCGAGAATGTCACAGAAACTGGTACTATTTACGAACCTAGGACAATTCCTGAAAACGATGTTGAATATTGCATAACTTCTAGTATTGAAGTTGTTTCTAAAAAGCCGCTAGAAAATATAATAGCTGATATTAACACAGGTATCGATAATTGTAATAAAACTGGCTCTAGTCGTGAAATTGTGACTGTTTTTAAATCCAATGGTACGTCTAGTGTAAGTGGTTCTGAAAATCATCTACAAGATGATATAGATTTTGTAAACACAAATTTTGAAACTGTCAGAGAAACGGGTATTATTGACATAAATTCTACTACTCTTGAAAATAATACTAGACCCAATTCTATGTCAATGCCCGAGAACAACTCCAAATTCTTTTTTGGGTCTTGCGATGTAGCTGTTTTCAGAAATCCTTCAGAAAATGTAATAACTGATGGAAACACAAATCTTATATACAAAAGTACCTCTGGTATGGTAATTGTTTCCAAAAATTCTTCTGAAAATGTAAAATTTGTTATAAAAGCTAGCCTTGATAATGTCATGGCAATTAGTACTATTGATGAAACTAGGACAATTCCCAAAAAATATGCTAAAGACATAATTGGTTCTGGTAGTGAAGAAATTAATCGTCCAGAATGTATAATAGCTGATGTACACATAAGTGAAGAGAAAGTCACAGAAACTAATATTTTGATTCCAGAAAATAATAGTTTGTCTAGCACTATACCTGTTTCTATAAATCCATCAGGAGATAAATAATTGATGAAACTACAACTCCTGAGAATGTCTTGGAATTTCATAAAAGTGATGAAACTGTAATAATTCCTAAAAATAATCCTGCAACGATTAATAGGTCTGTTAGTGTGGACTGTTTTACAAATATTTCAGAAAATATAATATGTGATTTAAACAAAAGTGTTGAGAATATCATTGAAAATAGTATAAGTCATGAAACTGTGACAAAAACTGGAAAATATTCTGAATATTTTAGATCTGATAATATAGCTGTTTCTAATAATTCTTCAAAAGATATAATATCTGATAAAAACACAAAGCTTGAGAAAGTCACAGAATCTTGTGGTAAAAAAATGAAAATTCCTGAAAATAATGCTCAATCTAATATTACGACCATAATTGTGAATGCTCCCAAAAATACTTTAGAAAATAGAAGTAAAGATATAAAGAAATTTGAATCTACTGATAGTACTAAAATTGTCAATGAATTAACCAACACTTCTGGTTTTGCAAATATTCTTCAATGTGCCTCAGAAAATCATTTAAAAAAAATTGTTGGTTGTGAATCAAAAACTATTTTAGAAATAGAAGAAAACGAAACTAAAGTTAAAAAGATTCAGGTATTACCAAATAGTAGTGGAAGCCAAATTATAAAGAAGAGATTATGCCCTAAAAGTAAAAAGTATAGGCTTATCAGTGAAATCGAAGATAAAAGGAAAGGCTTCATGAAAGCTGTGTGTAATCCCTATAAGCATTCAGTTATTTCTGAAAATGCCAATGAAGGTAATACAAGTGTTGAGAATATAACAAATGTGAATGTTCAAGAACATGTAATGATTCCGAAAAAAAAATTATGTCCAAAAAGTAAAAAATTCTTTTCAACATTTTGTAAGAACAGATATGAAAAAAAGAGTTGTTTAGAAACTGCATCTAATCTAAGATCTCCTAGTAATATACATATCATAATTAATGAAAGTGATAGCAAGGCAAAAAACTTACAAAAAAGTTCTGATCTAGACAGTTCGAGTAATATTCCAAAAGACACCTTGATAGAAATCAGTGTCAATTCCACAGAAGACTTGTTAGTTCCAGATGTAGCAATTATTCCTAAATCTTCCATTAAAGCAAATAATAGCCCTGAAAATCCAATGGAAAGTCCTACCATTTCTGAAACTAAGACAAATCCTAAAATGCTCACTGATATTATTTTTGATTCTAATGATGTAATAGGAGCAAACTTGATATCTCCTAATTTTGTAAAATGTAATGATATTCAAAATAGCTTAAATGAATATAAAAAACTCCCAGAAACAATAAGTCAAAAAAGTCAATTACTAAATGATAATAAATCTATTTCAGAGGTATATAATGATATTAAAGTACCTGAGGTATCTAACACAAAATGTTCATTTGTAGAAAACACACTTCCTCCTAAAAAATATTTAGAAATGTATCATATTCAGGATTGTTTTGTGAATTTAGATGAAATTCAAATTGAAGGAAACTCTATTACTGGTGAAAATTTGGAATTTTTTTTGAAAAACAATACTATGGTAGTCGAAAATTCATTTTCCAACAAAATATCAGCAATGTCTCTCACCAATCAAAAAGTATGCTGTAAAACTGAAGATATTATTACAGTTGACCAGATCCCTGAAAAAATGCCTGATTGTAACAAATTTATTGAGAAAGAGGAAATATACCCTCCAAATCCCTTAAATGAAGACAATGACTTTTTCACTATCATAAACCTAAGAAATAAAAAATATGTTATTAAACGTTTGAACTTTACCAGTCAGAGTGATAATAGTGATGATGGCTATTCTCTTTGTAGTGATAGAGGTCCATCAATTGAATGTGATAGTGAAGGTAAATATATTGGAATAGGCTCTAATGATGAAAACACCAATATCTTAGACATGAAGAGTGTCCGAGTAATGCTTGAGCCCATAGATCATATACTACATCAAGAAAATTCAATAAAACTAAATGAGAGCATTTTACAAAAACTATATTCTAAAGATGTACCAGAGCCATTTTATAACAAGTCTCAAGCTTATGGTGAAAAATGTTTAGAATTCCCTCAATCTCAATTGAATATAAAATTAAGTGATGAAAATAATTGTATCACACCTATAGAAAATATATTTCATCAGGATAATGAAAGTTTGAATGAAGAGAAAAAAGTGTTTGATTCCCAACTTCCAATTGTACAAATGGGACCAAAGAGTATAAAGAGAAAATTGAAAAATGACGCTACAGTAAATCAATCAAGTAAAGTAAAACCAAATAATCCGCACATAATTCAAATGCCCGAAGAGCTTGAAGAAAAACAGAGAGCTAGGAATAAACAAATTGAGCTGTTACTCAATACAAACGGAAATGCTCATATTAAGAAGAAGCTATTTCCAAAAAGTAAAAAGACTTCAGTTTCAAAAAACAAATTTATTACATCATGTCCCGAAAATTCTGATGATTTACAAATAATTTATGAAGGTGTTGGTAATTCAACATTATATCAAAATAAACCCACTTTAGACTGTTATATTTCACAAAATCAAGAAAAAATAATAAAAAGTGAGTTTGGTAGTTCCAATAATATACACGATATAGTTCCAAAGGTTGTAAAGCCTCAATCCGAGAGCAAAAATAATAATCAAGGGAAAGATATAGTTGAAGAATTCTCACCTTCAATCCATCGTAATATATCTAAACAATGCATTCAAAAGAATTTGCATGGGCAATTGACAAATAAGTATCTGAATGCACCTGTAAATACACCAAAAACATTGTTAGACACTAAAACTAATATAAAAGTAATTGAATATACATCTAAAATGGATAAAATATCTAATAAACAAATATCTGTAATGCCCACAGTTCATAAAGGATCTACAAGTATCGTGAACAACTTTGAGAATGAATTTCTTAAGTATGTTCAGAATACTCCTCCGCCCACTCCAAAAATTCGTTCTAATTGTACCACTAATTCGAATGAAAAGACGGCAGCAGTCAAACAAGTTCTTACCAAAACTAAGTCACCCTCAAAAATTATGTATTCTGAGACAAGCATAAATAAATTAAATTATAAAAATCAAAGTAAAAATGTCAAGAAAAATATAGTGTCTAAATCAAATCTGGCAATCAAATGTTCTCAACCCAAAAAAGTAACTTTGGAATACCTGAATACTGCCAAAAAGTCTTTTGTAATGGATAAGGAACCTACCTTCATTTCTCATATTGATTCTGTATCAAGTAAATCAAAAACAAATATTTTTAGAAAAAGCAGTAAAAATGGCACTCAACTGTTTCGATCTAAAACTATGGATGTAACTTCTGAAAAATACCCCAACTGTCCGAAAAATATTCTTGGAATAAAAGAAAAATGTATAACTGAATTATCCAATTGTTCAATTACAACAATATGTAATACATCAAAACTTGAAACTGAAAAAATAACTGACCAAAGAAAAAGTAATTCCGAAGTAAATATGGAATATGAAACTGATTTAACAAGTAGTTCAATTACAAATGCTTCGACAAAAATTCTATGCAATAGTAAAATTCAAACAAATGTTGAAAAGATTACTGTAGAGAATCAAAAGAAAAGTAATTCCGAAATTTCTGAGAAAAAACTAGTTCTGTTTTCAACCCTTGAAAAAGAAACTCCCTCAGTAACAAAGTACAATACATCTACCTCATACAGTTTTAATTCAGTTGATGATAACTTGAAAAATTCTTACCCTACAGCACAAAGCAATTTACTAGATTTTCAAAACTCGCCTCATAATAACATTCCTGTTTACTCAAATGAGAGTAATTCAGACAAAAGAACTTTGAATGATCACTGTCCAACATTTGCCGATAATTTTTCTACATCCTTAAAATGTACTTCTTCGTTGCAGAACATTTGCCCCACCCTAGATCCAACAATGCAACTTGATATCAATGTTCCAATTCTACCAGAAACTTTCTCTTACGAAGAGACTGTTTTAGAAGATTTTTTTCCCGATAATGACCTGTGCTATAATACCCAGCCATTTCTTCAAAACAATTTAACGAACAGTCAGTTTGTTTTACAAGGCGCTTCCATTCAATCTAACCCTTCAGTTACAATAGCGAATTCTGTAGTACCTTACATTGATTCAGATAATTGTAAAAGTACACCTATAAATACAATGCCGAACCAAAGAACTGACACATTCTCTTCTAGAAACAACAAGTCAGATCAACCAACATCAAGTACATCACTTTCAGAGCTTATATTTACTAGAGAATCCAACATAATTTTTTCAGAATCTAATAATTCACTAATGAATACTGACATATCATCATCATCTTTTCTCACCCCTTGTCCTTCTCCATCTTCTGTTACTTTTAATCCTTGTGGATCCTCTCTAAACACATTAACTTCTAGTTGCTCTAGACCTATTAAATATACTGTTCCCCATTTAAGTTCTTCCCCTCATTTGTTTATTCCTGCATCAAATAGTATTTCTATTCCTTCAATTGTCTCGGAAATTGGTTCTCTTAAGTCTTCAGTTATTAGTGCTGAAATTTCTCCTGTATCTCATGAGACTACTCCACCAGTCTCATTTCACAACGTAGAATCAAATAACTTCAATTTCTGTGAAAACAACTCTCAGATCTACGAATTTTCAAAAGAAGACATAGGTAAAACCACAGTTTCATTTGAAACCAACACCATTTCCTCAGATATTGAGAGTGGAAATACATCGAAATCTTTATGTACTGATCAAAATACTGCAAAATCTCCACGGAAACCCGGAAAACGAAAGTCAACATGCACTTTATTTGAAACATATGATGCTGTTATTGAGAGTGTTGTAGCTAAATATTCAAATGAATTTCACACGCCTGTTGAAATAAAAACATTTACTGAATTGTACAAAAATATCAATGAAGTCCAATCGAAACCTTTACCACCTATTCAAAGTTTAAATTCACAGTTGCCAATTTTTCAACTTTCAAACAGCTCCTGTATTCATCCTGGGAATACAAGTGAAATTTTCTTAAGTGATAGTAGTTTCAATGCCGAATCCACCTCACCAAATGCTTCAATAGTTCATAACAGCAACCAAAGTGATGTTATTTGCAATTTCTCACCATACTCATCTGATCCATCAATTATGAATCCAGATGAAAGTTCCTGCAATCAAACTCCAACTAGCAACAAATTAGAAGAACAAAGTCTCATAGAAGAAAATTATGTGGGAGCTGAATTTCAAGCTCTAACAGAATGGTTGTTGAAAGAATATCTTGAAATTCCTAAAGACTCTGAAGCCTGTCATTCTTCGGATAATCTGGAGGTAAATAAATCAGCTTCAATTGAAAGAATTTCATCTCAACTGGAAGCCTCTTGTGAAGCAAACAATGAAAGTAACTTAATCCTTAGTTTGCCTTCTACATCTTTACAAAACTGTGTGCCAGCCAGCATAGATACTTTGAGATCAAAAAGTCCTACTCCCTCTTATCAACAAGATGTGAAAAATAACAGCTCAGAACCTACTAAAAGTACATCTTGTTTTGATGAAGCATCAAAAATCAATCACATTTATGAAGTTTTACAGTCTAAATCTAAACAGAATGCCGCATGGAACCAATTAAACCCTTGCATTTTGAAAGTTAAAAGTGTGCAATTCAATATCCGCGCACACAGAAGGTTATCCCACAATCTACAAAACTTGAACTCAAGTGTTGAAAGTTCTTTTAACATCTCTCCTTGTGATTCACTTCAACATTTAAAACAGGGAGGAAAGAGAAAATCTGAAGAGAAACCTACTGATGAGCACAAGAAACAAAAAGTTGATATCCCTTCCACTTCAGCATCAAACCAAAGAATTAATGAAATAGTAGCTCAATTATCACAAGAAGTGAAAACAGAGGACACAAATGGAATAAATAATAACCAGATCAGCACACCTCAACCCTTAAAACAAAAAAAGCAAATATCAAGAGAGAAAAATACTTTCAAGCAACAAAATACAAAAACTCAGCATACTGCCATTACACATTTGACCAATCATATTGATAATATCGTAACTCAAATATCACAAGAAGTAAAATCAGAGGAGACTAATAGAAAAATAAACATTGACCCGGCAAGTTTTGAAATATCTGGCGATAATGAGGTTACAAATATTTTAGGTAGCACAAACCATTCATTAAAACAGCAGAAACAAAAAACGCAAGGGAAAATTACTATGGAGTACGAAAATTTAAAGGCAGATGTTACTTCTTCGGACTTAAACAAACATATTCATAAAATTATAGCTCAAGTATCACAAAAAGTAAAAACTAAAGAGACAAACAGAACAATAAACAATGACATGAGAAATGAAAATGAGCCAGTGATTATTTCAAAAACAAGTGATCCTGTGCAGTCTGAACAATCTTTTATAAAAGAAGATGAGATTGAAACAACAAAGGAAGAAATTTGTGGAGATAAAGAAAAAAATGTGCTAAAAAACGACCTTTCCAAAGTCAAATGCTGTTTACTCCAGAGAGAAAATAAACAACCCTGTCTAGACAACACCGAAGAAAATCATTCAAAACCCCATTTAACTCTAACCTTAGTTCCTTCTAAAGCCGTTACATATCCAAACTCCTCCAAAGCTATCCCACCACAAACAAAACCAGTGATTACAGAGAAAAAAAGAGAACATAAAATTATTCCAATCAGCTCAGATTATAAAATGGACCATAAATATGAAAATAAAAAGGGAACCAAAGAAAAGAAGAATGATATAAGCAGTATCATAGAGCAACAATTACAGACTGTAAAGAAGTTCTGTTTGGAAAAGAGTTGGAGAAATCATGTATCACCTCTTGGTAATAAAGTTGAAAATGAGGAGCAAACAAAGAAGAACAAAGTTTTTCAAACAGGAGATTTCTGTATCAAAAATCATGACTTATTTAAACTATGTCCCCCAATATGGAGGTTGGATGTAGAACGAAAGAAAATAGACGAATATGTGCATACATCTCTTGATGAAGGCAGTAATGATGGATTCAATTTCATGTTTAAACAGAACAGTAGCATTGGCAATTTCCTATCAGAGGATACAAACCTTTGGATAAAGATATATTTTTCAGTTGGGGAGACTAGTATGAAGTTTGATCAACTTAAAAATGAAGAAGTTCTGGAAAAATTTGTACTGGAAAGATCTCTTAAAGGCTCGGTATCTTTTAAACCCAGTTTCATTTTCTATATTCAAGTAATTATATCTCAAGCAATGAACTCTGATTTCATACCATACATCTTACGGAGTCCAAAAGATAATGGTCATTTTTATCTACCGTGGACAGAAATCAACAACATTCTGAATCGCTATATGAAAACTATAAATCTTTGCTTTATCTTGTATGATGAACATATCATTGAATCATTGATTCAATACCCATCTTGTGCTTTAATAGAAGATGAACATAATTCTATCCAAGAAAATCACACGTGTCCTCTCTGTGGCAGTAGTATTTGTAATGTGAAAATGGTACTAACTGGCGCTTTCTATGATCGTAAGAATCTCATGTCTCTAGACAACGAACAAGATAAAAAAGAAACTTACCTTTGTAAAGAATGTAGTGAATTGAGTGTTCTCTTCAGTAAAGTAGTACATTTTAATTATTCAGTATATCAGTTAGCTCTGAAACATATCAAAGCACAATCAACATCTAACATGAAAAATGATGTCAATTCAGTGGAAGAAAAACAATATTCCAAGTTTAATCCAAATAAATGTAACATAGACGATTCTGCAAGTGACATGGACACTAAAACATTTGAGAAAAAGACTGTAGCTACTTCAGACAACATTGATCTAAAGAAGTCCTTATTAGATGATTCACAGTTCTATTCTCACCTGTTTAGCTACTTCCAGTCCATCCTTGCCCATATTGATTACTATGAGTATTTCCATCTCTGTGGACCCTTTATTTTTCGACGAAGGATTAAAAATAGGTATGATGATTTTATAGTTGATGTTTGCTATGGAGAAGATGAAGATACCTTAAGAAAGACAAAAGAAAGTTAATGAAATACCACTAAAGAGAACACATTAATATGAAGAAATTTATTATAATTATTTAGAATTTTATCTGTTTAATTGCATTTCATGGGGTATAAAGTCACTTTGGAAATGGGTATAAAGAGTAATTTTGTTTAAAAATTGTTTCTAAATTTTCTTTTGTAGGTATCTCAAATTAACCTCACCCAGTCTGAGTGGAGCCGAGAATAGCTTCCTTTCTTCAATATTTTCTTGTTTTTTTTTCAATATGTATCACAAACTAACCTTTTCTTGATCGATCCATCTAATTTCCTCTCGTTTACCTACAGAAAAATGAAAAAATGTTTTTCCAATAATATTTAATACAGATACGAGATACCTACTACATAGTAAAATACACATATTGCTGCTTGGCAATTTTTTCATGCAAGAAAAAAAATTCGAAGTAGTATGTAGTATAAAATTAATAATAATGCCATCGCCTGCTGACCCACTAAAAATAAAATAGATGGTATGAAAAATCTTTTTCTCGTCCAACATTTTCTTTCATTGCACCCTTTCATGTATACAGCTTTTCAGTATAATTCTGTTTTTTTATAATATTATTTTTAGTTCAAAAATGTATGGTTTATTGTTTATAAATTAGTGTATTATTTTGTTTAAACGTATGTATGTACTTGTACATTATATTGTATTTCTGGAACAATAATTTTCTCACAATTGAAATTTTCCTTGAGATAATATTCTGTATAAAAATAACGCAAATTACTACAGATTAAGCCCAGTGTATTTACTGTACAATATGTTTTCAATTGCCAGGTCCCCTTCATCCTCTTCCTATTATTTACTCAGTGCTACTTACCCATTTTATTTTTTACTGCACATGAATGACAAAATCAGTTATAAAGACTACATGTTATTAGTTATTACAAATTTCATTGAACCTTAAATAATTACCTTCCTACTCTTACAAATAAAACTTACATTAAGGAGCAGGGACTTGTCATTTGACTTGATTTTTTTTTTAAGTCTACAGAGTTTTGAAAGTCTATTATCTCTTGCATTATATATATTTTGTTCTCCATTCTGACAGTTTTAATATGTATTAAATTGTACATTATTATGTAAAAAATTAAAGTAAATTTTTTTTCAAGTTTCAATAAAGTGTCCAACTAATTATTCTGAGTATGTATAATTAATTATATGTTTATACGAGTATAACACGTGTTCAACAAAAAAACTTACACTTCTGTTTTAAAATATGGAATAATAATTAAATATATAAGCTCTCAGAAAAAAACTTATAACTTGATAAAAACAAATAAACATCGAAATAATTTGAATTATGTAAAATAAAAAAGGCAAGTTTTTTCTATCTTCAATTTTTTCTATTTCGATAGAATAAAATTTGAAAGGTATTAATTTAGTATTTCTCTGATAGTTTCTGATTAAATTCAATGCCAGCATCACGAAGTCTTCACCTCGCTGGACGTTGTTTAACTTCGGTGATCTTACGAGAACCGGTGAATGCAATGCGCCATTGACGCGGGCTTTTTATTCTTAAAATAACCATAAATGTCATATCAAGCATTTAGACGTACAAGACATTTCATTTATCCGTTCAATTATCAAAAATGTTCAATCAACTGGGCTACTCTTTGTTTTAATTTTCACAGTATAACGAAACTATTCCACTTAGCTTAAATCTAAGGTTTTCATAAAGCCAGGTCGATGGCACGTTCAATACCCCATTTCTCATTCCATCAATGTAGTTAAGCAACGCCCAGGAGGTTAAGGTTAAGGGTGAACATTCAAATTCGAACCTCGTGATACTGGCTGTTCCCAGACCCACTCAGGTTGGATGAGGTTAATTTGAGTATCTGTTGTGTGAATTTCCAGCGAATGGAGTGTTAAAGTAAAATGTCTGTCGTGATATGACCATACAATAATTGATGGCGATGGCGTTTGTTCGTCCTGGCTAAATGGTGCTAAATGGAGATATGATTTTTTTAAGAATAAGGTTTCCTTAGAAAAAAAAAAAAAAACATTTTTAATACATATATATTGAGTTTTTTGAAACCTGTTCCCAACTTACCAGTATTTTGCAGGGGCCCACTTTGACTAACGTTTTTACAATTTATCCTAGATTTGGGTTGTGACATAACAAATCCAATGATTTTGAGGCTCTGATTACGAATTTGATATTAAGTTTTTGTTAAATTTTATTTGACTTCTTTTGGAGATATGATGAAAGTTTTGTCGTGTCACATCAGTTTATTAGAATTCATTTTTGATGACTTGGTATAAATTATTTGAAACTCTTTAAAACTTTTTTTGTTTTACTCTTTTTCACTCTTTGTATTTAAGTGTCAAAAATTTTGTTGAACACCTGGTATATTTAAAGTATTTATTTTTCGTAACTTTTGTATATTATTCTACTGTACAGTCTTGTGACATTGTGATATTTAATTTAAAAATCTTACCATAATCCAATAGGCTGATAGATATACATATAAGGTATGTACAGCATATTTCTAAAGTTCTGGAACAGCTGAATATTTTTGAGCGGCACTAGATAAAAAGCTAAAATCCTGAACACTACTTTGTTCTGAAAAATATATCTTGAGCCATTCAAAAAAAAATATTAATTTGTTCCAGGACTTTATGGCCACCTTGTATTAATTAGTATATATTTTAAATATATTAACAATTTGTTTCTCTCTCTTTTGTATTTATAGCTGACTAACCCTTGTTGTAATATTTGTGTTGTCTCCATCATTTTGAATTTGTATAAATTATCAGAATCTTCTTCTTCAGTGGAACATTAGGTAATGGCCATAAAAATATACAACACATTCTTTCGTTTTGTAAAAATACTGTTGGACGTAAGAATAATATTTGAATTTCTCAATGAAATCACCTGAGTTAGAAGATAGACCTGATAATGTGAGATCTTTTCAACATTAAGTGTTCATTTTTTTTAAATTTCTGGAATTAAATATAAAATAAATATCTCGAAATTTGTTCGTTTTTATAAAATAAAACTCAATGACTTGTTTTCTGTGATACCTACTGAAGTTATAACTAGCAGTAAGAGAAACTCCCACAGGCAAAATCCTCATGATTGAATTATCTAATAATTAGCTCTCAATAAGATTACATGGTTTTTCGTTACACCCTGTAAATAGGTAGCCAGAGTATGACGGTATCGGGATAATAGGTTCAAATCCCAGAGCCTACAAAAATAAACTTCTGCATGACAATCGGGTACCTTACCACTGAGTTAATCGCGCGCTCCAATTATCTCTCCTTCTGCATAAAAAATTAACATGCACGTTGCATCAGTTTCCCAATAAAGGTGTAAAAATATATTATAGGTACCAGACTGGTACCAGTGGTACCTACTTCAAATTTCAAGCACGGCCGGTCTGTTGGATTGATAAAAAAAAATTGTGAGCCTGTTTTTATCAACCGATTTCGGCATTTGAGCACAACACAACATAATCTTAAAATATAAATGGGAAATATAGGCGGAATTTGTATGTATGTATCTTTGTGTGTCCGAATTGTTTAGGCGAAATATTAAGAGATGGCAAAAAATTGATGATCCCAAGTAAAATTGCCGTACAATACCAGGAAAATTTTCAAAAGTCTGAAATTCGAGACCGTCCTCAAGTATTGCCTTAAGGAAGGGTCCGATTTTAAGGCAGTCTTTACCCTGGAACTTGAAGTCTATCGCAATGACCTGTATTTTTTATTATTTAATAACACAATAAGACAAAACAAGCTTTCATTTAATGCGTTTCACGCTATATTCTGACGTTTCATTCTCGAAATATTATGATATGTGTGTGTTTGATGGCTTAGCGAAGCGGGTGCAGCCCGCTAGTATGTGTTGAATAATTGTGTGGAAACGAAATTCAAATTTAATCAACGATTCATTTCTGTTGTTCATCCTGTAGTTGCCCCTGAAAGTGTACCTAGTGGGTATGATTTTCATGTCAAAAGAAAGCCATTGAGAGTGATTTTTTCACCCCATTCCAAAAGATCAAACAGGTCCTAATAGACATAACTATAAATATATTCTAATTATTTTAATTCAATTCCATATATGGGCGTGTATATTTCGTATTTCCGTTGAGAAGCATTTTTTTTAGAGTGAACCCACCTTAAAATGGTCTATAAAATATGTGGCTATACTTTTTTTTATCACCCTGTATATTCCAAGCTTGGATTAGCGCATATTTACACGCTAATCGGTGTGTTTAACTAGAGATCCTTCAGCCGAATGGAGAAATTATCTGATTAGTCAATTGCATAGTGCTAATCGACTTTAAAATTTATTTGTTAGTTTCATACTGGTAAAATGTTATTTGTTTAAAGCATTTATTTAGAAAGTAGGTAAAGAACTCTGGCTTAAAGCCGGGATGTCAGTGCATTATTTTGTTGAGCAACGCTGCGCAACTGTGTTACGAGCTCTCTGATTGATTGATTAACACTTTCCGTGGCGGAGACTCTTTTTGAAATTATTGCCCAGTGCCGTAGCGATATTTGGCCGGTGTTACCAAATGGTAACACTGGCACAGGCTTGAAATTTTTTGAAGTTTTTCTTGTTCTGTGCCGGTGTTACCATTTGGTAACACTATTCCATGTAAGGTGTTACCAAAAGGTAACACCAAGGTCGAGAAGTAGATGTCTTCGGTGTTACCAAACGGTAACACCATTTTTCTGAACTCGGTGTTACCGTTTGGTAACACCGGCACGGAAAGTGTTAAATATCCTTACGATGAACTCTTTCAATAGGTCCAATAAAAGAATAGGTGCAAGGACTTATTATGGTTATGGACTAATATATAAGTTATTTTTCAACATAGTCATCATCCCCTCACTGCAGGTGGTGAGGTGGGGGATCTCCTGCTACCTCTTTCTTCGACTTCTCCACCTCAACGGCACGGAAAGTGTTAAAAAATCAACACAAAACAGATGTCTGCGAACGAGCTATACAGGGTGTCCATAATGTCCCAAACCTCCCCCCGTATCTCAAGAACGACTGAAAGTAAAGAAAAACGCAAAAACTCGTATTCCTTAATTTTTTGCGGGATTAAGTTTCACCAAAGAAAATTGTCTACACGACCCCAGTCAGGCTGGGTACGAACCAACTTTAAATTTTTATATAGAATGGTATGTCTTGCGGCATATCGTTTTAAAGGCCTCAATAAGAGAAGCTCATTGCAACAAATTTCAGTGAGTTATACCCCTATAGGGTATTATAGTCAGAACGGCTAATACCACTATAGGGACTTATAAATTGTTCCGGACTAATACCCCTATAGGGGTACCGTATTAGTCCGGAATATTTCAGAAGAATAATTATTTTTGTTTTTAACTCCTTTTATCGAGACCTTTTGAACAAGATATAACTCAACCTATTTTGTTTATGTTAGTTTCTGGTCGCTTTTTCGTCAGCCAGCCGGCAAAAGTTCATGAAAAACATATCAAGTTATACCTTGTTTGAAAGGTCTCGATAAAAAGAGTTAACATCAACAACATCTATCCTTCTCAAACTTGCGGTTAACGAGTTATAGGTTAGAACATAGGAATATTGGTTGGGTGGAAGAGATTGCCATAGGCAATAACCCCGCCCTTTAGTTAGGACTTATGTTTTATATATTTTCTATTCTTTTTCATTTTCATTGTATATATTGTTTCCATTTTTTCATTGTTAAATTAATTATTTGTATGTACATAATGTCCATTTATACCTAATAAAGCGTTGTATAATAATAATAATATTAGCCAGGTTGGCCGACACTGTATCTCGAGAACGGTATGTCGTAACTCACTGAAATTTGTTACAATGAATTTCTCTCAATAAGGCCTTTAAAACAATATGCCACAAGCCATACCCTTCTATTTAAGATTTTAAAGTTGGTCTATGCCCACATTGCCCACAGACTGCCCAGCCTTACTGGGGCAGTGTGGTTAATTTTTTTGCTGAAATTCAAACCTCCAAAAAAAAGGAATACGGGTTTTTGCGTTTTTCTTTATTTACAGCCGTTCTTGATATACGGGGGGTGGGGTGAGAATATATGGACACCCTGTATATTAGAATCAGTTCTTTAAATTTTAATTTTGACTTTAATGTTGATCCGACCAAAATTAAGGTATCAATTAAAATTGTATCAACTATGCAACGAAAATTCAAATTTTAACGCTCGAGTAGAAGCTAGGTGACCATTATCTGACAGTAAAGAGACCTTGTACGGAAATGATTGCGGTACGGAAATCACACTGCTGACTCTGCAAGATCGGCAACACTGTGTGATTATCAATAAAGTTGTTTTTTGATTTGATTATTTATCTTTGTCCATTTTGATTTGATAACTCTATAATTATTTTAATTAAAGTTTAGTATTCATTTAGATATTAAAGTTTTCATTCATTAATAATTCTTTAAGAGTACAGATATTAATCTTTTTTCTTGGAAACTAGCTATTTTTAAATATCGCATTAACCTAGCCAAGTAGGATCCTCCCAAGCCATGTCATCCAGAGTTATGAGAAAGTTGGGTCTGCAGACAGATAAGGATCTGATTATCCCTGGGGATGATGCTAGTGACACAGAAGCAGATTTTTCTTCCGGAGGAACTAAGAAAAAGTTGAACCTTAACCGATATGATTTGGTGAGTACTGTTATACTGTATCTTACATTTTATAATTGGTAAATGTCTAGTTGAACCAGTTGAGATGGCAAGCTGTCTGGAGGTTAAGGGCAGAATTAATAGACATTTTTGATATACCTCTGTGGACTTTAGTCTAGATTTTGGGTATTGTTTCAAAGGGGAAACTTAACACTTTCACCACCAACTGTATTTTCGACTATTTTCATTCATAGGCCAGGCGTGATTTTGATGTGGTGATACTTCAAAGTATCCCTGGCCTGGGGAAGAGATTTCATGTCTACGCCAAGTGATACTTTTAAATTTGACATGTTCTTGGATACTGCTAGGCCAGAGCAACACATTCCTCATGTTAAACATATAGAAAGTGTTACTCACAAGTATCACCAGCATCTTATAGAAGACTCTGTGGGTGATACTTTGAAGTATCACCATGTTTATACTAGCGCATAATAGCGCAGAGCCAGGTGATACTTCCATGTATCACCTGGCGCTGAAAGTGTTAATAAGGTCCAAACTTTTCATCTTGATGTTGCCTAATTATTTTGCCCTTTGACTGCAATCTTTGGTGAATGTCTACTAGTACAGTAAGAAGCTCAATACAGCAATTTTTGGCCAAGATGAGTTATATTTCACTTTATTATCTAATTCAAATTTACTAAGGCATGGCCGTACTGCTAGACAGCAATGCCTTTTTGAACTTTTTATAATTTTTCTGGACAAAGCGATAATGGTTTTGGGGGAATCAATTCTGAGACATTTTTTGCTATCTCTTACCGTTTTGGCTAAACAACTCCGGACAAACAAACATAGGTAGGTAGGTAGTCCTTTTTCTGTTTTATATATAGAGATGTAACAAAGAGACTGATCTGAACCAATGATGAAATTTCCTAAAGTCAATGAACAGAATGTGGGTATCTTTTCTTTTTTCAATTCTCTTATTTATTATCTGCGTCAAGGTAAATATTTGGTCAGTGCTTGATCAATTTTTCCTGCATCCATTTCTTCCTTTGGTGTATGTATCTTGTAAAAAATATCTCTTTTTCTTTTACTTTGTCCCTTCTTTGAAAAAATCTTGAAGTGGTTTAATTTTTTTTATTATTATTATTTTAGCTCAATCAGCAGTCTCACTCGGAATCAGAAGTCAAAGAAGATGATGATCATGAAACCACAGGCTCAAGAAATGCAAGTGAAGTTGGAGGTGCATTCAATGAAAGTAAAGATACACAGAAGCGTAAAAAGAAAAAGAAGAAAAAGAAATGTAGCTCCAAAGCTCCAAATCCAAGGAGTAGTGAGGATAACTTTGAGGTAAGTCCATCCTTTTATAATTAATGTTTTAAATGAGGTTAAATTTCTTTATGGTGATTGAGTTATGAATTGTACCTATGTGTACAAGTATGTGTGTTTCATGAGCTTGAAAACTGCCAAAAATAATTTAAAGAAATCAAAACCACAATTTCAGCCAAAAAAATCAGAGCCTTTGTATTTTTGGGACCATAAAAAATATTTTATAGAATATCATCTCAGAAACATATTGGGAGACCCTAAAAATTGAAAAAGGTGATTCAGAATAAAAGAAGGGGTACACTGACACAGGGTGTCTGTTTTCTACATGACAATGCCAGACTTCACTTGGAGAACACTACCAAACATCTCCTGGAATTGTTTAAATGGGATGTTTTGAACCACCCAGCACATTTCCCTGTGGCACCTTCAGGTTACCACATGGTCACAACTCTGAAGATGCACATGGGTGGAAAAAGTCTGTTTTCAATGGACATGGATGGTGGAGAAGTCAAAGAAAGAGGTAGCAGGAGATCCCCCACCTCACCACCTGTAGTGAGGGGGATGATGACTATGTTGAAAAATAACTTATATATTAGTCCATAACCATAATAAGTCCTTGCACCTATTCTTTTATTGGACCTATTGAAAGAGTTCATCATAAGGATATTTAACCCAGATAACGCGGTGAAATTTTTTGTTTTATTTTTTTGGAGTGATATAAATTGAGTCCTGAATCAAAACAAGTGCTGTCAACTTATCACTCGGACTCAAAACAAAGAGCTTAAGGTGTCGCCAACTAACCTCAACAAGCTGAGTTAATTAGAAAAATCCACAATGTAGTAACTGTCACCAGATGGGGCTGACGTCCTTCCAGAAGGACGTCCTTCTGGAAGGACGTCAGCCCCATCTGGGTTAAGGTATTTTATGGATATCCATATCCATAAACATTGTAAGGATATTCATAAACTTGCTAGTAAAACTATCATTACATTAAAACTGATTCTCACAAAATTTGTGAACTTAAATTTTGAATTTAAATTATATGAAATTGGGCAAGTACCTATCTATCATGCTTGCTGCATAACCTTGTATTTGTTCATTTACATTATTTCAGGATGAAGTGGCAAGATCAGTCAGAGAAGTGAATCAAATTTTAGGAGAACCATGCAAACAAGCTTGTCCCAGTACTGATTCAGATATATTCACATCATGTAATAAAGTCAAACTTTTAGCTGTAGAGGCAAAGTTTCTTAACGCCAATAATGAATTGAAGAGAATGTTTGGTTCAAAGGTAGTCCATGCTGAAAGTAACAGGTACTTTGGTGACAATATTCAAATTATTTTTGAGAAAACTTCAATATTTAAAAAAATATGAATAATAATAATATTGCCTTATTTATTCTGCCCTTATTTTAGTTTGACAAATAAACTAGTAAATAAATAATTTGGGAGAGCTTTTCACAAAGTTGTAGGTTCAATTTATTTGGAATGAATGACCATCAAAGAAGTTGGTCGAAAACTAGAATTATAAAATTAACTCAGTTACTGGCTGCATTGCCATCAATCCATCATACTGTAACATCCCCTCTTCAGTAAAAAACATAATCCTTGTATCTAGATGGTAATTTGGTTTGCCTCCTCTGACGTGTTGGACGTTCATCTTCATTATCATTAGACATGATTGTTGGTGACTGGTTTGGGGAATTCTGAACATTTTCTTTGTCTTCAGTTGGACTAGATTCCACTACATCATCACCTCTTTCTTCATTTTCACAAGATGATGTTTCAGGATGAGTTGAATCTGGTTTAATAAATTTTTCATTTCTCCTTAGCATAGCTCCTTCTGAAGTTCTCACGGTATATGATCTATTCCCATCTTTGCTCTCAATTTTACCTTTAGACCAAGTTTCGCTTTCAGGCATTTTCTTATACCACACATCTTCATCAACCTCCAGGTCTTGTCTAC
Organism: Bactericera cockerelli; assembly: GCA_024516035.1. Lineage (NCBI taxonomy): Eukaryota > Metazoa > Arthropoda > Insecta > Hemiptera > Triozidae > Bactericera > Bactericera cockerelli. Next base: position 29,993,152 of record CM044959.1, read on the forward strand.
TAACTGAATGTCTATCATAATATATTTTTGCCTTATTTTTATTTTCTTTTATTTTGTCCTGTACACATTGTTGCTCAATAGGTTCAAGATCCTTGTTTATACTTGGTATGTGACACCGCAACCATCTGTTCATTAACCTTTTAGCAGGACTGAAGTTTGTCTTATTCGGTGTATTTCTATGAAGCAACAACATTTGGTAAAAGTCTGTGTTGCTGTCAATGCTTTTCTTTATAAGTGTTTTTACTACTTTGACGGCGGATTCTGCTTTTCCATTAGACTGTGGGTAATGCGGACTTGACATGACATGATTAAACTCCCAATCATTACTGAATTTCTTAAACTCCTGTGATGAAAAATTCGTTGCACCGTCTGTTATAACGGTTCGGGGAATACCATGTCGACTAAAGTTTCTCTTGCAGATGAGAATAACACAAGCTGAACTTAAATCTTTTAATTCGTCAATTTCGAAGTAATCAGAGTAATGATCAATTGTGACAAGGAATCTTCTTTTCTTTCCTTTAATGTCTACTTCAAAAACATCCATGCTAATTATTTCAAAAGGTTCTTTAGGTACTTCATAAGATTTCATTTCGATTCTCTTTTGATTTGTCGATAATTTTGCACAAGTTTCACAAGATTGCACAAGATCTTTAATTTCATTGTTCAAATTAGGCCAAAACACAACTTCCTTAGCCAGCTTTTGTGTAGCTTCTATTCCAAGATGTCCTAAGTGAATTTTTTTTAAAAATTCTTTTCTGAGTTTGACAGGAATTAATATCTGATTTCCTTTTAGAATTATTCCATCTTCTATTGTTAAATCGGCTCTGTAATTCCAAAAGCACTTTAACTCATTGGACAGTTTGTGTTTTTCTTCTGGCCATCCTTTGATTATTTGTTGCTTCAGATGCTGAAGTTGACCATCAGTATTTGTTTCTTCTTTAATTCGTTGAATTGATTCATCTGATATTTTAACTATCTTGTTATCATAGTAATTTATACCAGTATTAATTATTCTTAATGTACTGACGGTTTCACACAAATCTATTTCTTGTGAAATTTTATATATGTCATTTTGCTTTTCAATATTCTGCAAACTTTCAGGTGCACGAGATAATGTATCTGCCAGATACATACTTGTACCATTCTTATATTTTACAAGTAAATTATATCTTTGAAGGGTCAATATCATACTTTGTAAACGTTTTGGAATTTTTAACAATGGTTTTTTAAATATTGATACTAATGGACTGTGGTCTGTCTCAATAACAACATTTGGCTGTCCACAAATATACTGGTCAAAGCGTTGACATGCAAACACAATCGCAAGCATTTCTTTTTCAATCTGTGCGTAATTCTTCTGTGTTGATGTTAACATTTTAGAAGCGTAAGCAACAGGTTGATCTTCTTGCAAAATGGCACATCCAAGGGCAAAAGAAGACGCATCAGCTTGAATAGTAATAGGTTTCTTTGGGTCAAAATATTTCAATTTTGTTGCATCTGCAATGATATTTTTTATATTCAAAAATGCTTTTTCTTCATTATCAGTCCACTGAAATGTTTCTCCATTTCGCGTTATTTTTCTTAGAACTTCTGTTGTATCAGATAATTTGTTTATATATCTTGACAAATATGTTACCATTCCAAGAAATCTCATCACAGCTTCTTTATTTTCAGGTCTCGGCATATTGACAATTGATGATATCTTGCTAGGGTCTGGCTTGATTCCCTGAGAAGTCAATATATGACCATAAAATTTTATTTCTTTTTTACAGAGATGTGTTTTATCTGGATTGAGTTTAACATTTCGTTCTTTCAACCTCTTAAGAAGTGCTTCAAGATTTTTATCGTGATCACATTGAGCATCCTCTTGAGAATCACCATAGCCAACAATGAGAATGTCATCCGCTAATACAAACACACCTCTCAAACCATGTACTACTTCTAACATTTTCTTCTGAAAAATTTCCATGGCTGTTGATAAACCAAATGGAAGTCTAAGGTATCTGTATTTTCCGAACGGTGTCCAAAAAGCTGTTAATTTACTGCTTCGTTCAGTTAATTTTACTTGCCAAAATCCTCTTGTCGCATCCATAGTTGAAAATAATTTTGCGTTATTTAACTCTGGAATTATTTCATCGATTGTAGGTAGTTGCTGTTTTGTATCCTTGATGGCACGATTCAGATGGGTAGGATCAATACATACTCTCAGTTTATTATTTCTCTTCACAATAGTCACATTACTTGTCCAGTCTGTGTATCCAGGTTCCTCAACAATTATATTATTTTTCAACATATTCTCAATTTCCATCTTCAAGTCATCTTTTAAGGCAATTGGAACACGACGTGGGCTTTGTTTTACTGGTGTTACCTCAGTTGAAAAATCAATGTCAACTTCACCTGCTATTTCACCTATGCCTTCAAATACATCTTTATACTTTTCAACCATTTGCTTTGTTGAATGAGGTATATTTTTTTCGAGTTGTTTCTCTTGTATGTTCTTGATTTCACATATTTTCAAAACTTCACGGCAGTAGGTTATCAGGTTCAAAGTATCACATGCTTTGTATGAAAGTAAAGGTTTGTGATCATAGTCTACCACAATAAATTCCAAGTGAAAATAAAGTTTGCCTTTTCTTATTTTCATAGTGTACTTTCCTTTGACACCCAGTGTTGTTCCGTTGACAGCTCGAAGTACAGCATTAGACAAACATAACTGAATATTTTCTACTTCCAATATGTTACATAGTGTTTTTTCGCCAATGATGCTACATGTAGCTCCAGTGTCTAATTGAAATGATGTGGTTTTAACCTTGCTATTAGGTAGGATTACATTTAAATTGATAAATACACCTTGATCTTTAAAGTGATTCACTTGTAATATTTTCTGGTCAACATCATCATTGTTTGGCACATTATGATGAACATACTTTATGTTATTTCTTCTTTGTCTACAAACAGTGGCAAAGTGTCCTTTTTTATCACATTGATAACAAATACCAGTTCTTGCAGGACATTCCTCAATTTTATTATGCCATTCTCCGCCACAGTATGCACATTTTTTCTGATTTTTCGTATGTCTGAATTTCTTGTTTTTAAATTCCACCTTGTTGATTTCATTTTGTTTATCTTCTAAAAATTCTAACTGTTTCTTTGTTTCTTCACTTGATTTGCAAATATTTATAGCTTCTGAAAGATCAATATTTTTCTTTAACCAAAGTTTTTCCCTCAGTTTGACATCTTTGATAGAACAAATAATTTTGTCTAAAAGAAGTTCGTCCTCCATGGTCTTATATTCACACAATTTACTTTGAGTCTTCAGTTTAAGAAAATAGTCCTGATATGATTCTTCCTCCGTCTGTTTCATGCTATTATAAATATAGCGCTCATATCTGATGTTCACTTCAGGGGTCAACTTTTCGATCAAAATATTCAAGATTTCTTCCGTTGTTTTGTCTTCTGGTTTTTCTATTAGTTTGTATATCTTCATACTTGCTTCTTCTCCTATTGCTGTCAACATAGTCGATACTCTCACAACATTTGTTTCTGTTTGGAGGCCACTAGCTGTTTCAAAGTTATTCCACATTCTTCTGAAATGTTCAATGTTAGATCGGACATTGCCGTCGAGCTTCAATCCGCTTGGTAGAGGTAAACTGTTGACCTGCTTTACCAGGGTGACACTCTGCTTGACTTTTTCTTCTGACAATTGAGCTTTCAAAGTTTTGTTCTCTGCTTCATACTCCGCTAACTTCTTCTGCACAATCTGTTGAATTTGTTTTTCCAGTTCTTTGTCCATTATTTGATGTCTCAGATGTTATTTTATTAAACAAAGAAAGGAATTAAACAGGAACAAAATTTCAACACACCTGACACCATATTTTAGTTTGACAAATAAACTAGTAAATAAATAATTTGGGAGAGCTTTTCACAAAGTTGTAGGTTCAATTTATTTGGAATGAATGACCATCAAAGAAGTTGGTCGAAAACTAGAATTATAAAATTAACTCAGTTACTGGCTGCATTGCCATCAATCCATCATACTGTAACAGCCCTATTAATCCTAATAAGTCTCATTCTTCCAGCAGTAAGCCCAAGACATATTATGTGTTATTATATGGTCAAAATCCTAAAGGGAAGGATAACTTATCCTGGGTTTCGAACCCACAACCTCTGGATTGCCACATGGATGCCTTTAGTTACTAGAAGAGGTAGCTCATTGTTTTAAAATTAATCAAAATAAACTTGTGTGTAAATCACAATGTGTTTCTTTTTAATTTTAAGTCAGCTCACTTAACCTACCATTGAGATAGTGCCTCCGCACCCCTCCTTCCCACAGACCATACTGTCCACTGGCAACACTGTCAGGGACAGCGAAGAAACCTACTACACATGCGCGAAGAGAACAGAAGTCCCCCTCCCCTCTCTACCTTGGCCGGGAGCTGTAGGCAGGCTAGCTTGTACGTCAGTGTGTTTCCGATTTCCTCTCTGACCTGCAGACCATTTTCTCGCCAAAATCGTTGATTTTCTTTTGAGGAAAAGGGAAGCCATTAATGGCGGAAAATTTTCTTTTCCTTTCTTAATTATTGTGGGATATATAGATAGTGCGTTCTGAATAATTTTCTTGTCCCACTTAATGGGATTTGTTTTTTTTGTCAATTTATCTTCTGGTGCTTGAGTTTACGAGCTTTCAAATTTGAGCAATTTTCTTTTGTTCTCGGAATTCCGTCCATACCCCCTCGTGGTAGGTGTGCTTTCTAGCGATCTACAAATTAGGATATCTAAGTTTCAAAGGTAAGAACTTTCTCACTTAGTGTTTTTACTCGCGAATTCGCTTGAGTCTCAGTGCTACAGAATGATAATTTTGGGTCCCTTGCACATAAGATCACCTCATGTATCTTACTGGGTTGAACCCATTTTCCCTTGTCTGCCCTGCAGCCTGGTTGAAACAACTTTACCTGGGGCCCCCCTACATTGCTTATGAATGTTGCAAGAACTTCATTCCGGGTTGACCCCCCCATAAATAATACTTTTGGGTCCCTTGCGCAAGATTACCTCAGGTATCTTGCTAGGTTGAACCCACTTTCCCTTGTCTGTCCTGCAGCCTGGTTGAAACAACTTTACCTGGGGTCCCCTACATTGCTTATGAATGTTGCAAGAACTTCATTCCGGGTTGACCCCCCCGCCCCCCCCATAAATAATACTTTTGGGTCCCTTGCGCAAGATTACCTCAGGTATCTTGCTAGGTTGAACCCACTTTCCCTTGTCTGTCCTGCAGCCTGGTTGAAACAACTTTACCTGGGGTCCCCTACATTGCTTATGAATGTTGCAAGATCTTCATTCCGGGTTGACCCCCCCATAAATAATACTTTTGGGTCCCTTGCGCAAGATTACCTCAGGTATCTTGCTAGGTTGAACCCACTTTCCCTTGTCTGCCTCAGCAGCCTGGTTGAAACAACTATACCTGGGGTCCCTATATCGTTTATGATTGTTTCATACTGGGTTTACCCCCCCTCTTTCCCCCCATTGGATGCTCTAACATGGAAGCATTTTTCCCTTCAAACGGAATATAACATTTGGACCGAGACCTTTCAGATGGACTCTCAAGAGGATCAGGTCTCTGCGATTGACCTTGGAGACGATGGCTCCACACTAGCCCCTCCATACTCACCCATCACTCCGCCAGGACAGTCCAAATCTCGGTCCAAATCATCTGTATCGGCTCGCTTTGCTTCCTTGGAGAAGAAACTCTTCTCATCCCTGGAATCCAAGTTTGAAGCCCTGAGTCAGCAGATGCTTTACAGGATGCAACCCCCTCCTCAAACCACGCATGATGAGCATGGGTCGAGGGACAGTGAGGAGGATACAACTCCAGACTCTGATTCTGTTGAGTTCCCTGGCACATACAATGACGTGTGGGCCCCACAAGCCCTTCCGGCAGCACAGCCCTCCATGGCATCTCAGCCCTCTCACACTGAAGGGTTTATAAATTTTGACCCTTCCACAGTGCTACAGGAGCCCACTTATCCTGAACCATCCCGTCGCATTCAGGAGCTACTGCAGTCTTGTCAGCAGTGGGGAAGTGAGGGATGGAATCGGGTGACATACAAGGAAGCTGAAAAGAACCTTCGACATGGCGGTGGATTTCAGCCCCTCAATGTTAACCCTCAGCTCAGTGGGAGGGGTAAAGATAGTTACCCTCTGCGTAATTTTGAGCGCATACTGGGTAATATTCAGTATGGAATATTGGCTCAGCGGGATGCTTTCTCCAGGGCTTCGGAAGCTTTCTTGGCCAAGTGGCCAAATGCGGCTCCTGAATTCATAAAGGCATTTACTGGAGACCAGGCGGAATTTCGCCAGATCTCTCAGGATTTGGTCCAGTATGCTTGTGGCAAAAGAAGTGAGGTAATTGATCAGCGCAGAAACCAGTTTTTAAATACTGACCCAGATGTCAGACGCCAAATTGCGCTGATCCCTCCTTCTCATACTCACCTATTCTCTGAGGGTGGATTGACTGGTTGCCCGGTCCCTCCCAAGTCTTCATATGCATATAAGCCACGGTCATTGAGAAAAAGAAGAGCGCAACCCCTTCCCTCTGGCCGGAGTGGACCACCACACTCCAAGGCTCCAAGGAGGTCGAACGCTAGGGAACAGGCTCCCCAAGGCCGACAAATCCCGGCTTCCCAGAACTTTCGGAGTTTCCCTACTACCTCTAGCAGGGGTCATCGGGGAAGACGTCAGTATTGACGGTCCACAGGGGGAGTTCAAGGCAGGGAAGCTTTGTTGGTTCCTAAAACAGTGGGAAATGTTAGGGGCCCCCCCTCAGCTGACCTCCCTGATTTCAGGATACCGGCTACCCTTCAAAGCTCGCCCTCCGCTACGAGGTCTTCATCTCCCGATTCCCCCGCCTCTTGTGACAGCGGTGTCACACAGAATGAACACAGTGATTCAGGAAATGCTCCAGAAAGGCATAATTGCCCCCTCAACCTGCCCTACAGGTTTTCTGTCACACATGTTCATCCGGTTCAAGGGAAATGGTCAACCCCGACCAATATTCAACCTCTTCCAGCTAAACCGCTTTCTGAAACTCAGGAAGTTCAGACTGGTGAACCACTATCGAGTGCCATCCTTCCTGTTACCCGGGGACTACCTGGCCACTATAGACCTGTCAGACGCTTATTGTCATGTGCCGGTAGCCAAGTGTCATCAAAGGTTCCTGTCGTTCCACTACCACGGCGTCACTTACAATTGGATATGCCTTCCTTTCGGGCTGGCATCCGCCCCACAGGCCTTCAGCCAGCTTACCAATTGGGTGGCGTTTATTCTCCGCTCCTGGGACGTTCGTGTGCTTGTTTACCTGGACGACTTTCTGATAGCAGCTTGCTCACGTCTACAACTTCAAGAACACGTAAGGATGGCACTAAACCTTCTCTACTTCCTGGGATGGCAGGTCAACAGGGTAAAATCCCAGACCAATGCGGCCCAGTCAAGAACCTTCCTAGGTCTAAAGTGGGACACAATAATGCAGCGGGTCTCTCTACCCAAAGAAAAGTTGGAAGGAATCTCCCAACTGATCCAATGCCTGCAGGCTCGTCCAGTATGGTCACTTCACTCCCATCAGAGGTTGTTGGGTCTGCTAAACTTTGCAGCATTCACCGTCCCCCTAGGAAGGCTGCACTTAAGGCCATTGCAGTTGGCTGCCAAGGCCTTACCTCGAAGCAGACCAAGGCAGATACCCCAGTCCGCTCAGTCAGCGATTTCCTGGTGGGCCCAACACATAGGAGATGGCATCAACTATGTGACCCCACCAACAGGTGTTGTCCTTTCAACGGATGCTTCCGATTGGGGAATAGGTGCCACCATAGATTCATCAATCCACCTGAATCACAGATGGACTGCTCGACAAGCCAAATGGCATATCAACCTCCAAGAGCTGTATGCAGTGAGATGGGCAATAAAATCAAACCCCTCCCTGTTCAAAGATCGAACAGTAACAGTAATCACAGACAGCACGGTAGTGGCTGCTCAGATCCGAAAACAGGGAGGCTTGCATTCAGCAGCCTTGCTTCAGGAGACATACAAGCTCTTAAATCTAGTACACCATCTTCAATCAGCCATCAGGGTAATTCGTGTCCCGAGGAGGTACAACATCCTAGCAGACCGCCTCTCAAGAAACTTGGCACCTCCGGAATGGCATCTGACAGTCGACGCAACCTCGACAGTTTTTCGAAGATGGGGCACGCCAGCCGTAGATCTGTTTGCTTCTCGTCGGTCAGCTGTGGTTCCGGCGTACGTGTCGCTCGATCCCCACGACAACGAAGCTCTTTATGTAGACGCTCTCTCAAGACCTTGGCAATTCAACCTAGCTTGGGTGTTTCCCCCACCTCCCCTCATTCCCTTAGTGCTACGTCACCTGGATACTGCCACAGGGACATATCTCCTTGTCTCCCCTCGGTGGGAGAAGACTTTTTGGCGGACCGACATCAAGAGGAGAGCAATTGCTCCCCCAATCAAGTTGAGAAACCTCAATCAGTCCTTGATAGACCTGTCAACGAGCAAGCCTCCTCCAAATGTTCAGAACCTCCAGTTGGAAGTTTGGAAAATACGGGGTGGTTACCCCACATATTGCACTGGTCTCCAGCAGAACAGGAGTTGTTGAACACAGCATGGAGACCCTCTACCCTAAAGACATATAGACGTCCTTGGTTGCGATGGGTTGAATGGGCCAGGTCTCATTCCATCAATCACACTCATCCCAGTCCATCGGATGTTGCCCGCTTCCTGGCGCATCTACACTTAGACCTCCATCTTTCTGCTGCATCCATCTCACTGCATAAGTCAGTCATTGCCACTTTTACCAATCCGGATGCATCAAGCTCACCCAGTGGTACATCGAATGATTAAGGGGATCCAATCCACAATTCCTAGAAATATGGAACGCAAGATCTGGAATATTGATCAACTGAAGCAGTGGATTATTATAAACCCTCCGGACCCCGCCAGTTTCTTTCAAGTTACACGTCATGTTGCTACATTGCTTCTTTTAGCATCAGGCCGAAGGGTTCATGATCTTACTCTCCTTCATATCAAGGAAAAGTTTTTTTTTTTTCAGCGGATTCTTCCTGACATCATTTTTTGGCCTGCCTTTGGCTCAAAAACAGACTCCAGAGATATTATTCAATCTGGATGGCGACTTTCACCTAGTCCAGCCGAACCTCTATTTGACTTAGTTCATTGGGTTGAGGTCCTTATTGAGCAACGCCAACAACGTTGTGGAGCTCTTCCCATTTCTGCCCTTTTCATCTCCACAAGAGGAAAAGTAAAAGCGGCTTCAAGAGCTATAATTGCCAAATGGGTTTCTACTGCTCTAATTCAAGCAGGAATTTCGGCTCCTGCTGGCAGTTTCCGTTCTGCTGTTAATTCTAGCCTGGCACATGCTAATGTTCAGTTGGATAGTATTTTGTCTCGGGCGAATTGGAGGAATTCCTCAACATTCCTTCGACATTATTATAGGCAAATTGAGCCTCTCAACAGTTCCCTTGAGGCTAATTCTGTTATGGCTAGCTTTCAACCAACAAACTAGCCAGGGATGTAATAGATCTCCCAAATTATTTTTATTCTTGTTATTAAGAATTCTGTGCAAAACCTCTTTGCCCCATTGTTTGTACATACTAAACTTATTGTCTGCAAACTGTTTTATGGAGATAAGTTAATCTCTTACTTGAAATCATTTATCTTCTGGTGGTGGCCGAATTCTTGATTTCTCTTTCGATGATTTTCTTTATTCGAGATTATTTCCTGATTTATATACTATGTTAATGCATTAAAGATGTGCACTTTTATCTTCAAGTATCTACCTATTCTTACTTCTTCTCTACCTAATCACAGTGTATTTCCGACCTTCCTAACCGGCCAGGAGCTGGCAGATATCAAACACTTCTCAAAGGTAGGTTAAGTGAGCTGACTTAAAATTATACAGTTTTCTCCCCGTAGGGACCCGAAAACTGTTATTTTTAGGTGAAGCGAGCTTAACCTACCCACATAAAGCCTTGCCAGCTTAAATTATGTGCCTTTATCACTGACGTACAAGCTAGCCTGCCTACAGCTCCCGGCCAAGGTAGAGAGGGGAGGGGGACTTCTGTTCTCTTCGCGCATGTGTAGTAGGTTTCTTCGCTGTCCCTGACAGTGTTGCCAGTGGACAGTATGGTCTGTGGGAAGGAGGGGTGCGGAGGCACTATCTCAATGGTAGGTTAAGCTCGCTTGACCTAAAATAACAGTTTTCGGGTCCCTACGGGGAGAAAACTGTATAATTATTTTCTTTTTCAATTTTTTCCTTTTTAAGAATTGACTAATATGGACATAATTGACTGAACAGAGTGAGGTTCTCTTCTAACTTTGGTATACTGAGCGATTTGGCTTTTGTTGGTTTGTTTGTCTGTTCCACAATAACTCCCAAACAAATGCATGAAAAATGTTGAAATTTAATACAGGTGTTAATTGGGGTCCTAGAGTCATACTATTCAAAACTGCTATTGTTGACACCTGGTATGTATTTGATTCAAGGAATAAAATTTTGTGTAATTCTTTGCTGTATATATTTTTTATTAATATTTTCTAGCAAGAGGAAGTCACGAGGACGAGCCCATGTGAAGCAGACCATGCTGGTCACAGCTAAGGATACATGGCTTCCAGTTGGCAAGCCTGGTATCTCCATGAAGTTGGTTAACAAAACCTCTATTAATTCGGATGGCAACTTGCTTCACTTTGTGTTTGAACATAGTGTCCAGTATCAGCAAGTGCAGATGAAATTCCTTGAGGCAGTGGAGAGTTTAAACCCAGACAATATTGTGGTGAGTGGGAGGAATGAGAAGATTTGCTTTTTCACTCTAAACTTGATAAAATTTCTAATGAGAAAATTAAAAAAAGTAAAAATATTTATTTTACATCCAAAACTCAATGTCAATTGGATGTCCGCATACCCATCATCCACTTTTAGAATCAACACAAATATTTACAAAACTTGAGAAAATAAACTCTTAAAACCAAACTCTGTAGAAAGAGAAAGGTTTTTTTTACAGGAGTAATTTTGGTTACCCTGTGGATCCAGACCCTTTAGCACACTCTCACTCATTGAGAGTTAGTTAATGAGGCACCAACTCATCCAAACCACAATGTTTCAGGCGATTCTCAACACAAACTCGTACCATATAGATGCTCTGCTTCAACTCTCTGAACTATGTCGCCACAGTGAGGACTTCTCTATGGCAGCAGATCTCATAGAGAGAGCTCTCTTCTGTTTCGAATCTTGCTTTCATCCCAGCTTCAACATAACCGCGTCCAATTCTTTATGTCGGCTGGATTATTGCAAACAGGAGAACAGGTAACACCACTAAAAGTTGAAAACGCAATCATTGTTTTTTTTTAAGTTCTTAATCAACAAATTACTCATTTTTCCAAAGCAATTCGATTTTTTTTTTTTTTTATTCCTGGCATATTTACTCAAATCATCCTTGAATTTATTGTGATTTTTTTACATGTTTATGACTGTCAAAGTACTACATTTTTTTTTCATATTATATATTACTAAAAAAAAATTATAATACATAAAATCCTTTTGTTTATCTACAGGGGTTTCTTCATCGCTCTGTTCAAGCACACCCTCTCGGTAGGCAATCACGCATGTTATCGCACGGCCCTGGAGTTATGCAAAGTTCTTCTCTCCCTGGACCCCGAGTCAGACCCTTTAGCAGTCATTCTTCTTATTGATTTTTACGCCTTGAGAGCGCAGGAATACACATGGCTCATAAAGTTCTACAATGAGTGGGAACCCGACAGGAACTTATCTCAGGTAACTAACTAACTGGGTACCCGTGTGTTATCTGGAGATATAATCAAGGATCATAAGCTGTTCCCACTGGCTAATGAGTTTTGCTAGAGGACTATAAACAGAGAAAAGACTAGTGAACCCTAACAAGCCAGGGTTTAAAAGCTTAAAAAGAAAAAGCCAACGTTATCAAGATGGTTGATCGCACATAAGAATATGTGGTTCAGTATGAGCCAACTTTTCAAGAATGTCATTTTCCCCCAGCCGTAGCCATCATAGTTACAACAAAACGGGTTAATCCCATTGATTTGTCAGAAAGAAAAAACAATGGCATATAAAGGGACTAATAGGGAAGGAACGCTTATCCAGCCTCACTAGCTGACTTTTTTCTAGGGGTTGTCCCTTGAAACAACAAAAAAACTATAGTCCTCGTGATGATTTGTCCCAACTTATTGTATAATGTGCACCATTAACCGACCTCAGTAGCTTGATCGATAAGGCAGCGGACTAGTAACCTGGCGGTCGGTGGTTCAAGTCCCGGTTTCAGCATAAATTTAGTAAAGCGAGTTTGAGTAGTTGTGACATCACGAAAGTGATTAACACAAATATGATAACTTTTTTTTTTAATGTGCACCATTATTTAATGAATTTTGGAAGTTCAAAAAGCTTGTTTTGATTTTTATTTATTGTTAATATATCTTGTTTTTATTTTCTACATTTTCTTTTATTATTACTTTATTCATTATCATTATTATTTTATTATTATTATCTTTTTTTTTTCTTCTTTTTTTTCAAACCTAAGCAAGGTTTTTTTATTTTATGTATATAATCTTAAGAATATTAAATGTATGTATGTACAAAATGTCTGTTTAAATTTGAAAATAAACGAGACCTTGTTTAGACTGCTGGAATAAAGGGACTTTTTAGTCTCACCTCGGCAGTATAAACAAGGTAATTTCTATTCTATTCTACATGTTTTCATTGTTTACCCTCTTCAGTTGCCAAACTTCAAGTACTCGCTGGCGGTGGCTCACTTCCAGAACAATGAGGTGGAGAAAGCCCACACCCTGCTCCAGGAGGCTCTGCTCATGTTCCCCATGATACTGCTGCCCCTGCTGGAGAAGTGCGCCATCCAGCCTGACTCACGAGTGCAGACGCACCACTTCTTTGCCGGACACTCGCCCAGGACGTAAGTTTTTTTTTTTTTTTTTTTTTAATGAATATTTATTTAAAGAGAGGTCTGTAACATTCAGAGTCCTTGCCCCGCGTAAGTTTTTTTATTGTGATTTTAACACTGTATATTTTGATAATATAAAATAAGTCTGGCTGGGGGACGTTAAACAGGGAGAAAACCAGTGTCTCGCTAGAGGACTATAAACAGTGAACAGACTAGCCAACCCTTACAAGCCAGGCTAGCTTGCAGTTTCCTAAGGGTTTAATGGCTTATAAAGAAAAGTCCAAGTCCTCATGATGGTTGATCGCACATGGAAATATGTGGTTCAGGACGAGCCAACTTTGAAATAAAGTTGGCTGGAGACCATCACTCACCCCTCCAGCTGTAGCCAAACTGGTTACAACAGCAACAACAACATAATATAAAATACAGCAATAACTGAAATGATTTTTCTGAGAATTGAAAATAAAAAAACACACTTCAATGGACACCACAGACAGGAGAAAATCAGACGTTTGCATTTGACTAGAGTTCTCGATTTGGTGAAAAGTCCTCTTTGTATAATAATAATAATAATAATACTAGATTCTAGTAGTAAGTAACCCCTTGGCGAGTTTAATGCTTGAAGCATTTTTTAACTCTCAGAGTCATATTATTACGTGGTCTTATACTCAAATAAATGAGAAAAATCATGCATTGGGTGGGATTTGAAACAACTGGTCTCTACGCTACCTGAATTACCAAAATAGATAACCACTCGACTACCAATGAATCCACAATGTATCAATAAATAGTAAATCAATAATTAGTTCCGAGAAATTTCTAATATTAGAAATTGGAAGTATTGTGTTCGTTTTTGTAAAAAAAAAAATATATTTTTGCTCCGATTTCAATTTTTTTCATATTTTTCGTTTAACTTTATTTCAGTACAAGTAACGCACTTCAACAACTAGTTAGTCTGTACGTCGAGAGAAGTTACCACGTGTGGAAGGAATCAGAACTACTGCCTTGGCTTGAACGTAATGTTCTTGTAGTACTAGATCAAGTCGATAAAGGTTTGTCTACTTATATTTATTGATTCTGTTAGTTATATGCTAAAAGTTAGTGCGAAAACAAAATACATATAAACTCTGTTTCGTGTTAATATAGGCCTGTTGGCTGGCGCTACTTGACGAGCGCTCGCCTCCAAGCGAGTTTGATGTAATAATGATTTAAACCCGTGTTTAATTATTAATGTAATGTAAACAATAAATTTTTGTATCTATGGGTCATGGGAATCAGAGCTATCAGACACCCATAACTTCATCTCATAAGTAAATTAGTTCTGCCCTTAATAGCTTTGTGCTTTGCCCTTATCAGATATATTATTATTACTACTTAAGTTAAGTAACGTCCAGCTAGATTAGGACTTGTATGTGTGACCATTCAAATTCGAACCCTCGTAATGCTGGCCATTCCCGGCCTTACTCAGACTGCTTGAGGTTAATTAAGCTGGTTTGTGGGTGAAATCGACGTTGAACACAAAAAACTTTAAAGTTAAGTCTGAGTATTGTTAATGCAGGTAAAAGGATTCCTACCGAGAGTTATGGAAGTCCATACAAGCCTTCCACTACTGTGATATGTATATGTATTTGTACCTATCCATAGTTATTTCACGTTCACGGAATTTTTATTACACTTTTCTATTTGTCAATCAGCAGCAGCTTTCCACTTGTTCTCGTGAGATTAAATTGAATTGAAGCTTTATTTTACAATAAAAATAACAATAGCAAATTGTTGTATCAGGCGTACTTCTCTACCTACAAGACACTTACTCTTCTTATTTCTATATCAGGACTAGCCAGCGTGGAGGAAGCCAAGCAGAAGAGACAGCGCCTGTACCAAGCCACTATACCCAGGAGTATACTACGCCATGTCGTGCTGTCAGACGTCAAGAATGTGAACGCGATTATCCCTGAGGTAAAATCCAGTGTCTTTGTCGGATCAAACCGTATTTTTACTTCATGTTTAAACCAATTGGACTTATACTAGTGTCAAAGATTGGGTTGGGTGGAAGAGATTGCCACAGGCAATAACCCCGCCCTTGAGGTAGGACATTATTGTTATTTTCTTTTTTTTTACTTATTTATTTTGTCATTTGTTTGTTTTTTTTTTCTTCTCTTAATTTTATACTGTTACCTGTACTTTGTCTTCCTAATAAAGCTTAGTAAAAAAAAAAAAAAAAAAAAAAAAAAAAAAAAGATCCGCCATTCTTTATGAACCATTTTGATATGCCTATATTTTCAGACTGAAGTTTCAAAATGATTTTTTCTTTGATGGAGTTCTAGAAAACGAATTTGCCATGTTTGCCATATATTCACCAGTTGACGTTTTGAAGATCACATCAATCACAATGAAGATGTTAGCCTTGATGCAGAATGTATGGAATTCAGACATTCTCTCAAGTTGTGTATCGCGTTTTCTGATAATGTCTTTGGGGATAGCATTGATTTATTGTATTCTTGATTTAGGTAAAACCAAAAACCCTACAAGAACTCAAAGATGCTATTCGACCTAGAAAGCAATGCTAACCTCGAATACATGTTGGTAAACGTGATGTGGAACTTGGGAGAACACTTGAGCTCTGAATTCATGCACTCTGCATTAAGGCCAACATCTTCGTGATGTGATTTTCAATACGTGAACAGAGATGTATTACAATAAATGGCACTCTCTTTTCTAGCATCCCATCAAAGAAAAAATCATTATAAAACTTCAGTTTTGAAAACATAGACATTTCAAAATGATTCCTGATCAAGGGCGGACCTTGTAATTATATTTGTAAATTTAAGAAATACTTCTTTTGCCATTAAAAAGTATTTATTTAACATTGATTTTTTTTTACAAATACCAACCAATTGTAGTGAAACGGTCGTTTTGCGGAGGACGCCTTCGAGACAACTCAGTGCTTGTATGAAGAGACATATACATCCAATGACCGACCTCTGTAGCTTGATCGATAAGGCGGCGGACTTGTAACCTGGAGGTCGGTGGTTCAAGTCCCGGTTTCAGCGTAAATTTGGTAAAGCGAGTTTGAGTAGTTGTGACATCACGAAAGTGATTAACACAAATATGATAACTTAAAAACTTAACTTAACTTAACATATACATCCAATGTACCATGATTGAATATTATTGCACACAGGACTCACGGTCTCCGATCTTCAGTTTCGACCCACTCCCTCCGCTTGATTCAGTGAACCTCTACGCTCGACCCAGCACGAGCCGCATCAGCCTCATCGATAACCCGCACACCTTGTCCATATTCTTCCGCAGCTTCATGCCGAGCTTCAACGTGAATCAGGCGGCGCAGGAACCTGCCTTGCCTGATGTGCTCCAGCCTGCACAGTGAGTAGAATAATATTAGTACCCCTGCCTGATGTGCGGTGAGAAGAATAACATAATAGAATAATAACATCCGGGGTTAAGTGGCAGAGAATGCCTAAGGCATTAACTTCGCCCCAGATTACAAGACAATTTCACATTCAAATTTAAATATTTTTTTTTTAAACCTTATTTTGTAAATATTGTTAATTTTTTTATTATCTCTGTTAATAATTTATTGTTGTATGTCTTGTATATATAAAAAAAAGTGTAAATAAATAAAATAATACTGTAGTGAAACCCTCCTTTAGGCGAGGTTGATGCTCAAGCATTATCTACTACATAACCCTCAGTCTTGTTATTATGTGGTCACAATCGTTCACCTATTAAAATGAATGAGGAACATAATCCACGTAGGTTATCTGATCCACGGACCATGGCCTAATTTGATACTTAATATTGTTTGTTAGTTTTCTTATTATTATTATTATTTTATTTTTTTCAAATACGTTTTATATATTAAGATAAATATCAAGGTAATTGACTGAAATACGAGTGTTTAGAAACTAATAACTAATTTCTAATACGAGTGTTTAGCAATCTCTAAACCTCAGGCAATAACCCCGCCCTTTAGGTAGGACATACCTTTATTCTCTTTTTTGATCTTGTCTCTTTGTTCAATATATTTATTTTTCTGTATAATATCATTATATTGTACTGTAAATATTGTACTTTGTCTTTACCTAATAAAGAGTAATATAATAACAATAAGAACACTCATAATTATTATCATGATCGCATTACTGCTTTGAGGGTTAGGTGGTAGAAAATGCTTTGAGCATTAAGCTCGCTTGGTGGTTACCTTCCACTAAAGAGTATTATCATTATTATTATTACTGCTAGGTTTTAACTTGTAACCTCAATGTTTCATGATCCTCAGACTGGAAGGCGCCGTGGCTAATGACGCAGGGGCGGGGGGTGTGGGCGCCGCCTCTGTGGATCTCAGACGCAGCGTCAACTCTCTCATCGACGCCATGCGAGACCTGCTGTCCAACATCCACATGCCGGACGTGCAGGATGATGGAGATGTGGAGGATGGGGACGAGGAGGATTAGTGGAGATGTGAGGGCACTGCTCCTCCCAGAGGAGGATTAGTGGAGATGTGAGGGCACTGCTCCTCCCAGAGGAGGATTAGTGGAGATGTGAGGGCACTGCTCCTCCCAGAGGATGATTAGTGGAGATGTGAGGGCACTGCACCTCCCAGAGGAGGATTAGTGGAGATGTGAGGGCACTGCTCCTCCCAGAGGAGGATTAGTGGAGATGTGAGGGCACTGCACCTCCCAGAGGAGGATTAGTGGAGATGTGAGGGCACTGCACCTCCTAGAGGAGGATTAGTGGAGATGTGAGGGCACTGCACCTCCTAGAGGAGGATTAGTGGAGATGTGAAGGCACTGCACCTCCCAGAGGAGGATTAGTGGAGATGTGAGGGCACTGCACCTCCTAGAGGAGGATTAGTGGAGATGTGAGGGCATTGCACCTCCTAGAGCTGCTGGTCAGATGAAGAGAGGCACAGACATGTTCAGTCCCGGTAGCTCAGTGGTAAAGGCAGCACTCTGTGAATCCAGAGATTCCAGAGGTCGCGGGTTCGAAACCCACCCGGGACATGACAAGTTTTCCTCCCATTTGGGGTTTTTACCACATAATAATATGTCTTGGGCTTACTGCTGGAATAATGGGACTTTAATAGTCTTAATCGGGCAGTATAAATAAGGCGATATTATTGTTTTTATTATCTGAACCCTTTTTTAAAACTCTACACCTGTGAAAAGTTGGCTGAATCCATTGAAGTACATACGAGCACACTAGTAGTTTCTTCACGACTTCTATTTGTAAAATAATTCGTCGCCAGGGATAAACTGATCAATCTATTTTAATGATCAACCATATTATTACTTTTTTCAAATTCGTACTGAACTCTTGAATTGATTTTTCGTAGCGATTTGGTATTTGTGAATGAATCCACAAGACTTCATTTGCAGCTTGAATTTTTGTGACTATTTCTTTTATGAGATGTTTATTTGATTTCATCAATGATAAAAATTATTCCTTAGAGATTTTCATGATAGTGCGAAATCCTCTAAAAATGAATAGAGACCGCAGTAAATTTAGTTGCTTTATAAAACATTTTACATTATGGTTCTAGTTTAGGGATTATGTGTAAACTTGGGCTCAGTCACATTATTGCACTTGTAAAATATAACATCCAATTTTCACACATTAAATGTATGTACTAACTTGATCAATATTAGCTATTTAGCCTATCCCTGCGCTTATTATGTGCCGCTATAATTTTCAATCTGATTACCCATGACTTTCAGCAATAAAGAAATCTCATTGGAGACAATTTGAACCTAGCTGTATTAGGTACCGATAGACCTGATTATTTATTCATTTCTTGTAAATAAAGAGTTTTATTTAAATTATTTTACTTAAGTCAAAATTACTTCTTTTGTTTATTTCTATCATTCATCAGTTTTCTTAATAATAATAACAACAACACTCTTTAGTTGACGGTAACCACCAGGCGAGGTGAATGTTCAAAGCATTTTCTACCACCTGACCCTCAGATTCTTATTATTATGTGGTCACAAACTCAAATTAATGAGGAAAAATTCATGCACTGGGTGGGATTCGACTCAAAGAATCCCTAGGCTTCCTGTATTACCAGACTAGCGCCTTAAGGTCATATGGTACCCCCCAAAAGATGGCGAATTTCGTGACTCATTATCTCAACCCGCAGTCCGATTTCAACGTCGTTTTTCAACTGCATGGTCATTCACGACGGGGTTGAGATAATTAAAAATCATTTATTTAATAAATAAAAAACTGTCATTTTGTGAATTGGAAATTATACATAAACTAATATACCATCTATTTGATCAGCTTAATTAAATTGCTTACGCTATGAGAGTGACACTGTGTGGTATTAGTATTTTATAAATGCAAGTTTAATCCTATAATCAATGCATAGTTTTTTTAGCGGCAAAAGAGAGAGAGAAAACAAAACAAGTTAACACATAGGTTTAATGTAGTTAATATTTTATATTTCTAATGATACATATTAAATTTATTACACAATACATTTACTATCCACGATGAAGTAGAATAAATACAACTAAAATCGTCAGTCCTAGTCTTCACAAGACATCATTCACCTTCATTGTTTTGTTACTTATGAATAAATATCCCATAGCTTCCAAGACATAATGTAACTTAACTAATTGTACCCATGTTATTATAACATTTTTAACTCGGTTGTTCCATTTAAAAATATTTTCATAATTATGTTGTATTACTTCCGAGAAATTTCTAATATTAGAAATCGGAAGTATTGTGTTCGTTTTTGTAAAAAAAAATATTTTTTTGCTCCGATTTCAATTTTTTTCATATTTCTGGACGTTTCATAACCTCCTGAGCAAATTTGGTTTTGTGTCTGTCTGTCGGTCCGTCGGTCTGTCTGTCGGTCTGTCTGTCGGTCTGTTAAAACGATTCCTTGTAACGCGCAAATCTCGGAAACTACTCTACCGATATTGATGAAATTTTGCACACATCTAGGAGACATTCTGCAGATGGTCCCATTTTAAATTCATCGAATTCGTACTAGCGGTTCTTGGTGAAAGAGACCGTGCGCCTGACCACTAACTTTTTACTTAAACGCTGATATCTCGTGAACGGTACACTCGATTTTGATGAAATTTTGTATGGTTATGCATATTATTATTTTACATAGGCTTTTTATATTTATTTTTAAATTAATAATGATTTGACTCTGATATTTAAGAAAATCCGAAATTTTGGACAAAGAAGTCAAAAAATAAGGATCACGACTTGCCGATACAGAATTTTTTGTAGAATCTAGAATGTATAAAAAACAATATTCTACCATATAAAACAAATTTGAAGAAAATCGGTTGAGCCGTTTTAGAGATACAAGTAATTTTCTAAAAAAATCTCAAATTTGGCACGTGTTTACAATGTGAAGCAATCACGAGGAAGTATTGTGTCCATAATTGGCAGTGTTTTTTTTCCCTGTGTTAAAACATTTTTTATGGTTGTTAATTTTACTGCAAAGGTTTGCAATATATTTTTTTTATTTTTTATTATGAACATTGAAAATGCAAAAAAAAAATACATTTATAGATATCATTTGAAAAGAATGCTGTTTTAAACTTGAAAATGAAATGCATCATAATTACGTCTAAAATGATTCTTCACACATTCATCAGAAATTGTTCACCATGCCTTGTTAGCTTTGAGAGTTAGGTCACACATTAAAACTATGGTGACATCACTTTTGAACACAAATGTAATAACCTTTAACTTAACTATAAAGGACAATGTAATAATGTTTGATGTGGTAAGTGGTATGTTTCCCTATGTTAGGAAGGAAGGAGGAGGAGGACTTTATTTTATTTCATTTGACATATTTCTTCATTTAAAATCACCTTCAAGTACAATATCTTTTGTACTTTTAGACAGAAATTGTTCAACACATTTAGTCGACTTACATAAGACGAGGCTCAAAATAAGACAGTAAAAAAACTCGAACGAAGATACTCCATTTATTGGAACAATATTTAAGGTAATAATAACAATAGTTGTAATAAATAGTGCTATTCTGTGAAAGGTTTTGAGGCTTTTGCATTTATTGATTTTTAATTAGGTGTTTTTCATTAGTTTCTAAAAGCTATCATTGGTAATTAGACGATTTTCTCCCAGGAATCTGGATATAATCCATCCAGTCAATTTTTTTTGTAACAAATTATTTTAACAGCAATACTTGGAGTTTGTTTAATAGCAAGACCTCAAAATTTCCGCATTACCCAGCACCATGTAGCGTTATTATTAGGAGAGAGAAGATGGCTGCATAGACTGACGAGGTGCTTGGGAAATCGATTTACTATGAAGTGCAGTCAGATGTTTGGTGTGTTCTGTGATCCAGGGGTGACTCAGTATCTGCTTGAGGGGCAAACGTCCACAGGGTTCTACCACAATGAGCTGGAAAAGATAAATTGAAGTTAGAATAATATATAATTATACAGAGTGAGCATAAAGTCTCACCCCACCCCTTGTATTTATTTTTTTATTTACACTTTATTTTTTATACCAGACAAACAACAATAAATTATTAACAGAGATAAAAAAAAATTAACAATATTTACAAAACAAAAAATGGAAAAAAATATTTAAATTTAAATGTACAATTGCCTTGTATCTCAAGAACCACTCAAGATATCGGACAAGCTGTAAAATATGGGTTTTGGGAGATGATCCATCGAAAATGGATTTATTTTTAAGATGGTGAAAAGTGAAATTCAGACCTCCACGACTTACCGTTCTCGAGTATCAGTTTTGGCCGTCCTGGCTTATGTCCATATGTTTTGACATATAACTTGTTAACCATAAGTTGCAAGAAGATGAAATTTAAGTGAGACTTTTCAAACAAGTTATAACTTGACCTATTCTGTTATAAAATCAGTTTCTGATGGGTTGGCAAAGGTCTCATCAACAATTATCATCTTCCTGCAACCTACGGTTCAAAAGTTATAGGTCAAACCTCAAAGCATATGGACATAGACAGAACGGCCAAAATTGTATCTCATTAACAGTAGGTCATAGAGGTCTTAAATTTAATGCAATGAATTCCACTTTATATTACCTTTAAAAATGAGTCCATAATTATTTTTGATAGCACCAAGTGAGAGGTGACCCAGCAAGGCAAGATTTTTTCTGCTCTGTACTTGGATGTCTGGGTACCTCGTGAGGAAAAATGAGCAGCTGCATGGGAGATAATTGAGCTATACAAGGGATAGGGTGAGACTTTATGCTCACTAGTTCACCCTTTATACATAATCTAACAGTTTAGGCAAATGCGAAACTCCAAAAAAACATCATTTGCCTAGTGACTCATTACTTCCTCGTAAGGCCTCCACTGGTCGTTACTTAAACAAGTAACTATTTATTTCTCGTCTTGAAGTATGAGAGGACCGCGAACACTCTAAGAGTAGAAAGAAAACTTTACTGGAGTTTTAACCCAGGTTACAAAGCCTTGTGCGCTTTTCTAGTTGACCATAGTAACTACTACTCTCTACAAACCTATGCCTATATATCACATGGTAGATACCTTAGTTTTTGAAATCTACAAGTAGGTATGATCTGAGTTTTCTTCAATGTTCGATCTTACAATTTTTAGAATTGAATTGTTGTCCATTATTTATTTATACATAATTATGTATTAAAATCGTGTATAAATCTTATAGAAGAAGGATTAACTTTGGAAATTGTATTTATTTTTTAATCAAGTTTAGATCTTTACCTTTCCAATGAGATCTTGAGCCTGATGAGACACAAATTCTGGGGTTGAATATTTTGCCTTCAAAATCCTGGCATAGGTTTCATCATAGGAGGGTGCTTCGAAGGGAGGATGTCCCACTAGCAGCTCATAGCACAGGACTCCGAGACTCCAGATGTCTACTGTAGCTCCATGCTCAGTTCCCTTCACCATCTCGGGGGGTAAGTAGTCTAGTGTTCCGCAGAGAGTCTTACGTCTGAAAGAGAAGATTTCGTTTCAGAAGATTAATAATAATAATAATATATCGCCTTATTTATACTGCCCGATTAGAACTATTAAAGTCCCATTATTCCAGCAGTAAGCCCAAGACATATTATTATGTGGTAAAAATCCCAAATGGGAGGATAACTTGTCATGCCACAGCTGGATTTCGAACCCGCGACCTTTGGATTCTCTGGATTCACAGAGTGCCGGCTTTACCACTGAGCTACCGGGACAAAGATTGTACACTCCTTTCCTCCCAGACATTCTCTGGATGACGTTGATGATTGTTTTAAACATCTGGACTGATGACTGGCTAACTTTGTGAAGTTCCATATGTTTTATAGTTATTCTTAATATATTAAATCTATTAATTTATAATGAACAGAATTACGAAACAGCTGAACCAAATGACTCCCAATTCGGGACAGTCTCCTTTTAGTATTAAGGTGAGTAATAAGAAAGGATTTAGCTAGTAAATAAATAAGATCTTTTAATTTTCTTCAATGTATCTACAAACAATTTTTTTCATTAATAACTTGAATGTTAGTTAATATTTTTAGGCTTCATTATGAATTTTTGAACTTTCTGCACCAATATTTTACAATATTAATAAAGATTTTATAATAAAATTGTAAATAAAAAAAAAGTATTTGCAATTGTGCTACCGAATTTCTAGCAGTGTCTTTCTTTACAATAAGCCTTACAAATTAGGCATCAATTCTCAGAGCACCATTAGAACTCCGTTATTTTTCTTTTTATACCAACTGTAATTAAGACATAACATTGACTAGTAATGTTGGTTGGTACAAAGGTAAAAAATACCGACTGTGTGTCTCTAAAAGTTCATTTGAAGCCACTTGAGTACAATATGTAAATACAAACTTAAACTGATAGAAAAATTCAATTTTTGATTGTTAACATACAAAATGTTTAAATAAACAATAAAAATATTTTTTTTTAAACTCACGTTGAGGATGCTGAATGCACAGACCACCAAAGTCAGCAATCTTCAGTTCACCCTGGGTTCCTAGTAGAAGATTTTCTGGTTTAATATCACGATGTATGATACCCTTTGAGTGGCAGTAAATTAGAGCCTTGGTCAACTCGTACACATATTTGGCTCCCCTAAAAAAAAAATAATACAAACTTCATGTAACAACGCAATTTTTATTGGTCAAAAACTTTTGACCATAATGTACACATAATGGTATTTATAGAGTCCCTCTTTCATACCTAAAGAGTTTGAGTTTGTTTACCATACCAATCATAATAATTATGCATTAATTATTCTAGAAATATGAAAAAATATACATTGTGTTATTGTGTACAAGCTAGGACTTGAGAAAATCGTCTCTTTTTCTTTTTTGTCTGGGGGTCCTGCAGTTCCGTAGCTCCTTAGCACCGGCCGCGCCTGATAAAAAATAAAATCCTCTAGATTATTGTTTCTGTAGTTTTTTTTGTGCTCTCATGGATTGGTTTTTATCCCAGGGACAGGAGTCGATCGCGGTCAATCTTCTCGTACAAAGGTTGCCCATCCCTGATGTAAAACTTATAATAATACTTCCAGATTAGGATTAAAAGAGCCCTATTATTCCAGCACTAGTATTGGTGCCATTATTATTTGGTTAATAACCCAAATATATGAGGAAAAATGCATTGGATGCGATTTGAACCAACGGATCCTTACGCTTCCTGGATCCTCAGACTAGTGCATTAACAACAACACCAACCATTGCATGTAGTGCTTATGACTTTGGTGTAGTGGTTAAAGTTCCACAACCAATTAATTGGAAGAGAATGTCGTAGGCATTAGCACAACCCTTAATAAAGTTTTATTGTAATAATTTCACTTTGTAAATATCTCATAAGGATATTTTTAGAGGATGTGTCTAAGGAATTACAGAAAAAAATATCCAAGGTCCTGGCAGTGGTCATTAAAAAAACATACTTGGAGAAATAAAGCCCATATTTGAACAAATATGGGTAGGTGGGTGATAAACTCAGTATGAACTTACTCTGGCTCAGCAAATCGCCTATTAGGTTGGGCCTGCAAGTGTTTGAATAGCTCTCCTTTGGGTGCATACTCCAGGATCATATACACACGAGAATCATCATGGAAGTACCCATACATTCGAAGAATATGTGGGTGCCTATAAGGAGAAATTTCTTGGTTATTATTAACTGACCTGTTTGTAAGGATTTTTAAGTGAAATCCTTCCAATTAACACTGCGACCTATTTAAATCTATGGTGACCAATGGATTCTATTTGGTTTTAACGTCCTTATTTGATAGTCAGGACGGGTGTTTTACCTTCCATTTGCTGGGAATTGTACCAGCTATGCATATTAGTCTCACATAGCCTTAGTTGGGCTGGAAATGTCTCACGTGTTCGGACGAAACAGAATTTTCTCTAGAAAATTTTGCTCCCATCAGAGAATCATACTCAGGATCTGTGGGCAGTAGTCACGACCGTTACACGACGGAGGCTAGTTCTTCGTTAGAAAACTATTTTTTCATTTATTTTTTTACCCTAGGATTTAGATGCACTGTTGTTATTATTGATGTTAATTGTTATCATTATCTTGGAGTTTAGATGTATTATTAATTATTATTATCTTAGAATTTAGATATATTAATAATTATTATTACCTAAGATGTGTCTGAATTTCAATCTCCCTTTTCAGCTGATGTTCAACTTGGGACTGTAATATTTGAGCTTTGAATAATACTTTGAGGGCAACAACAAACTTCGAACTCTTCTCTCTGGCTAAATACACATTGCCAAACTTTCCTTTGCCCAAAGGCCTCCCAATATCAAAGTCTTTTAAGCCCCATCTCTTATCTCTGAAAAAAAATATAATAACAAAATTGACATTGGACTAAGATTTGCAGGAGAAACAAGCAAGAGTGACTTCTGAGCTGCTGTGAGAATATGAATTGCATTTGATTGTTGTAAATGAGCAGGTAGAGCAATGAAACAGAAAAACAGAAGAACATGGATTCAATTTTATTCCAAAAAATGGAATGAATTTTAAATTGCACAATTGGCTAAATGGTAGGATCTTCCATACACACCATGTGGAAGATCTCTTGTCAAATCCCAGGACCAAACAAAAATTTGTACCTTTATTTTTTTTCTTGTTTCTTTTTATGATCTATTTATTTTATTTTTTATGTATTATTTCACTTTATATGGTAAACATGTTCTTTGTCTATACCTAATAGAGTAATATAAAAATAATAGGATGTTTTGAAATAAAATCATTAACATTTGAAATGTTAATGAAATCATTAACTAAAAAGTAGACCCAACTTTGATCAATTATATTAGCTAGATATTAAAGTAAGTTCAATGAATTTTCACCTTTTTTACTAGTACTTTACAAATGAACTCATGTAGAAAACCCTTTTACTTTCTAAGCAAAGAAAATTTCAACTCACTTATTGTTTGTTGTTAGCCCCATGTTCTTATCAGCTTCTCTCCTCTTTTCTTCCTCATTTGTCAGTATTTTACCATTACCTTCAGCATTTTCAGATTTTGGTTTAACCAGTGTTTCCTTTTGTGGAATATTGCTTACATCAATATTTTCACTGGGTTCAGCTTTAATTTTTTGTTTATCACTACTACTGCATTTGCTGCTACTGACAGCTTCATCCTGGGTGAGTGAAGAGCTAAGAGGATTTTCAGAAGACTTAGAAGATTGAGGCACAATAGGCTTTGCTGAGTAAGGTTCAGTCTCTACAGGTTTCTTTTGAGACATAGATGGTCTCAACATAAAGGAAGGTGCCCTAGAAATGAAATGTAAAACAAAATTAAATTATTACTTTTGAAATTATTGAATCTTTCCAAAATAAATATATATGTACATTACTTCTGTAGTCGCCGTGGCCGAGTGAGTTAGCGCGCTAGGCATTGCATGCATGGTGACCTGGGGTTTTTTTTTTTAATACAAAAAAGTCAAAAATAAGGTCCACAACTTGCCAATACAGTATTATTTTTTTTGTAGAATCGAGAATGTGATTTAGTATAAAATCTCAAAATTTCCATGTCTATACAATGTGAACCAATCACAAGGAAGTATTGTGTCCATAATTGGCAGTGTTGCATTCCAGTAAAGGTCACTGGATGGTTAATATTATTATTACATATACCTACCATATATGTTGCAACTTTTAATGGCTGAAATCATTTTCAAAATAGTTACAAAGGTCCTTGTTAAATACCACCTGATTGTTTATTACAGTATGAGAGCATAAGTCAACATCAGATACAGCCTTTTTAATTGCATTAAATTTAAAGTTAAAAAATTCAATGTGATACTGAGAACAAAATAAACATACATGGGCTTTTTGAATTCAAAAGTGCTTGAAGTACTGGAATTTGATGCTACTTTAACATCAGAATTTGAAGATGATTTGTCATCATTCTTTTTCTGAGCTATCACTTTCATGACATCTTCATGACTATATCCCTGTTGAGTTTTGTTGAGAAGTGCAACAGAGATGGAAGGTCTTTTCAAAGAAGACACTGAAACAGCTTTCTGTTGATTTCTTAGTGTAGAAGCAGCAACAGATGGTCTTTTGTTGTTACTCAAATTTGATGTTGAAGATGCTTTCAGAGGTAAAACCATGGAGGGTCTTTTGGACAGAAAAGTCTTTTGGGATGTCTCATTATTTGAGTTCAATGTGGGTTTGATTTTGGGCATCAAACCAACAGAGTTTGAAGGTGCCAATGGTTTCTGTGTACCAGAAGATTTTTGAGAGTTTGTAAGATCTTTGGTCAATGGAGATTTATATCTTTCCTTTGAGGCAGACCTTGAGCGTATTGCCTCTGCTCTCAGGCGACTGGCCAGATTTTCTTTTCCAGTATAACTCATTTTTAAAATGTGTGCATTAAAATCTGAAACATAAAAAATATACACATGATAAAAATAAACCTTTAGAGATTTTTGTTGCTTTTACCCTCAAGGAATTTTTTTATTCACAATTCAACTTTTTATTAGTTTTTAGATTTCTGTAGATTTTTAAATACAACCAAGCACTTTTTCCCATTTTATTTTCTTAGAAAGTATTGCCTAATTACAATTTAGAGCAGAAGGAAGTCCGGGAGAAGTGTTGAAAATTCAACATTCAATTGATAAGCTAAGTTTTACCTAGGTTTTTAAGATTTTCAATATCAATCTGTGGGTATTTAACTACCAACCTACATGTATTAATTTTATAGTACATTTACTATTTATTTTTCTTGTATCTATACATATTGAAGGAAAAATCCAAATGTTGTGAGATTCACACATTGTTTCGGGGGACACAATAATTTAGCTTTTTGATACCAATATCTAATGCTGGAAGAAATACCTACTACCCCTTTCTTTCACACATTTTGCAAGTGTAAAATTCATAGACAATTTTGTAATTATATGGGGAATATAACTTCTGATTGAGATCTTCACTGTGCCTATTAATTTTACCCTGTGATGTGATAAGCTATGACTGCACTTGTCCTCTTTCCCTTTCACATTCAACATGATGCAAGGCATGCGCCAAATTCCATGCCTCTCTTGAGTGGCCAGAACATGTTTTTTGAGAGGACATTCAAAATGCATGTCCTATTCGTGAGTTGAAAGGTAAGAGGAAAGGGAAAGTGTGGACATACCAAAAATTGTAATTTTGGATATTGTTATGGGTACCTTAAATTTTACAAAGATGTTCTTATAAATAATAGGGGGTTTCTACCTGAATTGATCAGATAACTGACAGGAGGATGACAATGTAGAAAGAATCAGATTTCTGTTATCCAAAGATAAAATCAAATTATTTTATTTGAAAATCTCACGTTTTAATTCAAGACAAGGTAGACAATTCTTAATTATGTTTTGTACAAAGCCAACAAAATCACAGAAAATTACGGGTAACAAAAAGGATAACTAATCCTTATTTTTCATTGATTTGATTCTTGAATTCATTGAAACTGGAAAACCTAATAATAATAGAATAAATTAAGAAATTAATTAAATAATACTGCTTTTACCAAACTCAAAAGACACAAAATATAGGTAGGTATTTGTGAAAAATTATTTCTTTTTTCCGTCAACCGTCACATTTTTCATTTTCAAAATTTGAAAATCCGAAAAAATCCGATAATGCAACGGGGACGATCGAAAACGATTATTTGAGTATTATGGGGTATCGTGTGAAAATGACTTATTTTGTTTACTCGTTGGCGGCATGTCGTTTTCAATTCAAGTTCAAAAATGTAACCGATTTCATGAATTTCAATTTGAATTATTTGAAACTACATTTACCTATAAAAAAAATATTGTTTTAACTTAAAACAAAAAACAAGTGAACTGTGAAACCAATAATTTTTCTCACAGTAGGATTATTCCATATTTTAAGTGATCTTAGCTTGCAAATTACAACTCAGGAGCTTAATTCACAATGTCTGTCCGTAAAAGTTTACGTTTGAAGAAGCAAAGTGATAGAAATGAAAGTATTCTTTCTGCTCCAAATATCACTCCTCAAAGTACTCCTCTGAGTAAAGAACTGAGGAAAGTGATCAATCAAAATTCTATTTTATCTGTTAAAACCAAGAAAAAGTGTAAGTATGTCTTTGGCTATTTGTTATTAACTAAATCACAATGAAATGAGTGGCGTACATCATCTACCTACCTATAGCAAAGTTATTGTTGTTGTAGCCAGCTTGGCTACTGGTGGGGAGATTGATGGTCTCCAACCAACTTCAGTGGAAAAGTTTGCTCATTCTGAACCACATATATGTGTGATCAAACATAATGAGAACTTAAAATCAAACTATTTCTTCATAAGACATTGAACCCTTCAGAAACTGCTAGCTAGCTTGTCTTGATAGGGTTTGCTAGTCTGTTCTTTGTTTATATTCCTCTACAATATATTAAAAGAATAGGCTCTGCGAGAAGACTAATTAATACTTTATTTATTCTTGCAAGCAAAAAAAGATCGTTTCACAGAGTTTTTTACTAGCCATGAAGCAGCAGCTACTGTAGATGTTTGTGGTAGCTTGCCCACCCCATAGTATGCCTCCCCCCTGATAGATGTGAAGTGACACAATATTTCTCATTCAAGTGCTGGGTCAAGATGAGTGCACTGGAAGGTATCCCCTACAAACAATTATAACCATTTTTTTCATACAATTTTTTTGTTGTTGTCAACTCTGGTGTTAGAACCATCAACCTTCTGAATGGCAAGCCAGTATCTTACCACCAAGCTAAGTTAAACCTATGTTGATGTCGGACCCAAGGAACTATTATTTCAGACTTATTGTCTTGTATGTATATTAATTAAAACTTGAACCTGTATGTAGAGTATTATAATGTACCACCTGCTATTGTTATGTTTTACTTTCTATCTTTTTCAGTCATATTAGACCTGGACAGACATATTGAAGAAAATACTAATCAGCATAAAAATAATATGAGAACTAAAATAATAGAAGAGATTATTGCTTCAGAACAATCTTATGTACACCAACTAGAAATCTTAATCAAGGTATTAAATTTATTTTCAATAAATATTGCTTGACAAAATTTATTTTAGTTACCACAAAATTTGTTAAGATTGGTGTCAGCCATAAAACGTAGAAGTAGGAGTGCCAAAACCAAACAATTTCAACCATGAGGAAGAGGCTTATCAATGATGACCCCAGGTAGGTTTGGTAACAGGCCAAGTGAAAGAAGAAGGTCCAAGTGTGGTTCCTGGGACTTAAAAATAATCCAGGACTTTGGGTTGTCCCCCCTGTCATAAGAGTTGACTAACCAGAACAAATCCTAATCAGCGTAGCTAGCTGACAGAGTCAAAGAGTTCCAATAGGCTTGTGCAGAAAAAAGTCAGAAGTCCTCACAATGGATGGACCTGTAAGTAATTCCCATACAAAATGGGAGCTGGAAATAACAAGACAATACTCTGAAAATTCTTAAATCAATAGCAAATGAAGGAACCATACTCCATCTGAGCTATTATTTATTAGAAGATCCAAGATTCAGAGAAAAAATACTTCTATTTTAATCTTAATATATAAATGTCAAAGTCACTCACCACTCACTGACTGATCATCGCTCTACAGCCCAAACCGTAAGTCCTAGGAAGCTGAAATTTGGTAGGTAGCTTTGTCTTATAGTCTAGATGTGCAATAAGACGGGATTTTTCGAAACTCCCACTACAACACCTGCCATTGGAGAAAAAGGATTTTTTGCTTTCACGGCCATGCCTCGGTCCGCAAAGCGGGCGACAGCCCACTTGTATGCAATATGGAAGTAAAATGCCCAATGTTTTTCTTGGTTAAAATGGGAAAAAATAGAATCTTATAAATTACAAAATCTTGAAAGAAAGGAGTAGGTAATACATATTAGGTGGAGAAAAATTTCACACTCTGAACATTTTTTGACTGAGTGCATGATGATGAAATCATAATATTTGATCACCTTTGTTTATTTAACTTTTATTTTATTTAACTGTCAACAATCTAACAATTTTGCATGTTTATTAAAAAAATTGTTCTTTTTCACAGCTTTTCTAAAATTTGAGTCTGAGTTAGAATGTAAATTGATATAATTTTACTATACCAACACATTTGCTTTTTTCTAGTTTTTCATCACACCCCTAAAGAAAGTTGACTACATAACCTCCACAGAGTGCAATACCTTGTTCTACAATATTGAATCCTTGGAAAGAATAAGTAAAGAGCTATTAAGTCAGTTGACTTCAGATGACAATGTTGGCACAGCTTTTATCAATTTAACACCATACTTCAAAATATACTCACTCTATGCATACAACTACAACAGTGTTTTGCAGACTTTACAGGTGAGTGAGCAACAATAAAATGTTATCAGTGAGAAAAAAATATGAGAGGTATGAGTGGACCCCGAACATCCCACTGGGAGAAAAAATCTTGCCCCGCTGGGTATCAGACCCAGGTCACCACCATGTGTGTAATGCCTAGCGCGCTAACTCACTCGGCCACGGTGACTACTCTTGGTTACAACTATTATAATAATTATTATAATTCCGTGTCCGTGAGATAGGTATTGATACCTAAATCACGGTGGTGAGAGGATTATATGGACGCCCAGATCCAATGTCTAGGCTCCTTTCATGTCCATTGATTCTATTTGGTTTTAACACTTTTAACGTCCTGACTTGAGGTACACAGGACGGGGGTTTTACCCTCCATTCGCTGGGAGTCGTACCAGCTACACACATTAACCTCACCCAGCCTGGGTAGGGCCGGAATTGTTCACATGTTCGGAGGGAACAGAATTTTCTGTGCAAAAAGTCTGCTCCAACCGGAAATAGAACTCAGGCTCTCTGGACTATGGACAGTAGTCACAACCGTTACGCCACGGAGGCTACTTACAACTATTATAAGACAAGCATTGAGATTATTCCAAAACAGATCCACTAAAACGAGTGAGAAATAGGCTCTATTTTAAAATATAAAATCAATCTTATCTCTAAATATTCCTCTTAAAATAAAAGAAAAATCAAACCGTTAACATCCAATCAAATTTGAACCCTTGTGATGTTGTCTATTTCGGCCCAACCCAAGGTGGTTGAGGTTAATTTGAGTAGCTGGTTTTTTAACTTCCAGGGATTGGAGACCATATATTAAAGAGACAAAAAAGAAGGGTAAAGATTCTTTTCTTTTTGTGGTTTTAATGTCACTCTCAACTGTGTGTTAATATCTGGACAGAAATTCAATATCTATTTGCTGAAAAATTACAAACGAGCTACTCAAATAAAACTCACCCATCCAAGTCACAACTTCTCTGGACGTTGCTTAACTTCAGTGACAGAAGAAGAGCTGTGCCTTGTTCTCTTATTCAATGTGCCAAGAACTGTATTCAATGTGCCATGTTCTCTTATATTTTTATCCTAAGTTTCAAACACAAGTCAATTAAAGTAAAATTGTGCATTAAATTGACAGGGAAACTTTGTTTATCGTCAGTGCAGTGAGGTAAGTCAATTTTAAGAAATGTGTGAATACTGAATACCCTGTAAATTCAAAAGAAAAAACTATTATGTTGTGTTAATCTTAAGCAACTTCTTGATTTATATATGAATATGCTCTTACAGAATGTCTCAGAGAGCAACAAGAAACTGTCCTCTTTCATATCCAAACAAGAAAGCAGACCTGAGGTGTCTACTAAAATCACTGCTTTACTCATTACACCTATCCAGAGAGTTCCACGCTACAGATTATTGCTCAAGGAAGTCCTAAGCTTCACATCACCTGACCATCCTCACCATGCCAGTATTCTAAGTAAGTATTATAGATATTTTATATTCAGTTGTGTTTTTATTCTTCTTCTTATCATGCAACCACAAATAGGTTTACCAGACTAGCGCCTTAACCACTTGCTGCCAATGTACGGTACTTTAGAAAATTGGATGACTTTTACTAAAAATAATAATAATAACTAATGGAAAAAAAGAAGAAAAAAAAATAATAACAACACCTGTCTGATCTGTATACTCTGTCTTTGGGCAACTCGTTGATTTATGAGCAGTTCGAAATAAAAAAAAACTTTATTTTGTTAATAAAAAATTACAGGAGCACTACAGCTTGTAACATCAACCACTGATCACATCAATCAGCTGGTTCTGGATCAGCAACACATGACTAGACTGGTGGAGGTCCAGAGGAACTTGGCAGGAGGTAAACCAACCATTGTAGTGCCAGGAAGACAACTGATACGTGAAGGAACGTTGATGAAGGTATGTCCGTGAAGAGAAGAGTGTGTTTTATATCTATTTATCAAATAACAAATTTAACTATTTTAAGCTCGCCAGTAATAGTTTAATTGAGAGATTGCTTAAGCCAAAAAAAAACTTTTTTAAGGGGTCAACCTTTCAACATTTTTTCTCCTGTAAAAAAAAAAATCTTGTTTCATTATTATTTATTTATTTTTAATCTCATCACTATTCTTACCTATAACTAATTTTAAAAGTTTAGTCTCTCTGTTAATTTTGATGGATAAAAAATAATTGTCCCCTGACCGCTGGATTTTACAGAAACAATTGACATTTTCAGAAATTTAAAAGTGTGTGATGCCAGGAGTCAATGGCACGTTAAATACACCAGTTCTTGTACTGTCATTGAAGTTGAGCAAAGTCCAGCGAGGCTAAGATTGGATGGTTGATCATTCAAATTCGAACCTTTGTGATGCTCAATTTATTGTCTTTATTTAACTTTGTCATCTTTATTTAACTTCGTTGTCTTAATAAATACATTTTTATGTCTTCTTTAGATGAGTATGAAGGGTGGAAACAAGAAGGCAAGCGCCATTTACATGGTCCTCCTCACTGACATGATTCTCTACTGCAAGGAGTGGAAAGTGAGTGAGAAGCTTCGATGTGAACGCGTCCTACCCATGTCCAAGTGCACGGTCACTAAATTGATATTCAAGCAAGGACTGTTCAATCTGAGGTGCCAGGCAGTCTCCTATATCCTGTACTCACCCACTAGTAGTGAGGAAGGAAATGATTGGTTCAACGCGGTCAAGACAGCAATTGAAGAGGTGAGAATACAGTGTGTAGAATCGAATGAATATTTTTTTTGGAATATGAGGCTACTATTACAACTTGGTTTATTTTCTCTCTCAAAATCATTATTA
The DNA here is from genome assembly GCA_024516035.1 of Bactericera cockerelli. NCBI lineage: Eukaryota > Metazoa > Arthropoda > Insecta > Hemiptera > Triozidae > Bactericera > Bactericera cockerelli. The sequence goes on from CM044959.1 coordinate 30,027,778, forward strand.
TTGTTTAATTAAAAGACTTATAACATACAACAAATAATTCATAGAAATATACATGAATTGGGAAACAACATTACCCAGATAAGTCTAATAACTTTTTTCTACTTACCATGTAAATAAATGGTATTGATTTTTATAATCCGAACAAAAGTTGACATTTATAATCATCATCATAAAAGATCATTATTGATCAGATAATTGTGTTTTTAAGAGACAAACTGATTCTGACTTTGGTGTTTCCAGTTTTTCCATCCCACTTTGCACTTTATTTGCTACAAGTTTGCCTCTAGTGAAAATCTGGCACTCTTTATAAAAAATATGTCTGTTTTCTTTTCCTAACATATGACATCGAGATCATTGAAATCGGAGAAAAAATACAGGATTGGTCAGAAAACTTGATGCACCAAATTCGCTATCAAGTCTATCAACATGCTGAAACTCTTGGTTTTGATGTTTATTTGCGTTTACCGTCGCTTTCAATTACATGGTCATATCACAATGGAAATTTTACTAACCATTTGTTTGTCAAACAACCCAGGTGATATGTATTTTAACAACAACAAAATGCTTTTTATTATCAGATCAATCAATATAGTTAGTTCCATTCTAAGAGTTTCTTTGCATATTTCAGCACCAAGCCAAGTTTCAAACCCTGAGGAAGAGATACAGCTCTAAGAGAGCTTTGACAAGGAAAGATCTAGACAAGCTGTCGGATAATGTTTCGCTAAAACAGAAACGGAAAAGAAAGGCTTCTGAAGTAAGTTGCATCTTGCCTTTATAGAGATTTTGTTAATTTGATCTTGATGTTATTGTTTATTGTTGTAATTTTTTGTAACAAAAATTCTACTGAACTTAGTTTTTTTTAAGAACGTTTTATTTTTAATTTGCGTTTAACGTCGCTTTCAACTGCGGGGTCATATCACAACGGGAGTTTTACGCTCTATTCGTTGGAAACAAAGCTACTCAAATGAGCCTCATCCAGCCTGAGTGGAATACCCAGCATCACGAGGGTTCGACTTTGAAGGGTCACGCATCTAAGTCCTAGCCTCGCTGGACGTTCCTTAACTTCAGTGACTGAATAAGAATTAGTGTACTGAACGTGCCATCGACGCTGAACAATTTAAATTCATTTCTAATCTGTTTCTATCTTTCCACCAGGGTGACAGCTCTGACTGTGGTTTCCACTCACCATGGAAAGTTCTCAAGCTCTCCTCAACCTTCATACCTCACAGTAGTAGCAGTGGTGGAGTTGGATCAAAGGAAAATCTGAAAAAACCTAAAAAGTCACCAGAAGAAAATGAGAATGAGAACAGTGGTTGCAAAGATGACATCGTGCCTACTGGACAAGATAAGGTTGAGGAGAAAAGTTTCACTCATACCCTGCTGGTACAGGCCAAAACCGTGGTCACAATGCTAGGGGAATCAATGAAGAGATATCTACTGCCGAGGAGTAATCACACATCTCAATAAGAAATTGAGATAAAAGTTATCTAGTTTTTTTTTCTGCCTACCAGTAGGCAATACTATTTACATCACAGTAAGAATTTTATTTGATAAGTTTATACCTCTTTATATTTTTTGGAGGGGTAGTTCTAATAACAGTAGGTATTCTACATGATGATATTACCTAATAAAAAATATTCATTTCAGCTGAAGAAAAGTTGATTTTTTATAAATATTATTAGATTTTTATTTTAAGAGATGATAAAACAATAAAAAATAATGATAAAACATTTTACTATGTCTAGTATTAGTATTTTTTGATAAATTTACTTATGGCCGTGTAGATTTAACGTCACCAGATCGATTTCCACCTTGGGGATCTCAACCCGGCCATTCATCACCTCCAAAGAGTATTTTTTTTTGGAGTCAAAAAGTATTTATTTATTTTTTGAGAACTTTAGTATTTTTACTATTCTTTTTCAGTTATTTTTTCTTAAATTATTGACTTTTTCCATAAACTTGTATACTTTTTCTATGTCGATCGAATTTTGCCATCTGAAACAAAAATATATTACAATATGTGAGTATTATTTTCTATTAAATCACCAAAGTTTGTCCTCTTTTTGTAGTATTTAATTTCAAAATCTTTGAAAAGATTCCCAGCGTATGGAGGGTTAAACCCCCGTCCTGTCTACCGCAAGTCCTCAAGATGGACATGAAATGAGTCTAGACATTGGATTTGGGCGTCCATATAATCCTCTCACCACCGTGATTTAGGTATTAATACTTATCTTACGGACACGGAATTATTATTGTAATATTTTTAATCATTTTTGTGTTAAGAACAAGAGTGTCACAGTAACTCAAACACGACTACAGGTTAATTGCCATGCTTAAGACTCGAGTCATCGATTCCCGATCTTAAACGTCCTGTTAAGCCGGTTCAAAATCTTACTGACAATATTTCAGTACCTACTAGCTTCTTATATCTACCAATAATACGTACCTGCCGTTTTTCTTAAAGTGGGAGCCCACAATGAACGCATCCGCTGCCATGTATTGCTCTACATTGTCGATAGTTACCCCTGAACCTATTAAGATTGGTAAATCGACTCTCTTTTTGACACCTGAAAATATATTTCAACCAAAAAAAAATATGGTTATGTTTACGACAAAAAGAGGAGTGTATACTCGTATTTATTCAACAAACAATAAAATTTCATCTAACCATCCACCTGAGGCAGTGCGGACAGAACTGAGGCGACATTGCCCCGCACAATATCAATACTTAAACGCCGCGCGCCGGAGGAAATATTTACCTGCTCTCTGGTCCTTGGTCTCATGAATCAAGACTTTGGACATTGTTCTAAGTAAATCCAAAGCCTTGGGACCAAGTGAAGCAAATCTCTCCTCTGTAAAGGGGACAAAGTCAGCAACGGCTGAGATTTTGGTACAATGCCTTATTTTCCGAATCTCTGCCTGTTCTGTCGCTTTGCCTGGTCCTTGTAGTGAGAAATCAATATTAGAATCCGCCAGGTTGTCGACACATGTTCGTCCACACGTCCGGAACTAAAGGTTTCCAAGGTACTATCGTCATTCCATCTGGTCTCTTGCCATAAAGTCTGCAGAGACCAGTTGGTTATAGAACAGGTGGAATGTGGCAAGAACCCAGGGCTCTTTTGCGTGTGGCCAGGCGCGGCCGGTGAGAAATGTTTTTGGGGGTGCTGCCATACAAACCGGATTAAACTGGGATTTATAGAGTAGCTCTTTCAGAATCTAAAGAGTTTGAGTTTATTAACCATGTCAATCATATTAATTATGCATCAATTATTCTAGAAATGTGTGATAATTTTCATTATGAGTGAGCTAGAACTTGAGAAAATCCTCTCTTTTTCTTTTCATCTGGGGGTGTTGTAGCACCGGCCGCGCCTGCGTGTGGCATTCAATTCGCTATGACGACTATAGCGTGCTCCACTCATTTTATAATAACACTAGCGGGTTACACCCGCCACTTCGCCAGCCCATCAAACACACACAACGCACACACACACCCACCCACACACACACATCCACACACACACATCCACACACACGCACACACCACACACACACACATACCACACCACACACACCACACACACACACACTACACACACACACACCACACACACCATACACACACACCACACACACACACCATACACACACACACCACACACACACACAAAATGTCATTTAGGTTTGAAAAAAAACCTGAATATTTTTTGTCGCCCATCTATTTTCTGGCCTTCCCCGGCGTAGCTCAAGAATGGCTCATCAGAATTTCGCGATCAATATGTCAAATGAAAGCCTAAACCCTTGCCTAAAACTTTCTCGCTCTGAGTTGATAGGTCGTCACTTCAAATTTCGAGAAAAAATGTCATTTAGGTCAAAAAACGTGAATATTTTACATGTTACCCATCCATTTTTTTATCTTACCCGGCGTAGCTCAAGAACGGCTCATCAGAAATTCGCGATCGATATGTCAATTGAAAGCTCAAGCCCTTGCCTAAAACTTTCTCGCTTTGAGTTGATAGGTCGTCGCGACAAATTTCGAGAAAAAATGTCATTTATGTCAAAAAACGTGCATTTTTTTTGCGTCACCCATCCATTTTTATCCTTACTCATTGTAGCTTAACCTCAGGGAGATATAATCTAGCCTAGAAGAATTTCCTGATCCAAGCGGACCTATGTGCAAAATTTCAGGTTTCTCGGTCAAACGGTGTGGATTTGTATAAAGAACATACATACACACATACATACATGATTCTAGGAGTTCATCGTGTCCGATGCATCCATTGTGTTCAATTTCTCCTTGCAAATGACGTTTCTTTGATGGCTTTTGAGTCCTGCTGGTGTTTTACAGGTTCTACCACATGCTGTGCACACGAGTGGGTTGAGTGAAGTAAGTTGAGTTGTTTGTCTTATTCCAGTACTTGATGATTCAGCTGAGATAATTGTTTTTATAGGTCTCAGATTGGATTGTTGAGCTATATTACTGTGTTTATTTCTTTGGTGGCTTAGGAGTCCACTTTTGGTCTTATATGTGATGTTACATATGCCACATTTGAGATCTGATATAGTGGTTGTATCAGGTATTTCTATTAAGTCTTTGTGGGCTTCTTTCATGTGCCTGTAGATAAATTGGCGTCCAGATTCATTTTCTTTAGTAATATTACACACTGGGCACTTCCATAGGTATTGACTTCTCTCGTTGTGTCTTTGTAGTCTATCTTGGATCATATTATTTACTTTTGTAGTGAGACTAGATTCTGCTTTACTGGTGATTTTCTGTCTCCATTTTGATCTATCTGTAGCTTCAGCTCTCCAGTTATTGGGGTCAATTTTGAGTTCATTGAAATCTTGTTTTAATAGATCTATCCATCTTCTCTTTGGCTTCTGTTGTGGGCGTTTTCCTTTCTTGAGTTCGGAGAAGGCTACTTGATGTGGAGTTCTTATTTCAGTCATGCGGCTTACGTGACCAGCCCATCTCAATCTTTTCTTTTGAATGATATAGTTGATTGGCATCATTCCTGTTCTCTTGAGTACCTCTTCATTTGATATTCTATCCGTCCATTTGATTCTGCAAATTGTCCTCAGACATTTCATGTGGAAACCGTTCAACTTGTTGATGTCATTTGAAAGCACTGTCCAACATTCAGATGAATATAGTAGCGTGCTCAATACAACCGTTTCGTATATTCGCAATTTTGTTTTGAGGTTTATTTCATGAGGTTTCCACACTCTGGTATATAGGTTGCGAAAGCTAATACTGGCACTATTTAGTCTGTTCTGAATCTCTTTGTCAATTTTACCATTGTTTTGGATTATTGATCCAAGGTATTTGAAATGTTGTACAGTTTTGATTTCTTTGTTATTGATGGTTATACTTTCTGCGGAGGTGTTTATATACATGACTTCAGTCTTCTGTTCGTTAACGATTAGGCCCAGTTTTTTTGCTTCTGATGCGAATGTGTCTAGAACGCTTTGTAGTATTTCGGGTGTCTCAGCTACTAGTGCACAGTCGTCGGCGAACATTAGATCCAAGATGTGCAATGGTTTAGTTTTTGTTGCTGCTTTGAGGTTTCTTCGATTTATCATGTTGGAGTCATTTCTGTAGTGTAGGTCTATTCCACCTATGTTCTTTTGGGCTACATTTTCCATGATTATTTGCATGTAGGTGATGAATAAGAGTGGGGCAATAACACAGCCTTGCCGTACTCCTGTATTAATTTGAAATGATGGTGTTTTATCATTTTCAATTTGGACCATTGATTCAGTTTCACTATGAAGGGATTTTATGATTCCTAGTAAGTTATCAGGACATTTTATGGCTTCCAGTATTTTGATGAGCATGCCTCTATCCACGGAGTCAAAAGCTTTGGATATATCTATGAATCCTATGCAGAGTGGAGTTTGCTGTTCAATTGCTTTTTCAACTAGCTGTCGTGCGGTGTAGATCATGTCAGTTGTTGATTTCCCACTCCTGAATCCGCATTGAGTGTCCCTCAATATTTCGTTAATGGTAACATAAACTCTTTCATATATTATTCGTGTGACAATCTTGCTTGGTACAGATAAAAGAGAAATGCCTCTGTAGTTTTCACATTTGCTTTTAGGGCCTTTTTTATGTATGGGGACAATTAGAGCTTCCTTCCATTCTTTGGGGACAATTTTATCTTTCCAGATTTGATGGAGTAGTTTGTGCATCATATCAACAGTTTCTTCATTACCAGCTTTAAGCATTTCTCCAGTGATATTATCATTCCCAGGACTTTTGTTATTTTTCAATTTCTTTAAGGCATAGCGTATTTCTTCCTTAGTGGGTGGATCATCATTAATACTTGGTAATCCTTCTGTGCACACTCTAATCGCACTTTCATCTGTTTCTGTTTCTTGATTGTATAGTTTACTGAAGTAATTGCTCCATATTTCTAGTCTTTTGTAGGTATCTTTCACTTTATTACCATTTTCATCTTCTATTACAGACAGAGATTTTTTGTTGGGTCCCACTAGTGCTTTGATCCCATTGTATAGGCTGCGAGAGTCTCCATTGTTTATAAATTCTTGTAGTTGTGTGGCATATTCACTCCACCAATCATTTTTTATCTTCCTTATTTCTTGTTGGCAGTTAGCTCTAATCTGTTTATATTTCTTTTCATTTTCTTTGGTTGGCTGAGCTAGAAATGTTTTGTGTGCATTGGACTTTTCTTTTAGATGATTTATTATGATTGTATCCGATTCATCAAACCAATCTGATGTTTGTGGTTTTTTCTTTTCCAATGTTTCTTTTGCTGTTTTCACTATCGCATCTTTCATGTCTGTCCAGATTTGTTCAACATTATTGGTATCATTCGATCTATTTTTTGATAAGGTTTCTTCAAAGTTCCTTCTGACTTGTTCATTTTTCAGACAAGCATTATTATAGCGAGGAGGTAATGGTGATTTTTTTTGTTTGTATTTTATGGGTTTTAAGAGAATGTTAGCTCTGATTAATCGATGGTCTGTATCACATGCTGCACTTCTCATGACTTTACATCTTTTTACATTCATTTTTTTCTTTGATCTAACAATAATATAGTCAATCATGTGCCAGTGGTTAGAACGAGGGTGTTTCCAAGTGTTTTTGTGTTTGTCTTTGAGTTGAAAGTGGGTATTCATTATTGATAATTCTTGTAGTGCGCATAATTGTAACAATCTTTGACCATTTTCATTCATATTACCGACTCCATGTCTCCCCATAACTCCTTTCCATATCTTGTAATCTCTACCAATTCTTGCATTGAAGTCTCCGGACAGAATTATGCCATTGTTCTTAGGTATATTTTGTATTAGTGTTTGTAGCTGGTCATAAAAAATATCTTTATTGGTATCATTGTCAACGTTTGTAGGGGCGTAGCAGCAGATAAATACGGTTTTAGATGTTCCTTCTATTATATCTAGGTACATAATTCTTGCATTGAGACAGGTAGGCTCTGATATAATACCCTGCTTTATGAGACTTGTTTTAACGCATATTGCTACTCCGTAATCATTTCTTCCTGCATCTTCCTCCATTCCTGACCAGTAATAAGTGTAGCCTGGCTTCTTTTCATCCAATCTACCAAACCCAAGGAGATGGGTCTCTTGGAGTGCTGCGATGTCAATATTAAGTTTTTCCATTTCTCTTGCAATGATTGCTGTTCTTCTTGGTATTGATATTGATTCTTTCTTCTTGGAATCTAGTAGTGTTCTGATGTTCCAGGTCGCAATATTCAGGAGTTTTCCTTGATTTGTATTGTTTTTAAGTCTCTTTTTTGTAGGCATCACTTGGTCCTCCCCAGACTCCGAGGGACCATTGCCCAGTAGTTCTATAATACTGCTGGGGTGAGATTCAGAGCAAGCTCTACTACTCACCTGGGGTAGTTCATCTGATGTGTTTGTGCTTGCCATATTGTAAAAGAGATTTTGAACACATTGTGCTGCGAATTGTTTTGAGTGGTAGATGGTTGCGCCAGGTCACACTATCAGCTAGGCCTATTTGTGAGTGAGTTCAGCAGCCGAGACTAGTAGAGCTCCAAATAAGGTAGTTTGGTTTTTAGAGTAGCCTTCTCCTTGTGGATCATCCGCCATCATCATTCGGGAATGTTGAAGCCGTTGTCCTGGCTCTTCCGCATTCAGAAATCCTTATCTGTATCCGTTGGCCGGTTTTCATCTGTAACCCTAGACAGGGACCCTCACAAGGTACTATCAGCCGGGTCAGCTGAACCAGGGTTCTTTTAACGAGGTGTTACTCCTCCGTCTCGCCCTTCCTGCCATTTGATGACAGGCCCCCGACTTGACACGGGTACAGTGGGGTTCATACATACATACACACATACATACACACATACAGACAGCTTTCTTTTATAGATATAGATATTCTTAACGATATACGAGTAGAATCCTAGTCTCATCATATTATATCTATACAATTTGTCCTTACTTGCAAGATGTCTAGCATCAGCAGGGTCTCCGGTACTGGATCCGGTGATGATCAGGCCATCACTGAGGAAGAATGAGGCTGCTTCGGCTGTCTGTACTATATCCAGATCAGCAGTAATAGCATGTGAGCTGGAACATAGGAATATTGTTACACAATGATTTTTTCAAACTAAGTATTAAGGTATAAATGAAGTATCAGGTAGACCTAAATACTCCTAGGCATTGACAGCTCAACCAATGATTGAGCTGAATACTCTCCAATACCGATTGGGTTTTGTTGTAATTATGATTAGTTATTTAATTTATTACTATCCAATTTCAATACCCATGAAATAACTAATTAATAGTTTAATTGGGTGTAGTGTTCTAACATCGTCAGTGCCGGATTACCCATATGGCGGATTTGGCAGATGCCAAGGGCCCCGCGCTTTAGGGGGCCCCGCGCTTGAGCAGCTTACACTAGATATTATGAGTTTTTTTAATTAGCTTGCACTAGGTATTATGAGTTTTTTAAAAGCTTACACTAGGCATTCTGGATAATGAGTAAGAAGAAGAAATGAAAGGGGAAAAAACACACACTCACAGCAAAGTACATAAATTGAAAGAAAAGCGCGGGGCCCCCTATTACTATCTACTCCTCGAATCAACCACATGGACACTAGCGGATTACCTACTCGTAGATGCAAGTTCCCTGCAGTTTTGGGGACCCCGCGTTTTTCTTTCAATTCATGTACGTTTTTTAAGTGTTTTTGAATGGCCTTAAAGTTGGTTTTTCTGGATTTTAATATTAAATAAAATCATAGCCAGTTGAGCAAAATATTAAAAGAAAAATCCCCCTTAAAATTGACCACGTATATGAAAATAGGTAGATCTCTATACCAATTGCCTGCGGCTCTTTATACAATATATAAATATTATATAATTACTCGTATTTGAAAAGAATAATATTGACGGACGTGATTATCGCCTTCGGTAATCTCTGCCATCAAACCCATAAAGTGTCTTCTGAGTGCTCAGTGATCGGCTATATCGACATCTTAAATGATCTTCATTATAGTCGCCAGCGACACTTTTAATGTTTTTTTTTTTTTCAAGATATTTTTTTGTATCTATTTTCCGAGTACTTTACCCCATAACTTTGCAAAAATTTCGCCTGCGGCGCCGTCAAATTTACTTATCATGATGTTTTAGATTGTTTTTCAAGACGTGCAATTCTAGTATGTACCATTAAAAGAAAAAAAAAATTTGGGCATTTTCGAAATGCTTTTCGAAAACGTCGTTTTGGATACTATTATGGATTAGTGCCCAGGACACTTGGCTTCGGTTTCAAGATTCTAAAAATAGTTTTTGGAAAAAACTCAGTAGGTACAATTTTGGGGCCCCGCGCCTTGAAAATGCCAAGGGCCCCGCGCTGCCTTAATCCGGCACTGAACATCGTTATAGGTAAAACTGAATCAGTCATCGTGTCGAAAACTCATCTCCTTAAATGACATTAGCAGTACGGAATTCCAAGCTATAAGGATCACAACCTCTTACCTGTGTTTTTTTCTTTATGTCGGTGAACACCAGCACATTTTCCGCACCAATCTGCTTCCTGTACCGCAGCAGAGGACCTGCCTGAGCACTCATCAGGCCCTCGTCTGCCACATGGCCGAACACGAAACCCTCGGCTCGAATGAAATCCAAGTTCGCTGCCTGGGCCACACTCAGAGCTGCCTTGTTACACCCCGCTAGAATCTATAACGGCGAAAATAGTAGACAAAGTTGAATTCTTAAGTTCGAGTCACTTTTTGACTCTCCGCATTTAAAACAATAGACGCCAAATCAGTATAATTTGTACTTATTTGTCATTTACCTACATTTAATTGTGTTTGGAGTTTCAGCGTCATTTTCATTACTAGGTATTATCGTTTTATGAAAGCTGCTTTTTTACACTCCATTGGACGGACATCCTAGCTTTTTACTAACTAATAATAATAGTAAATCTTATAAGGGCAAAGCTTTATAAGTAAAGCTATTAAGCCCAGAACAACTAACTTCACCACCTTAGTGAAACGAAAATATCAGCTGCTCCTGAGTAGTTCATGAATTTCCATGTTAAGCGCCCTCGGTAAACCACCTCATCAACCCCCGAAAACCCGATCCGGAGTATATACCTAAAGTCGGAAAAATCAGAGTGTTTAATAAGAATGATATGCCCAGGTGTGATTAAATTTGATTATTTTCATCAACCCGATTGACAAAACACGAATACTTTATAAATCTATATACAAGCAGCAATCTGTTTTTACCTTTATACCTATAATAATAATATATGTAGGTACATAATCTTAGATCTCACCACCACCATCATACGGTAGAAGACAGCAAAAAAATTCACAAGATTCGACACACTCTAAAATCGTTTAGGCTAACAAACGATTATAATCAAAAGCCCAAAAAAGAGATAGTCGTAAAGGATAAGATGTCTCACCTGTACACCAACTGGTACTTTTGGGAGAATTTTCCTTACTTCCGAGCATACTCTTGTCATCATGGCCGTTACTTCAGGTCCCGAATCTACCTCTAGAACGTAGGGAATATCATGCATGTTTTCCACAAGAACTCCTTCCTGAAAAACCAGATAAATCATGTCGGAATACTTCGATGTATATTATTGGTGGTCAAGAGATTCTTCAGTACGTGGAGTGGATCACCTCTGTCTTGCTGAGGTATTAAAGCATGGAAGTGAATCTGAAGTCTAGCTTAGAGACTATCAGGAATTAGTGTAGGTATAGAAGTTGGAGCCTGACGTGAGAATTAATCACGGACATGTTAAAATTTAATTAATGTTCTTACCACTCCCGATTTTGCATAAAGTTGTGCCTCCGTACAAGCATGGTCAATAAGTTTTTGAGGATTTCCAGCATAGTTTGGTGTTCCTATAGGAAAAGAGAGAGAAGAAACGTCTTTCTTATTCAAACAACTTTACATTTGAGTATTTATCAGACCCATTTTACACCCTGCCAGCGCTCTAGACACTACGAAGAGTAGCGCCTCATAGTATACCCCTGCTTGCTAACTACGGCAATATTTTGCCACCCCCCCCCCCCCCCCCCCCCCAATGGCAGGGCCCTAGGAACGTGCCTACGGTGCCTATTCGGTAAAACGGGCCTGGTATTTACAGATACATATATTATGTATATTAGGTATTTCGATTATTTATACTAATATATTTTTATACTAATATTTTATACTAATTATTTATATTAACTTATTAAAAAAATTACAAATACGGTCCTATTTGTATGTGGTCCCCGGCTAATGTAAGATACAAATTCTACCTTGAAAAAAGATTCAGCCCAATTGGTAGACGAGTGGACTGTGCCATATATTGGACGAGGCTGTATACTCGTAAACTGATTCCCACACTTTTCGGCATGAGCTTTCCCCTCCTCAAAAAAATCCATTGTGGGTAGATTGTAAGATTCACAGAGATTCGAGCGGAAGGTAAAACCCATGCCCGGAATAACTCATATCAGATGGTAAAAGGTAAGACGAAAATAGATTTATTCTGAACATGGCAGGACAATACAATACGTTCATTTTTACCGTTCATAAGCCTTCTCTGGGAGATTGGTATTGGTCTCACGGACACGGACACGGAATAAACTTGGCAACATTGGTGTATTGTGAACGAATCCTAGAACTATTTTGTTTCCTCTATGGAACCTTATGTTGGCTGGATTGAATGGAACGTTGGATTCGTTGCATGCGTGGTGGATTTAAAACATACATTTTACTGGCCAATGTCACTTATTCTCGTTTGTGCACATGCGCTGCAGTGAAATGCAAAACTCAATTTAGGGAAAGGCGTAAGTATTAAAACTAGAACTTTATGAAATGCGCCATCTTGTTAGTTTTGATAAGTTTCTATTTCGCTTCGTTCGCATTATATTTTAACCCGTAGAAGTTCTCAAATAATCCTGTTAGTTAATCTTATTTGGGGTGTTAAATGTTCAAAAGTAAGTTTTTCATTCAATTTAAGGGTATTTTTAACTTACCAGGTAAACTTTTTACATGAATCATTCCAACAACACTTGTAACTTTAGAAAAGAAATTCCGGTATGACAGCATGTTACTTTTAGGTTAAGTTCCCTCTAGTACTGGCGAAATAAATAATTCTAATCTAAAAAGGCATTTAGAAAGCTATCATCTTTCTTATTCAAATTCAAAACTAATATCTTTACTCAGATTCTTTATTAAAAGTGTCAGATAAATGTTTTTAGTGATAAAAATCATCGACAAGTGAACCTGCTTTGAATGTAAATATTGGAGTTGGAGAGATCAACACTTTTAGCAGAAGCTCCTTATCAGAAATAGATTGCCTTTCAGATCATCGCCTCAAACACAGAAGAAAGAGAAAGAGCTCTCACATGTAATTAAAATAAATTTAATGTTATCTGATACCTCAACATAACTGTGAATGGTAAAGTGAATTATCCATACTTAATTACTCATTACTGTTGGTACTTGATCTAAAATTCCATGAATTCTAACCTCAAATTCATAACTCTCATAGGGAATGTCTCCGGGGAACAGCGGTTTTTTTTTTTATCTATTTTAACTGAATTGTTTATAATTATCTATTTTTCTTGTACACAAATCAAACAATTTTGATTGAATTTTATTATAGATGGTTATGTATATGTTTTGAAGAGTAAGAACACATATACTTAATTTATGAGACTACTGCCTGTAGTCCAGAGATCCTGAGTTTGATCCCTGGTTGGGGCAGACCTTCAAATAAAATTCTGTTCCATCCAAACATGTGAGGCTGGCATTTTTGGCCCTACCCAGGCTAGGTGAGGTTAATGCGGGTAGCTGGTAGAGTTCCCAGTGAATGTAGAATAAAACCTTAATCCTGACTATCTGTCTCAATCAGGACATTAGAACCAAAGAGAAACAACTGGTCACAATAGATCTATCCTAGGTATTCAATAAGAGATCTAGGTGGCAATCTTAATAATATGGCAATATTTGCACAAGATGATATAAATTTCACATTTAAATGTGTTCAGAAGACTGATTCAGGTGTACAAAATGTAAAAAAATAAAAGTTAAGTTTTTAGGTATTCTATTGTTTCCTCAGAATAACTTTTTAAACTTTGATTTCTTACATATTTTACTTTTTGAAATATTTACCCTTATATGGGGTTTAAAAGGGAATTTTCTCTGAAAATCTAAAATTTCATAAATCAAAGTTTTTTGGTTAAGTACACCGTGTTCAAGGGAATTCTACTCTGAGAGCTTTTTTGATGATTGTTATGGTTTGCAAGATAATCAACAATCAAGGTTCTGAGGGGCCAAAAAAGTGAAGATAAAACTACTTAGAAAAAGGGCTTTTCCTAGAAAAACTACCTAGAAAAAAACTTGAAAATTAAGGAATTGAAGATTTTTTAGTTTTTATTATATAAAAAAAAGGAACTGTGCTTGGAACTGCTTTCGCATTCCTTCAGGGCACTTTACTTTTACATCCATGGCATACTGGAAACAGTCAGAATTTTCCACCCTGGCTGGTATTCAATCCAGCAACCTGCTGGTCAGTATCCAATGCTCTTATTAAAAACATTTTAAACACTTCCTCACAAATTATGCAAAAAAATAACTTGAATACAATTGACTAGAATTAGAGGATAATAATAAAAAATGAATTTTTTTCTTTTTGTTATTATATCACAATTTTAGTGTGTAGTGCAGAGTTATAAGACTTTTCTGTAACTCTAATATCCCAATATCTTATTTTTTCCTATAATATCTTATCTATTTTTTGGGATATCTTATCATAGGCAAAAATAGAATTTTGTTACATGTCCCATGTAACAAAACACTGCCACTGATTGCTTCTCTCATTAAAGGCTAATAATTTTTCCTCACAAAGTATGCAAAAATAATCCTGCCCTGCTGACAATCAAAAACAGGTCACCATGCATGTAATGCTTGATGTGGTAACTCTTGGCCACATTGACAAGATTCAGAGAGAGAAAAAAAAACAATATTACTTATATATTTTTTTTAAATTTGTACAAAGGGGGATAAGGGAGGATAATAGGAGAAGAGAGTAGAAATAAGATCATTATTCACACACTCCTAACAATAGCTTTTATAATTTTGATGATAGGGCTCTGTGATTATTCCATTACATCTAGATCCTTTGCCTTATGAAATTTTGGTAAACTGTTGTTATTTGGTTCTCTTTTGTATCACCTTACTGTACTTTTTTCAGCTTAGGACATCTTAATCTTGATGATCTTTTGTGCCATCTCACCTTAGCCCAAATTTTTCTATTATGTCACTGGACAAGATTAGTAAATGCTATTGTTTTGTGCTGTAGTCACAATTACTTAATATATTATTTTTTAACTTGCACAAGAGCAAAACAATTTTAAGCTTTCTAGGTATTATGTATGTCTCTATGAATATGTATGTAGATCTAAATATATTTAAATGAGAAAAGAATATATTGAGGAAACAATCCAAAATCCAATTGAAATATTGATAAATGTAATAATATCAATACCTCTTTAATGTAAAGTACTTAAGTACTATCATCTGTTCACTTTAGAGAAGGTAAAATGTTCTGACATTGACATTGGACATTTTATGTTTTACACTATCATGTTCTACTCTAATGACATTGTTTAACAAATATCTGCTCGAGCCGGGGATGAATGTGATTCCAATTCTGTTTTTGGCACACCATCACACTCTTTCAAGCCCTTTCATTCTCACAAAAAATTCTCTAACAATAAAAGCACAAGGTATTGCGAATATCGCGTTTGTATCCATTGGTCTTGTGATACCTTACCTCCATGGCCATTCAAAACCTAGTTGGTTTTTGGCTTCGTCAACTAATTGCCTCCGTACTACTCTATCTTGTGCTTCTTCTGTGGTGGTTCTCAAATTTCTGATATCTTTATTTGTCTTGTGATAATACACCATTCAATAATTATATAAGTGATTAATATATACCTTCCTGCGCGGATTTTAATCCTAAAACCCCCTATCATACCTGGCAGTAAGACCATATTATGCACCTTAGCATTCAGATTGGTTTAGAAAAGTCCCTGATATCAGTGATGAACTCATAACATAGATTTACGTTTTGAACTTTTGTTTTAGTATTCAATCAATAATGTGCTTTAGTACAATGAGGATAGACCCTAAAGGCATCTATTAGTGCCAAGAAAACTTCGACCCTAATACAATACGTTCTAAATGGTTTGGTAACAGTGAGATCCAAGAGTTCATGTACCGAGTCAATACACTCGATACATAGATTTCTTCAAATTTCCAAATCCATACCTACTCTCTTTTAAAAATTTTAGAAACAAAAATTCGCTGAGAAATTTTGTGCAGCTCACAGAGAGTTACAAAAAACAAAATCTGGAGCTTCCGCTTTCAACTCGAAATGAAGAGTTGGAGGGAGAGAATGCATCGTGCTCCATTTCCCCTCACTTATGGATACTTCCCCTCTCTCTTTTTTATATTTACAATGAATGGGTGGTATATGAAATGGGGGTTACATAGGGTGAGACTTTAACTTTGAGACTATCTGTGAGTTTTTCAAAAGCATTAGCTTTTTGAATATTTAATGAGAAATTCAAGTGACATTAGTCAAGGAACAGAATTTTTTGCTCATGGTTCTCCCTGAAAACTCATCACCCAAACAGTATTTAGAAATGAATTTATCTTTGACTCGTCAGTTCTCACTCTAAGCCCAGGGCAACTCATTCATAACTTGAAATTCGGAACTTGCATTTTCATTACCAGTTTCGCACAAATACTACAAACTTGGAAAGAAAGAATTCACATCATCAATGGGCATTGGAAAGCATGTTAGCATGGTCTAATATGCTTTAAGTCAAAACCTAACACGCTGAGCTGGCCTGAAACTAACTCCTAGATCTAAAGAGTTAAAAACTTTCTTATATGTGAGAAAAAATGCTTTAATCATGTGGGGTTTTTTTGACTTCATTTCTAGTAGAAAGCTCTCTTGATGTACAGAGATAGCTAGTTCTAACCTACGTGAGATATTTGTGTCTTAAGAGTTTGAAAATGATGTGCTTCACGAGCTGCAGCAGTCAGCAATTAATTCAAATTATTCAAATTATTTCCATTCAAATATGTAATGTACCTATGTAAGACTTACGCCACCCTGTTTTTCATTGGCTCTGGTGAAGGAGAGAAAAGGGAAGATTTTCAAAGCTCCCTGCATGTGAATGACTGGGAGTTTTGAGGAAGCGAGTGCAAATGAGGTGAAGGATCGATAGTGCTGAATGTTTCCAGAGAGGGGAAAAAAGTAAATATTTCTGTGCTCTATATCTGGCGCTGCTTTCTATCAAGGATTCAGGAAATTTATATTATGTACTAAAATTAGGTACTAGGTATAAAATGCACAAGATTTTCCGTGCTAGTTTTCCCATTGAGACTCATACTCGTCGTTGTGTTATTTTTAAACACTCCTGAGCTTTATATTGGACCTGGGAATTTTAAAATACCTTTAAAATACATTCTATATTTTTGCTTTCTAACCTTTAACATTTTTAGGCGTATTTAAGAATTTAAATTTAAAGCCGTCAGCAGATATGGTTCATCCTTCTCATTCAATGGGTTTAGACTCTTTCGCAAACATTTACTGTCAATTGCAAGGCTTAAGTTGGTTCGAGTTTTCTGGTCTACACCCTGTTTCTTGTTCCTTAATAGTTCCCCGTCACTCGTATGCTCGGTTTTACAGTCATGTGTATTTTGTAGTATTTGGTATCTCTTCTACAGAGCTCAGGTTACAACAGTACGTTTGTGTATTTTCTTTAATAAAGAGGTCGTCCTTTCTTGCACTGCTGTTCATTGCTACGAAGCATTACCTGTGTGCATATGTATGTACAAAGAAAGCAACTGCTAAATTATGGCTCAATTCTTTGGTATAGGTTGTGACTTGTGACACTATGTGCACTTCTTAGTACTTAGAAGAAAGAAACACTAAACTGAAAATGTAATAAAAAATTTAAAATGCTTAGTTCAAATTGACATCACGATTCTTTTCTCTCTCACGTAAAGGTTATCAGACCATTGACCCGTGTGCAACGGAATATCTATGGAATAGCATTGTGGCTGTACACCCAACTGTTGGTTCTCTTCTTTTTCTTTGTTTCTGGTAGAATTTATGACCAATGTCTATCACTTTTTTCGACCACCTCTCTCTCTTCAGTATTATTCCATGTATTTACTCCAGAACTCACTTTGTAAAACATTGAAATACATACTCTGTTGCCTAGTTCATTCTATTTAACATGCAAATTGAAAAAGTCTAATTAAACAGTGTATTGTCATTTTATACCCACTGACAGTCAATTAGACTAATCAATCTGATTTTGTAGGTAGTCAAGTGGTTAAAGCGCTAGTCTGGTAATTCAGGTAGAGTAGGGATCCATTGGTTCAAATCACATCCAAGGCATAAATTTTTCCTCATTTATTCGAGTATGTGACCACATAATAATAAGACTCTGAGGAGTTGGAGAGTTAGGTGGTAGAAAATGGTTTAAGCATTAACCTTGGTGGTTACCTTTCACTAAAGAGTATTATTATTATTATTATTATTATATGTCTCTCATATAGATAGTCAGTACTGAATGTTGTATCTGAAATAAAATGGTTAATCTAAAAGCTAAGAGTGCTATTTAACAAAATACCAATTATTTACGTGTGTATCAATCATCTCAAAATAACTGATAGTAGAATTCTGTATTTTCAATCAATTTTGATTATTTTAAAATTTATTGGTAATTTCTATGAACATCTCGTGGGGACAAAACAAGGGAAAAGACAAATTATACAAAAACTGAACATTTTACATGAATCATAAATAATATTTTCTTCTGATAAATAAAAATGAATCTTAACATAAAATAGGTAAATAAATTAGAAAAACATTTTTCCACATAAAATTTGAAGACTCAAAAAAATAAATAAAACTGTTGGTACCCTGCCTGATATTTTCCAGAATATCTGGCACTGATCTATTGTTAGACCTTGTACCACAAGTCCCTAATAATGACTACAAAGAAAATGGGATAGAAACCAAATAGGCATCAAATGAAATATTGAATTTCATAATAGCAAGGCGAATAAAAATGATTATTATTAAATTAGATTCAACTTCAGTCTAATACTTTTTTCCTGGGCCGTCTACATATTCGGTCGATGTTGCATCTTATTGGAAGATAAAAACTATGAAATTTTAAATATACATTTATGATTATGTACAGCTTTTTGGTGTTGTTTCCCAATAGTTTACAATATACGTTATTTGAATCAAAAATAACAATAAAATATTCTTTTATAAAAATGTTTAGACTTATATTATTACTCTAATGACTAAAATGTGTATTGCCCTGGCTAATGTACTGCAAAAAATAAAGACCTATAGTAATTTGGGAACCAATAAATAAAAGTTCAGCATAAAAATGACCATTTACAAAATGGATAGTAAATAATAATCATATTTATTAAGAATATCTTAGAAAAAAGGTATTATTTGTTTATATTCGAGATTTTTTTGGTACCTACAAAATTGAACGATAATTTTGCCAGTGCCGGTAGTTTTTACAATATTTACGAGACCAATTATATATTCATAATATGAGACTAGGGATTCATTGTCTCTTATTAAGAATATATAATTGTTACATATTGGATGTCAAACAAGTTGAATTTATTTACGAGACCTGCAAGCTCAGTAGTTTGCAGGTCTCGTTTAATTTCTGCTGAGCAGTGTATAATATTTCTCACGTATTGCATGTGTTCAATAGCAATGACAATGATTGTTCCTTCATCTTTGTGAGAGTTAATTGCATTGTTTAAGACGTAGGCATATTTATACTGATTTGAGTGGGCTGGTTAAGTGTTTCAACATGATCTCATGTAGTATATTTTACTTCCAAGCAGTTGAATGTATCAGAAGTATTTTAATATCTAAATATCTTAACAAATTAATAGCAATAGGTTTTGGCAGTCCTTTTTATTCTGAGGCAAAATTTTATTAGAGTTTTGTTTATTGCTTTCAATCAAGGGCATAATGGGGTAAGGAGTTGTCAAGTGTTTTCAATACAACCCTGCAAGAAGTCTGTTATGACCAATATATATCCACTAATCTGTTCTGATAGTTTCCATTGAGATTTGTAGCCATAGAAAATCCATCTTCCCAGTTTCCCTTGAAATCTAAATTACACACGAACATTTTTTTATGAAAATTAAAATAAATGAAGAAAAATACAAGCTTAAAGTCTATTTAAAATGAATTTTGTATTTTTTTCCCGAGTGAATCACAAAACTGCATACATTAACCATGTTACAAACAGAGAATTAATGTATATCCAGTGATTCCCTCGGTATTTATTTTTTATTTTTTTCATTCTATTTTTTAATATAATATATTTTTTTATGTTTTGTTTGATTTTTTCTGGATTTTTTTTTTTATAGTGCAAGCTACGAAGATAAAAAAGAAATACATACATAAAATAATCGTGTTTAAAAACGGACAAAACTTCACTGTCGTGATCAAGAGAAATAACCGGGTGTTTACAGGGTGATTCAGGCGAGAACTACGGTCATGGCTATTCCTATCTCTTCACCTCGCTTGAGTTAGAGGTTCTGAAGTCACCTTGTATACCAGGGATGTTGGTTTACTGGGACTTGCGGTTGTTGTTGGCACCGGATGGCTTGTTGGAGTGGTCGTTGCGGCGCTGGCGTTTGTTGCGGGCACTCATCTCGTGGATTACTCTGTTGTTGCGGGACAGGTGGTTCTTGCGCAGGTTCTGGTCGAGACGCTTTTGTTGTTGCTGAAGTGATAGAACAATGAAAATTTATTCATCTTACATTAGCATAAGATTTTCGAATCTCATTGCATTAATTGATCATCAATATTAGTGTATTGAACCTGTTTTCTTATTAATAAAATTGTTTGTATGGACCCTTCCCTCTAAATATTCAAGGCATTATTCTCTGCGCTGCGAATAATCTGTTTTCTAATAACAGAATTTTTGACAAAATTTTGTTATCTCCTCTATTATGTAGGGAAACAAAATCTACTTTGTCAGATAATACTCTATGTGCTTACCTTCTGAGAGGAGCGCAACAGAATCTCGAACTGTTCCTGGCGTCTCATCTCTACCACATTGTTCTCCTTCTGCTCCATCATGGCGGCGGCTTCTGTCTTCACCTCCTCACTTGTGTCCGTGGAGGTGAAGGGGTTTCTCCTGGCTGAGCGCCGGGCACGTGTCATGGCTAGCTGGGAGCGACGCTGTGCTGCTATCAGCTCGCGATGCTGCCTCGTCTTGGCATTGTTCTGGAAATCCTCCACGAAGGGACGCATATCCTTGGGGTAGACATGAGTGGGGAACATTTCCTTGATGTTGCACTCGACAATGCGGTTCATGGGGGCTGGTGCAGGTTTCTTAGCCACCTTGACCACAGCAGGCTTCTCAGTCACAGCAGCCACAGGGACGACTACATTCTGAATCTCTCCGAGCAGCTTTTTGCCTGAGGTAGCTTGTTTGTTCTCAGACAAACCCGTTGTCACCTTTTTACTTTTAGTTTTGGGCATTTTGTTAGGAACTACTTCGGGTTTCACAGGGCTGATTGAGGTCCGCTGCTGTTGAGCAGAGGATGCCGCGGGCTTGGGTTTAGCCACACCCACCACCAGGGTAGTGGGGGACTCAGGTACAGACTTGTGCTTTTGCGCCTTCTGACGCAGAATGAAAGGAATTTGTGGGGGTTTTGCAGGCTGTTTGGACTTTTGATTGCTTGACGTCTTCTTAACTACTAATTTCTTGGTTTGAGATCCTTGAGTAGATTGTACTGGTGGTGTAAGTTGGTGGGGGGGTTCTATCGTGGGAGCCTCAGGCTTGGGGGAGGAAGAAGGGGCTATCACGGTAGGGGCAGGGACGGGGGAGGAAAGTTTAAGAGATCGCACGGGAGACTCGAGCTTGTGGTAGACGCTCATGCTAGGGTGTTCTATGAGGAGTGTTTCCAGAGGGGAAACTTCCATGGCAGACTCCACTAGACAGGGGATGGTGGTTGGAGTAGGAGCTATGATCCAGGACTCTTCCATGCCTGGAGGTAAAGTCATGGCAGGGGCAACTACATCTGGCCTCAGAGGGTGAAGATCTTCCAGAACTTCAGAATCCTCCATGTTGTCATCGTCATCTTCCGAACCTGAAACAAAAATTAGTCGAAAATAAATAAATTTCTCATTACATTCTCACACTTGAAAAAAATTAACATTTTTCATTGGTTCTCAGTTGTGCTGTAAATGTGAAAAAAGTAATATTTATCATTTGAATTGATTTTCTGTATATTAGTACCTCAACATATTATACCTTTACCAATAATTAAGTGTTCTGATTTATTTATGCTTATTTCTGTTTCAGCCAGTGGCTGCTAAACACACTCCTCTCCACACTCACCCGCGGTAAGGTGACTATCCACCATCAGCCAGTCCTCCTCCTCCGTTGACGTCATCAGAGTCGGATCCTGCGCATCTTGCACCACCTCCTCCAGGCCAGCAACTTTCGCCGCAGCCCCTCCAGTTTCGGCCAGCTTTCTCCCCGCCTGCTCAGTTGACGGAGCCCCCATCTCCTCGGCCGCAGGAGTAGCAGCACTGCCACCCCCCCAGAAGTAACTCGTCAGGTTGGTGAACATGACTAACTTCTCTCTTTCTCGCGCGCGCTTCTTCTTATTCTTTTCTGTTGTGTTTTTCTGTATCACCAGGTGAGAGCCTTTTTGTAGGATGAGTTCTGTTTGGATGAAGATCTGACGGTTATTTACTGATTTGTGGCGCAAAGGTCTTTGACGATAATAATTTTAAGCTCAGTTAAAATTATCACAATACAACCTGGAAACAAACAACAGACAAAGGCAAAGAGATCAGTAAGTTGAGTTTCAATGTTGTGGAATATGTGTCTCTGTCAGTGTGAGACAGTAATGAGTTGAATCATACCCTCTATATCTTCTTCGTGTAGTTATAGGCTCACGTTAAAGTGTTCCTCGTAATTTATAATGCTGGAAGGAGTAGCAGGCAGCAGGAGTGGAAAATAAATTGAATGCTAAAAGTAAATCGTGAGGCCCGGTAGCGAAAGTGAATGTTGTATTTGAGAAGTTGAAAAGTAAAATATTAGGCTTGCAGCTAAGAATCCCAGTTAATGTTTATTTCGTGTGATGATAATGGCCCCAAGACTTTTCATCAGAGCTTGTCTCTAGAGTCCAATGCTCTACTTGTCAGTGTAAGTTTCTCCCATGCATTCAACAGATGATAGACAATTTTCTAGTGCCAGATAATTTTCTTTTACAAAATATTATTAAGCTGTTAGTCATTATGTACAATGTTTTGAAAGTAGAGGTATCCAGTAGGTTTTAGCTCTCAGTACCTTGCATGGTTGGTCATTAAAGTCGAATTTCCTCTCTTGGGTTGGACAATTCAACATCTCCTCTGGTTCCTACACCTATCATATTTCATCTATCCAGTCAGTGTTTTCCATTGCTCTCTCTCTCTCTGTATAGGTTCTCTATTGTGTTTGTCGTTGGTTGGGAAGTTGATTTATTCGCTCATAATGGCTACTATTATACTGTTATCCGCTAGTTTATTTTTGTTTAGACTGATTGCCTCACATGTCATGTTGTGAAAGCAGCAGGACCTAAAATTTGTCAAAATTAGTGTAATGGGATCTTTGTTGAATACTTCCGTAAGTTAGTTATAACAGTTCAAATTTCTGTACCTCATAGTTAAGGATTACAAAAGCAATGCCCTTTGAGGTGAAATTCAAGACCCTGATTAATCCTGGCAGCAAAGTTCATGCTCATGATGGGTAGCAGTAGCACCCAGGAAAGTAGATGTCATAGAAATTGAGCTCTAGTGTTAGGAACCACTTCTGATCGCTGTGTCCGGAAATCCAGACCTCGATTTCTCTTTGCAAATTTGCGGTCCTGGTCCCTCCGAATGTCCGTCCTGTCCTGTGTGTCATAACATAACACATGATGCATTGTTATAGTGGAGACCTAGTTATACTCCTTGCTAAGCTAATGTAAACGTACTTGTGATGTTCTATATTGTGATAGTCGTTTCCATATTGTATTTTTTGCAATTAATTGGCAGTATTACGTTGGTAGTACAAGTTTAGTACTGGTGCCATCCTTGTCAACCAAAAAAGTTATTTCTGACCAAATATCTTTTGTCTGGTTATGCTGTCTGTTTCCCTATTAATAAAATAACTTCTGCAGTTTGGAGGTAGAGAACTCTATAGAATTAAAAAGTGACCTATTGCAATAATCCTCTATATCGAACTTGGTTCTGGGAAAAAAATCTCGTCAGTAAATGTACTTTTTTTTTATTAGTCTTAAAAATCTGAAAAAATATTCATCAATTATAAATTTTTTGAAGAAGGATTAAAATCATGATGCATATTTATAGGAGAATGGGGGTAGTTAAAAAGTGTTTTCCTATATCAGGGAAGTCCTGCAGTAGGAGGTATCCGATCTCTACTTTGCAGTGTGACCTCAAATAATGAATAAATAAATAATAATGCCTAGGTTTATCATGAAGAAACAAGTCACATCTAATTGACCATTAAAAAATAAAGGTACTCAGTTAACTGCCAGCTTTTTTTAAATCGATTTTTCGCTTGCATAAATTAACCCACTTGCGGCCTCATTGTGTGAAGCAAGAACTGTTAGTCTCTCACTCTTTGACAATTGAGCTTTACTCATTAAACCTAAAGCTGTTGTGAATGTGTATGGAAACCATGCGCTGGTTGATGTGTCTGATGCACGCACATAAATTATTTTCACAATGAAGAAAACCTTTGTTCAGGAGGGTGGGAACGGGATTTGTGAGATATTATGTACTATGAATATTGTACTATGCCGTGCGGTATTTAGATTTAGACAAAGGAAGAAAGCTTTCTACGCAACGCACATTTCTGAGATGTGAAAGAATACTGTGGAAGTGATGAGTGCCTTAAATATACCGTCGTCTTTAGCCCCGTCCCCAACGGTGTTGATCAACAATGTTTCCTGCGGTGTGGACGTGTCGATCAACATGTTCATCACCAATGTTTAAAATTGTTGAGTCGAACGCAACCCGATTCAGAAAAGATCAAAGGAAATTTTGTTGAACAAAAAACATTCTAATTTCAGTAGTTCAGTACTCAATACCTACTCAGCAGTCTAGAGAGAAGTAGATACCTACGCATTTTTCTTTTTCTACCAAAAATTAAATTCGTTTTTACTAGATTAAATTAAATTCGAAGTAATCACCGTGGGCGAGTGAGTTAGCGCGCTAGCTATTGCACGTACACTCAACTGGGTTCAATCCAAAGCGGGGCAGGAATTTTTCAAATCTGTACTAATTTTCTCATTTTTCCTCGTGAGGAAAAATGAGTAGCTGTTTGATGTGAAGCAGTGACCAGTGGCGAAGTCATAGGCAAACAAAATAGTACAAGATATTGTATACAGGGACCGGGATAACTAAAATATTGAATTAACTAAAAGCGTCCACATTGAAAATTCCGGTGGGGACGGTGCAATGTCGTTCAACATTATAATAATAATAAAAAATCTTATAAGGGCAAAGTTTTATAAGTAAAGCTATTAAACCCAGAACTTTGTCGATCAACACCGGTGGGGACGCAGCTTTACGATTCAGGACGCAGTCTCAATATGCCAAAAGTTCAGGACAAGCTAACAAGTTTTCATATTTAAAATTGAATAATTCAGAAGAAGTAGAGTACGTTAAGAATTTCTAATCTTTGCAACTATTTGAGGCGAAGTGAAATAATTTTTTGTATTTTTGTGTGAACTAAAAAAGGTTGTCAACTTTTTTTTTCTTTGCACAAAATTTCAATAACTTCAGATTGAGCTAAAAATGGAGAAATTTGTTTTAAGAACACCC
This sequence comes from Bactericera cockerelli, assembly GCA_024516035.1. NCBI lineage: Eukaryota > Metazoa > Arthropoda > Insecta > Hemiptera > Triozidae > Bactericera > Bactericera cockerelli. Next base: position 30,053,201 of record CM044959.1, read on the forward strand.
TGTTTTTGATCTGATTATCAAGAACCACCGGGGGTCATGAACCTTGGACTCGATGTCCCTACGACGCAGAAGAAGAGTCTGGATACTGGATTCACTCAGTGCACCTCTCTGAAGTCTGAACCCTTGAAAAGAGTTGGAATAATTCTCCGGGGCTGGGGATTAGAAACATTAGAACGCAGTTTTTTGATTTCATGTTGTGAAATAGCCTCCTCTCGTCGAAGTTCCCCTATTCTCTTCGTTTTCAAATCCTGAACACCCTCTCTCCTCTTCCTCCTCTCCCTCTGTGTAATCCAGTAGTTGAATATTTTTCTGGTGTCATGTCTCTGGATTGTTCGTTATTTTAATGTTTTTTTCAAAATGTTTGCTTCGTGATCAGCTGGTTTCTGTAGGTGAAAGTAGGAGTTATCGGGAGGATTATTGCGTTCTATTTTGTGATTCTCGGCTGGGTAATTTATGGATCCCTATGCTGTGAGAAGTCATTGAAATAATTATCCCTGTGTTGGTTTTTTGTTGTAAATTGTTGGATTTGTTGTATATTTTACAATAAATTACGCTCGTTTTGTATGGCTCTGCAAAAAACATGTTTATTTTGCTAGATTAATAAATTTAATAATGATTTGTGTATTTTTGGTTTAGTACTCTACACATTAGATCAGCTGTTACTACCATAGTATCTTTTAGTATCTGACAATAATAATCAGTAGCTTCGAGTTAGTGAGTTCCTTTTGCGTTGTGGATAATTGGTGTATTGGTACTTGGATCGTATTCTCACCACGGTCACTACCCAGGCGTATGAAATATACTGAATATATGTACATGGCAATGGATTGTGTCGAGATTTTTTGGTTCCTCACTGTTTTAGTTGTTGATACATTTGTATGTCCAAGCTCTTATATGGCTTATGTTCAAATATTATTGAATTCTCACTTTATTGAAATTTACGAGGATATGTATAAGAATGTTTTCTACTTTATTGTTAAAAGAAATTTGGTGCTTCATATTGTCCTGATCAATATCTATTTTGTCAACCACCTGGATACATGAAATGCACTCGCCTCAACATAACGGCTCAGAATGACACTTTGAGTATTCTCTCTTTTGAATAGGATTTATTATAAGGAAATAATAAATTATGTACTCTTTATCACATAACTTTTTTCCATCTCCACGACTGACTAGAGTATAAACTAAAGTGAGTGAAATGTATCAGCTCTTCCACTCAACATGATCAAGATACAAACAGCACTGTGTGTTATTAACTCATTATTTATTATCTCCATTAACCTACATTTTTTTTTGCGAAGGTGCAAAGTTGCTGGCGGAATCGATTTATAATTGTGAATTTCTCTTATCAACAGAAATGATAAAGAGGTATTGGAAAATGTAGGTGAGAGGTCAGCCAAGAGTGTTTTAATAAATGTTGGAATCTATTCAATTACCTCTTTAAACTGGTGATAATTCTTAAATCACTGAACCTTTCTATAATAGTTCATAGGTTGTAATAATATATATTTACTGTACTTTTTCTTTATTATGCCTACCCATATTAAATAATAATTTGGGATCACTACTTAAGAAGTTAAATGCCAATTTCTTATCCTCTCAAGTCATCCACATTTCCTTCCCGGACAGATTCAATTGGCGTAAATCATGCTTGTACAAAATTATTATGAAATGGTGGTTATATTTTTTATTTGATTTTCAATGTATTTAAAATTATGAAACTAATTAGTTTGGTAAATCTCAGTGCAATGACTGCTGTTAATGTTAAATTTGGGACCAGAAATTAAAATTTTAATAAATTATGTAGTCTTTTTCTTCGCTTAATTCTTCATATTTCCTCAAGTATTTTTTTTTTACATTGTTGGGTTGTTCTGGGTAAAGTGTTTTTATTTTATTCTTTTTATAGTTAGCTAGCTGTCCAATGAGTTTTAGTGAGAAACAAATGAAAAATATCTCTGGTTCATTATAATTTTACCAAATTGATCGAAATCTTATTGCTCCATGTTCTGGATTATTATTTGGAAGAACCAAGTCAACAAAAGTTATGATCTTTGATTTTCAAGTTGAAATTTGGAAATATTTTCTTTTCTTTTTTTCTCCGTTTTCCTAACTCCTCAGACTAATTACAAATTCCAACACAAAGTGTACAGAAATCCTCGAAACGATAATCTTCCTTCTATATTTAATGCCTTTTCTGAATACGACTATCAATCAATGTAAAGTAATTTATATGCAAATGAAATATTCTTCCAAATAAGGTTGTTCATTGTTTGATAAAAAGACATCTCCTCAGTTCTTATCTCTTTGTTGTTGTTTATAAGTCACTTAAAATTTCATGAAAGATAAATAAAAATAGCACTTACTTTTTAAAAGTACAAAATAAAAGAGCACAGGTACACAAAATAAAATAAACAAGAAAAAATAAATATCAATTGATTTTTTTACAAAGAATTTTTTGTAAAAAGAAGGGGTTTGATTGAAATCACAAAGAAAAGTATTTGAAATTTCTATACACTAAAAAATAATGATTTTTTTTCAATGAAAATTTTATTTTCGTCGCTGACAGAAGAAAAACACAACTCTAATCTCTGATAGCCACTTTGCTATTAGTTTACAGAGTTGTTAGTTTATGGGCTCCCCCACCCTTCCCCTGACCCCCCTCGCCCATCTTCGTCAGCTGTTCTCTATTCCGAGTTCACTGTTATCTCTCTCGCTCTCTCTTCAACCCAAGAACTCTTTGTGTTTTTGTTGTTATATTTCTCTCTCTCGCTCTCTCCTCTCTCTCTCGCTCTCTCTCTCTCTCTCTCTCTCTCTCTCTCGCTCCTCGCTCTCTCTCTCTCTCTCTCTCTCTCTCTCTCTCCTCTCTCTCTCTCCTCTCTCTCTCTCTCTCTCGCACTTGCGCTCTTCCATCTCGTTTACCTTGACAAAGAATTATACACAATCATCAGCAGCAGCATCAATACCATCTGTATCATCATCATAACTTCTCTATCTTCCATTTTCTTCATCTCTACTTATTTCCCTTTGTAGGAATATAATAGGAAAGGAGAGAGACAGAGAGTTTCTCTCTTCTACTTCAACTGGAAAGGGTGTTGTTGAGGCCGAAAGCTCCCCAAGTGAGCAACCAAATCCGAATCACTATCATATTTCCAAGTGTGGAATGCTCTCCTCCCACGGTTAGTTTTAGGTTTTCCATTTCAACACCAGTTACTTTGGGTTGTTTGATTTCAACAAGAGTTACTTTGGTTTGTTTGATTTCAACACCAATAACTTTGGGTTGTTTGATTTCATCACCAGTCACTTTTCGATTTCAACACCAGTAAGGAGGATAGCTATATGATTTAAAATTGCCAATTTTATGCAGGTATCTTCTTGAGAAATTTTGTTTCTATAGTGCTGCGAACACCTTAATGCCATGTTTAGACCGATGAATTTATCTTAAACCATAAATATCTTGAAATAGGTTGTATAAGAGATTTATTCAATCAATTGTGGACATATTTATGTAGGTACTTACCAATTTTCATGAAAATTCTTCAATCAGCTGTGTATATTTAACAATTTTAAAAAATGATTTTTTTACAAGATAATTTTGTGTGCAACTCAGTAAGACCTTTAAATATCCGAAACTACATTTTAAAAGTTATACCCAACTAAGGGTCATGTGAACTTTCAAGATAAGATTACTATCTCGTTGTTTCATTGTCAGTTCACAATATCAAGCATTGAACTGGCAAATGGATATCTCTATGAATTTGTCCACTGAATGATTTAGTTTTTAAATATTTTGTATAACGCGTACAAATTTTTACCCCAAGGCAACTAAGCTAATAAAACATCAAGGTAGCAGACTTGACGGAATGGAGCTTTACTACCCACCATGGTCCTCCAGCGAGTCACCATACTTATTAGTGTAAAACAGATTGAAAAATTCGACTGAATGAATGAGCTTGGATGCTTAGTACAACACCCTCTTTTGAGGGGTGCAAGTTCTAGCTCACTCCTTGTTTTCGTGGGTCCATTTAATAACTGTTTTATTCGGTGTTTACTAATTGCGTAAATTTCACGATTTACGGTAATGCCTCGAGTGTAGAGTAGGGTTAGAAAAATATAGGGCCATGCTTCCTCACGCAACTAGTGTACAGCCCTCTTATTCAAGCTCTTGGTTTGTTCCACCCTTTCACCTTTATCATATGCCAGGAGGATGAGGTAGTTTTTCATCCCAGTAGGCACTTTTGAAAGCTCTAGTGAGAATTATGCACAAGCTTTAGTTAGCATTACTCGTATATGTCCTCTTGTTTGAATCATTTGGAGAAAACTCTTCAATAAAGTCCACTTGTCCATGTAACAATATCTTGTTGAAGTAGTTTCCTAATCAGAATGGAGACGTGCATCATTAGCTTGACTCGGAATCGTTGTAAAAGTTCTTCTCTACCTGATCTGTCAATTGTTGAATCGTGTGCTGTGTTGTTGACTGTGTGATGTTCGAGTTCTGTCTGGTTGTGGTGTTCATCTCGGTCCATTGTAATGTTGGTTCTTGGCTTCATGACGGCTATTGTAGTTTGGATCTCGACAGGAGAACAGGGTGTGTAGCAAGTACTGGAAAATGCTCCATGATGTGTCCAATATTTTCACACTCGGCACAATTCTAGCGTATTTCACTCTTGGAAATTGGGCACGAGATGAATGTTTCCTGAATGGACTGCAGTTAGAAATGTTAGTGTCTTGTTATTCATTCGCCGATTGCTGATCTGAACGTTCTGATCTACAAATATCGAATGAAGAGGAAAGTCCTAATTTTCTCTTGAAAGTGTGGAACGTTCGTCCCCATATCGTCTTTTGGAAGACAATTGATCCCATCATCGTCTTGGAACACTCGTATTACTTTTTGTAGATTTGTGCTGCTTCTTAACACGTATGAGACAGGTCCTATTTTCTATAGTTATTACGCTGGGACGGCTTCAAATTAGGGTATGTGTTCAAATATGACAACAACAAAAAAAAAATTGGATGGGCGAGTACAAAAATATATTAAAAATTGCATTATCTGTGCCCACCGGTGGATCACATTACAAGGGAAATTGGAAAAAAAACGTGACCCACCGGTGGGCACGCCGTCTCATACGTGTTAATCCCTACTCCTTAGCTAGCTCCCCCACTGATTTTTTTTATCAAAGGGTTTAAGTTAAGAAATGTACCGTTTTATAATAATTATAGATGTATCCATTTTGACAGAAGGATTTCATTGGTACCATACTACTTTCAAAAGTATTTAATTCACAGAGTGATTTGGAATTAGAACCAGAGAGGGATTGGGCGTAACATGTGACTTCCTGTGAACCCTGCGTTCTAGACAGACCTTTGTTTGAGAAAATAACTATTGGAATCCTGTAGAAGCTTAGTTTAATATGATGTTTCCAGTTACACACTGTGTTCATTAAGTCCAGCAACATCTGATAGCTTTTGAATGCTTAAATCTGGAAAATTAAAAAATTGGATGTTTTTTATTAATTGGAAAACATTTTTCTACATAACTTTAATTCCCGAAAGTATTTTAATAATTGGAAAACATATTTCTACATAACTTTAATTCCCAATTTTTTTTTCTAAACTCAACAGAAATGATCTACATCAGCTCGAGATATATGTGACATTTCTTTATCATACTCTAACAATAAAGATACCCCAAGAAAATCAACCATCGATTTAAAAAAAATATTATTTGTCAGGATTCGTTTCACCTGAAATCACGTGAAAATTTATCCCCGACAAAATTTCACATATTTTTCCTGCAGTTTTGAGTCCTCTTGTAGGTTGTACAGAGTAGAGATAATTAGATAACTTACTAACTTATGTCTACAACTGTATAATATACATAATATTATGGAGCGTATTTTGCTGTATTAGCAATTGCTATATTATATCAGTCATGTGAGGACTGTCTAGTCTGATGAACCAGCTCTGTTCCTACGTCAGCATCGGGCCCTCGGCTTGGCGGAATTTTTTTTACTCATTTAAATAAAACTCACCAGGCATTAGTATTATTATAAAAAAAACCTACCGTAAACACTACTTTTTATACCTTATAGGTAATAGAAAGTAATGAAATCGAATTGACTGTGGAAACAAAAATGCGAGTCCTATTCTAACTTTGCTTCATCTTTCCCTGTAGAGGCAGAATGTGCAAGCTGCAAATAGACCAAAATTGTCGTCTAATACTTCATGGTAACGAAAAAAGAGGCTGGTAATATCCATCTTTGAAATAATTAGGAATAAACCAATACATATTGTAACGACAGTCTATTCAATTGTTGCCCATGACAATTTCAAGCCTAGTTGACACTCAGATTCAAGTAGAGACTTTTTCCGCCCTGAAACCCCAGATTCTAATAGAGAGAGCAAACCCCTCATAGAAGACAGTCTCCATCTATGCTATTTTCTTCTTTAAAAATAGAGTTATAATAATACATAGTACTATCACGAAATTGGATTTCCACCATTTAGATTTTAGACAGCTCTCCGTGAACTCTGGGATGCTTATTCTTCTACGTTCTCCTTCTGTTCTTTCGTCGATGTAAAGATTTTCCTATTTTGTACCTTCTCTTCTCTTCTCAGTGATGATAACATGATGCAATTGCTTCTTCTCACCTCACCTGCCCAACACAAACTCCTTTATCTTTGTATTGTTGTTTGCCTCTTTTAGTATTGTATTCCTTTCTTTGTGTTTTGTTTATTTGCTTCGCAAGTTGTGGTCAGCTGATTGAGAGCTATCATGTTCTGATTAGGCTCTGGACACGGTCCGTCCAACACTTCATATGATGTATAAAAGAAAATCACCGCCACTTTTTCTTCTGAAAACCTACCAAAGATTAACTTCCAACAAGCAAAATGAAGAGATAAAAAAGTAACCATGTTACTATATTATTGCAGTAGATACTCACTAAAAATGACAAAAAAGAGGCTATCAGTGAGTCAACTTTGTGTAAACTGTAAAATGATGTGTTAATTAACTGTGTACTAATTGTACTATGTAACCAAATAATGTCGAACGTACCGTACACTACCGATTAAAATCGTTACCCCTGACATGAATCTCATCAGAAAATAATTTTATTGCTAAAATGGCAAACAGAAGGATGATTTACATTTTTCTCCCCCAAATTTGGATTCCTTTTCATTTTGGTTGTAAACGCATCTTCTTGAGACTTCAGTGTTGAGTCCAATCTTAAAAGTAACATGGTTCAGAAACTAGATAACGTTCAGGAATAATGGTAATGTTCGGTTATATCAATGACGTTTGCTCCTTTTAGATGCATGATAGGTATTGTTTCTTCTCATACCGTCTCTGTGTTATCTCTCACCAGCCATTATAATAACTATTATCAGCACTCAATCATATTTCTTCTTGTTGCACATTTTCATGTGTTTTTTCTCCGATACTTGGGATGACGCATTTCCTTTGTCTCGCGAGTGTTTAGTAACCTGACTGCCTGACATAGGACTGCCTGATTGTGGTGATAATCTTCACTTGTTTAACACTGACAGTACTGACGGTTGACGAATTCGAACAACAAACAGGTCGAATCCGTCACCACGACAATTCTGTCGTGGACCATTAAAACCGATTAAAAAGTTGATCATTCAGGAATCTCGAGTGATAAGAAATATTTTAACAAAGGGCGTGATCATTGCCTGAGGCAATCTCTGCCATCTTCATTCTTTTTGGGAAGATATTCCAAGATAATTTTCAGCACTTTCAACCCAATGATCCTTGTACTCGCATCTTTGGTTGGAGAAAGCTGAGATAAGTATTTGGTATAATTATTATTCTAGCCTATGATGATGATACTGTGGCTTCTAGCAGTTCTTGTTTTGTGTATATGATTTCAGTATTGTTTATGTAAGTTGATACCCGAGTTATGTTGCACTGCCCAAAACAGTTCCATTGGGTTTGATTGATATTCTTATTGGTTGAAGTGAGTTATGTCCAAATTTGGTACTGTACCCGATATCAATCACTATTATGAACATCAAATCAAGTTTCATAACCATGAGAATTGTTTCATGTCGGACGATGATGAGTATTTCCAGATTGATACAGTGGGAGGATTTGTTTTCAAAACTTTTTGAAGTTAAAAAAAAATGTAAGGTACCTGTCGCTGAAATATACAGGGTCTGCCAAAAAAAAAGGAGCCACTCAAAATATCTTTATCTAGAGAACGAATTTGAATTTCAAAAACTGGTAAAACACTTATGTCAAAAGGGAAACATTTGCTATTGGGTTGTGAAAAAGAGTCTTTCAATTATCTAAAAGAGCCATGTCAAGTGACTTAAACACTTAAACTCTCCTGGAAGCCAGGAAAGTAACTATGTATTTTCAATGTACTTGTGTTGTGCCCTGGGATTACTCACTGGTTGCGTGTTCCCATTAGTTTTCGTTATCAGAAAGCTAGTCGCCAGTCAAGGACGGGACCCATGTGTGCATCTCGTGACCACCATGTATCTGTATTCTGTAATGCGTTAGTATATCTGTATATTTCCACAGTATATTGCTTTATTGCATCTAGAACACTGCGTTATTATATGTGTGTATATATCTGCATAGGGTACCGCGTCACATGCGTGGCCACTGGCAGTACTAATGACTGGAAGGTGACTATGACTCCTACTACCTACTAGTAGACCCATCCATTGTCTCAACACTAGAGTAGAAGTGCATTAAGCGTATTAGGAAAATATTATACATTAGCGTTGAAGGTAATCCGATTAAATCGTAGGAATGAGGAAACTTGGATCATCAGATACATAAACAAACAGCTCGAGAGTCAGTCAATGCTATCGTGTTTCCATGAGTTAATCGTTTCTTCTTCTATAATTGTTAATTGTTCATGAAATATGGAATTAAATAACAACTTTTTCTTTAATAACACAACTGAGAATCCTGCCATTAAAGCCAAAAAAACTTCTGGTATGAGAAAATATCGGCTTGACACAAGAACCTGTGATCCTCCTACAAAGTTTGTTCTTTGTCAGTGAGTTCACAGTTTACAGAAAATATTTGTCTCTCATCTCATTAACAAAATACATTGTACATACTGTCATTTTCATACTATCTACTACGTATGTCTACTTGTCTAGTCATACATTCAGCACATTGTTTTTGCTCATCTCTAGCATCCTACACAGCTCCTCATTATTAATTGACTGAAATGTGCACAAATTAGCAATGGAACATACATAGGAACTCCCGTCCATAGTAGTTATCTTAATATATAAATGTCAAAGTCACTGACTGATCAACACTGTTTCTCCGAACTGGTAAGTCCTAGGAAGCTGAAATTTGCTAGGTAGCTTTGTCTTATAGTCTAGATGTGCAATAAGACGGGATTTTTGAAATTCTACTTCACGGCCATGCCTCGGCCCGCAAAGCGGGCGACAGCCCGCTAGTTATTCATAATATTTAGTCACTTGACGTCCAATGCATGATCAGGATCCTTGTGGGAAAATTTAAATGTATGTAGGTATTATTTTATTTTATTCGTACTGTCTTAGCTGATTGCAAAGAGTACTTGAAATAATTTTGGGAATTAAAGCATGGCGAGGATTCTATTGTAACCAAAAAATGAATGTTTAGCAATGTTCTTTCTACTCTCATTGACGGTCAAGTTTTAATGAAAAGTGAGTTGGCAAGCTTTGTGTGAGTGATGCAACTGATTGCAACATCTGCATGTCACACAATTTGAACCTCTCCCTCCCTCCAAGTAAATGCCCATCTTAAACCTCTGCCAGTATGTTTGACATTCAAACGATGATGAAAATGATCTTTGACCTCTTCTAGGATTGTGTTTGATCCTCTCAGCCTCTCGAACAATATCCAAGTCGTCGAGTTGCGAGTCATGAGTATCATCGGTCCAAGGTATTTTTCTTCGAGACCTAGATAGCCAAGTCAAATGATAATGTTCAAGGATTCGTCAATAGTGCACATCGGATTTCTGTTTTTTTATTACCTATTTGTATAGTTGATGCTTCTCTGTACCCATATTAATGTCCACCTTAGCCATAGCTCACGCACAATATCTCTGTCCACGGTCCGATTTGCTTGGCTGCACAAGTCAGCACCGTTGACTAATGTCAAGTGGTGGCGACCCTGGGACTGATGATAGAACAGGTGGATCTTGGAGATTTGAATTTCAGGTATTCACAGCAATTTTGCCTTTCTGAATGAAAATAACAGTGTTATCAGTACTGTAGAGAAAAAATATGATGGAGATGACAGTACAATCAATAGGGATACAAGACATTCCCAAGCCGCCATTGTCTAATAAAGCTTTACTATGTACATAGAAAAATAAAGTTTACATCAAAGTTTTAAAAAAAACATTTGAACTTAGTGTGTTAATGATATTTCTTCTAGGAAATTGAGATAAAAATTCGTTCACAACCATTGAAATTTTTAAATCTTTTGACAATAATGTGCCTAACAGATTTTGTGGTTGCCCTAACACGTAATTTTTAGATTTTCCATTATTCTTAACCTACATTGACAAGTATGTAAGTCGACATCACGTCTTAAGTTTCCAATTGAATCCCCAAGATGAGAAACGAACGAAATTTTCTGTTTTCTACTGAAGCTCTTTGAAGAGAAAACAATTCTACTTCTGGAGATGCAAGGGTCACTAGAAGAACCACCTGGTTCAGATCTAGATATCATCGGAGCGTCTCGAAACTGGTTCTTCAAAGCAAAAGAAAGAAGAAAAAAACTGGTGTAAACATCATACGACTTCTTGTTACAAAGCGGTGTGATTTATTTTGGACTGCTGTGTTTTTGGAAATTTTTAAACAAGAGAATTTCATAAACAAAATATGAAATATGTATTTAAGGACAACATAGAAGCCGATTTTTATTCCGATTAAGTGCTAAATTTCATCGCTCCACGACTTACCGTTCTTGAGATATCTATGTTGAACTCAGAACATGTGAACGGACATCTGACGATACTGATTCATTTTCTCAGCTCAATTTTGTTAAAAGTTGCCAATTGCAATACTTCCTTTACCTTTAGTTAGTTCAATGCTCAAAAAAATAGCACATCAGCTGAGCGAGTACTTTTTAAATTTATAATCTCTATACGAACTCTAAGCATACCTTCTTGGTGTCCTTTAAGTTTGGAAAGACTTCATTTCATGAACAAAACGAAAATTATAAAATAAATATCCTTCATACGATCTCATTTGGTGGATCTTATCAGTTTCTTCAATATATTAAGAAGTCTGTTTCAATATTATGAAAATTGAATCTATATAATTCTGCATAGTTTAGGCACATTCTTTAGGAGTCATCTATAGATACACCCATACCCCTACGTAAGCACCAAATATTAAAAGAGGGAAAAGAAATCATATAGAAGTACGAATGATAGATTGTGAAACTTTTCTTTTACATTTAAAAGAAAAATAGAAAAATAAAACATTTTAGGTGATCAAATATAATATGCGTTATCCGTTATCCACCAGGTGCTATGAACATTGAATATGACAACTCCCTAGCGGTCGATTGTCCTTGATGCGGGTTTGAACCCCGCACTGTTATATCAATTTACAATTTCCAAGAATAATAATGGATTGTTCATATCAGTCTCTTTGCTCATGTTTATGTTAAAAAACATACGTAATAATGAATTCAAACTTATGAATCCATCATAATACTTGTTCTTGTTTGTGATGTTTTGCCCAACATGAGAATTGCTATTCTTAGTTAACATAATTTATGAGAGTACCTAGGTATGTAACTACATTATTCTTCATGGCAACAAACAAGTATGTACGAATAAAATGAGAACCATCGTACAATATTCCATGATGATATGTGATTTTTTTTCTATCTTGGCCTGTATATAAGTAAGCTAATCAGTGAAGTACGTGTGAGTGTAACACTGGTTTATTCTGATTGTTCAACTCTTCTTGAACTAACTAGTGAGTACGCTAGTATGGAAGTAAGAACCAAGAACTCAGTGGGTACCCTAGTACTAGAGAGCTATGATGTGAAACTAGTTTAGTCTATTGTCCAAGGTCATGGATCGCGAAAGAATCTTCCAATGTAAAAAAAAAAAGAATAAGCGAACTCAGTTCAAATCTATAGAATAGATGTTCTAATGTACTACTAGTAAACCAACTCGTTATCTTGTTTGGCTGACTTCTGCTTGGTTAGGTTTTTTTACCAATATAAAACTGACCTAGGATCATGGCAATCGATCGCCCTGTACTACTCAAGCTTTAAATCCTGGCGAATCTATGCTGTGTCTTTTTGTGCTTGATGCTAGGACGGTAGGAGGCATGACTACTTTTTATTTTATAAGGGATCACGATATGTTTGTCTTTTCTGAAACGACCCTTAGCTTAATCCTAAAAGGAGCGGACTAGTAAGCAACGCTGGAGATACTAGCAACGCAGGCTTGAATGATGTGTTGACATTGTGAGTAACACAGACATGATAATATTTATAATAGAACTTCCCATTTGTTCTTTACCCTTCCTCTTTTCCTGTAGTACAATTTGAACAGAGTATCAACTGAGGTAAAAACAGGAAACTGATGTTTTTATACCTGTAAGGTTTCTCGGACTTTTTAATCCAGAAGATCTCATGGAGGACTCTATGCAATTCAAAAATAGTCCCTCTAAGATAAGAGATAACAGGACACAGAAACCACTCGTCGTACAATTGTACACCATGAACTCGATCGGTGAATTTTTTTATCACCATTACTTTAGAAATAGGAAAGGCCCCCAGTATAACTGTAGTTTAATAAGGTTTTCATGATTCCAAGCTAGCACGCAAGACTCTGTTGAAAACGGTTGCTTAAAAAACCAATAAAGCAATTTTAATTGGACAGCAATGCAGAAAGACTTATTGTAGACCAAAAGAAACGACTCGTGATGTTCAAAGATGTCTTCAAAGAAGTAATTGTTGTTGTTAGCAGATTTGTTAATCGAAATTGGAAAAAAAAATGTTTTCTAGTTGAACTTGAGCAATTTAATTTATATCTGTTGAAAAACAACTGTACTTCATGTTTTTTTCATATGAAGTCTAGTACTCGATACTGGTGCACTTAATTAGCAGAAATTACGTAGTACCTTGTGTTCTCATTCTGTGATTTCTTCTAAACGTTGTTTAAGAATGAAAAGAGAAAAAATGGGATAATGCGACCATCATTAGTGGATTTGTTAATGACGACCTTCACACCAACACTATGCCTTTGTTCAGAAGAACTCTCATTATAGCTCATTGTTGCATTGGTATAAAAGGAAATTCGCAACCCTAACAGATTTCATTTCTGTGTTTGTCCTTTCCCATAGGTTTGTGTAAACCTCCAGCATCCTTCATCCATGCTTGCTCAGTTACACCCAACCACTATGGATGCACATAAGGATAACACCGACTCAGATGATTCGACAGAAGATGAAGAAGTAGAAGAGCAAGAGGTGTTTGTGGAATTGGACAACAAACAAGAGTTTGGCAATGATCCGCATATCCAGTTCCTAGGTCTGGATCAAGAGAAGCCTATGCTCAATATCAATGGAGTCACGTACCAGGGTAGTTGGGAAGATGCCCTAGGAACGCTATTGCTTCTTGAAGAGTCTCTCGATGAACCAAGTCCTCATTCGCTGCTTAAAGATAACGTTGGCAATTTGTTCACGGTCAAGCACAAAGTAGATAAGATCCTGAAGATGTCTCGTTGTGTCCTTGTAAAGAATCAAGAGGTCTATGAAGATTTGAGGACAGTTATTAAACGTAATGAAGGACTAGAGAAAGCTGAGTCAAGTGAAGAAGAAAATCTGGATGAGTACTATTCGGCGGTCATAGAACCCAAGAATGTGAGCAAAACATCGCAGCCTATGTCCCAAGAGTCTACTTCTACGCTAAGCCATGAAGAGGCCGTCGAATCCCTTAGACCCTTTAGTCCAAGAAGCGAATCCCACGATGTGACGTCAGAGGAGACATTAATCAAAGCTGAAATATCTCAAATGAGTACCGACTCCTGTCCGGAACATGATCAGGGTCAAGGTACCCCATCCCATATGGACCAATGCTTGGTAGCAGGACCTCATGAAAGTTCCTTACTTGTTGAATCGCCAGTAGAATATATCCATCAGTTGCAAGCGAAACCTGGTTGCTCGAAATTTATGTAACCCCTTGAAAAGTAGCGCTTGATGGCAATCCATGATTTTTCTGCCCCACTCATTGAGTGAAGTGAATATGAAAATCTGGTAGTCTGTCCATCGAATGACGAGATGACCAATGTCCATTCCATAGTAGTTGAAATAATCGTTCACCTCATTCGTTGGCTTCCACTGGTCGAATGTATTCAATGCGGGTATTTATTAATTTAGCCTTTACCACATGTCCCATTCGCAACCAATGAGCTCGAAAGAAAGATGTATCTCATAGATTCTGCTATCATTTGCCAGAAAAGAAATCTTAGGGCGTGAATTTCTATCATGGACATGAAATCAAAACGTCCATGTATTTCGCCCCACTCCTGGAAAGTGTCCTGTTTTAAGTTATATGTACAATTGCAGATACTTGCATATGTTCTTGTGCGATCTCTATTAAATGTCGGTACAACGTAATATTGTTGGATTTCATTACTGTTTGTAGTATGAAAGTGCAATTGAAAATTGTCGGACAATATACTTTGAATATTTTGACGAGGAAAATATCCTTTCCTGACCATCAACTAGAATAGAATAGTGGGAGCATGTGCACTAGAGGAGTATTGACTCTTAGTAGATAAAATGCAAATACAAACTTGGCATATTCTATCGTATGTTCATGATTTGAACGACTCAAGTGGGTCTAGTTATACACAGATTATTGTTTCATGTATGTAAATATTTTGAATTAAGTTAAACATTGTGCTCTCTCTTATTGATGAATACATCCTTGTTTTTTATATTACTTATTTTTAATACTGTTTGTTCCTCTGTAACTCTCGGTCATCTCATGATTGATCTCCTACGTTCTCATCGTAGTTTAGAGCATGCAATGTGTATTATTTGTAGCCAGCGTCATTGACATGTTGAACACATCAACACACCAAGCAACGTCCAATGAGGTTAGTGTCAGGTCTGAACCAGGCTAGATGAATTCAATATGGTTACCTGGTTTTAAATTTCCAGCAAATGAAGGGTAAAATAATTGCAGGGTGTCTACTGGTCAGGGAAAACCTGGAATTGTCAGGGAATTTTTCGAGACCGAAAAAGTCAGGGAAAAGTCAGGGAATTTTGTGAAAAAACACCATAAGTCAGGGAATTTTGTGAAAAAACACCAAAAGTCAGGGAATTTTTTTCAAGATCCAATTTTGTCATGAAAATGAAAAATAAAAAAAATGCGCCTACGGCGCCACTGTAATCCAGCAGTGTGATAATGCTTCTTTGGTAAGAAACACAAAACACTCTTAATCACTTTTTATAAAATTAACAAAATTTTAGCAGGTCTTATATAATATTCATATAACGTCTCCTTAAAAAAGTAGACTGGAGAAACTGGAAAAATGGTCTGGAAAACCTGGAAAAGTCAGGGAATTTTACTTTGACCATTTAGTAGACACCCTGAATTGACTTTTGATAGATTTTTTTATTATTCCTTAATATCATAAGATCATTCGAGACCGGGGATTTTACCACCAAGCGGTGGAAATTCACAAACCAGCTAGCCACCTTAACCTCCCTCAGCCTGTGTGGTTCGGGCATAGCATCACAAGGGAATTAAATATGACATAGACTAAAGTGAAGTAAAAATAATGTGTATTTGTAAATCAGCCAACAGTAACCTAGGCCCCTATCATTGAAAGTGAAAGATTTACCATCCAGAGAAGTCAGCTCGGACGCTACTTTAATACTTTTCTATATTTCTGCTCAACTGAACTGGAACCAAAACCTCGGAACTCAGTTTCGGTAATATCCATTGTATTACATATTACTTTACCTTTCCGAATAAATCTCATACTCATTTGATTTTGAAAATTACGGGAACTTCTATGTACAAGTACATGGTATGTTGTATTTTAGTTTTCTTCTTCATACTCAAAACACGTCGTTTAACTCTCGGAGGAAATTGAAATTACAATAGATGAATTTACACTGCTTTAAACATGGCTGTAGAAACTCAGTGATGTACTGATGTGATGTACTGATGTGTTAAAAATCCAGAATATTTCGTTGGTGAGTTTTAAGATGTTGCATTTCCTGTACACATATTCATAGAATGCTTGTCCATATGGAGTAGTTCAGGTTTGCTGCCCAGCATAATTTTATAGATACAGAATATGGTTTCAAATTTACCTGATGCATATACAACTTGAAAATGAAAAGCTTTAGTGTTATATTTGTTTACAAAGTTCAAAGTAACGTCTTATGTGAATGATTTATTACTAATTTTTTACTCGACTGTGCAAGAAAAAACTTGTTCCACAAGTTTCGGGTACGATTTTCGGCGGGGTCGAAGAATTCAGCAAATTACTTGGATGAAGAAAAAAAATGAGTATCTGCTTAATGTAAGCAGCGACCAGTGGCGGAATTATAGGCAAAAATAAGATATTAGGATATTAAAAGATATGGAGAAGTCCTATAATTCTGCGCTACCCACTAAAAATTGTGATATAATAACAAAAAGAAACACATTTTAATAAAAAAAAAAACATGCCTGGATGACTGTTTCTACTTGAACCCATTGTACCTACACCCTAAAGACTCTCCTCTAGCCAGTGTGTATAGGATTTACAGTGCCTCATCTTACATTTCGACAGTGGTTGCATCCTGCACCAGAACTACTACAGTGCCTCATCTTACACTTCGACACTGGTTGCATCCTGCACCAGAACTACTACTGTGCCTCATCTTACACTTCCACACTGGTTGCATCCTGCACCAGAACTACTACAGTGCCTCATCTTACCTTCGACACTGGTTGCATCCTACATCAGAACTACTACAGTGCCTCATCTTACACTTCGACACTGGTTGCATCCTGCACCACAACTACTACAGTGCCTCATCTTACGCTTCGACACTGGTTGCATCCTGCACCAGAACTACTATAATTGCAACTGCTTCATTGGTGAGCGCAAACAAAGAATGGAATAGGAAACTCTATCCATCTCCGTTGCAGCCCGACACACATCCATCAGCCGGACAACTGGTTCACACAGAATCAGCGGGAGAAGAGTCCTAGGGCATCGGAACTGTAAAATGAGATCTCGGCCTTATAGGTGCTTGAGGTACATGTTGGGTTTATACTTGTAGAGGTGTCTGTAGTGTGTAGCTGCATCATCAGTTACTGGTGCTGGTGGTTGAAAGTCAACTGCCTTATAACTAAATAAGGCTATCATCATAGGGTGGCGTCATCGTGAACGATGGTAGCCAAACAGTGGAGGAATGACTCAGCACTTCTAGCACTGTCTTATTTATTTTTATTTATTTATTTATTTATCTACACTTTATTTATTTTTACAAAACAATCATCAACAAAGAATTAATAACAATAATTTAAAAAAATCTGGTGTAAACATCACACGACTTTCCTTATCTCCCAAGCAGGAGTCGAATTCCGCCACTGGTGACTGAACGGTAACAGATAACTAAAAATCAATGCCAAATTCGTGATCAGCACTTCAAAATCATTTAATTTGATATGTCACAACCCCCATCTAGGATGAATAATAAAAAAGTTAGTCCAATCGGGTCCCCCTACAATACCGGTAAATTGGGGCCGGTTTCCAAAAAGTTAAAGATATCAAAAAAATGATCAGAGTGAACCCCTATTATTTTTTTAATCTGAGAAAATGTTGTTCTCGAACTTTTTTTGTATCTTTAACCAATTCAAAGAAGCGGTGCTTGCGGCCAATATTTGCGGCCCTGTGGCCGCAGAATGCGGCCGATTTCAACCAAAAGTTTCATGGTTCGTCTGGTGTATAAAATTAATTACCATACCAAATTTCAAGTCTCTAGCTCTTACCGTTCCTGTTCACACACACACAGACAGACGCACGGACCAATGGCTGAAAACCACTTTTTTGGTATCCTGAGGCTATGATTCGTCCAGAAATGTGAAAAGCTGGGTAGGTCAAATTTTCGACGAATACAATACTTTCCTTATTATAGGATAAGGAAAGTAAAAAAGTATGTACAAAGAAAAAAATAATAATAAAGATCAATATTAATTTTTAATTACAATTGTTTTGTCTTTACAAGGAGGCTAATTAAATAATTGACAAGGGCCCCCAGAACCAATCCAAAGTTGGTCTACTCCCTGTTTATAGTCCCCCAGTCAGACTGCTAGTCTACTCCCTGTTTATAGTCCCCCAGCCAGAAGGGTATGGAAAATTAATTCAAGAAAAGATTTGAGAACGTTAAACTTTGTTTCGTTTTATTTTAGCTAAAATATTTCACTGTCCCACTAGATACGAGTATATAACAAACTAGATTTCTAACGACTATGGTACTGATGAAGAAGTTTGCGGAGGACGAAGTGATGAAACTGATTAATAAATAAATAAACATTTCATGGAAAAATCTCAATGGTTCAAATTCAAAATAACACTAGATTCTAGAGACTCTGAAATTTATTGACAATCACGATCAAATAGGATGGACATCATTTCTGTGACCACCAATCACTTTTGTGACTTATGGCCCCACCAGAAACAAATTATGTATATAAATCAATTTACGTTTTATATATTTTTTAAATCTAATCTTGGGTGCATTTTTACCTTTTAATTATATAATTATGTTGTTAGATTTTTGAATAAATGATGAAAAAAACCCATGACTTGGTTAGTTGTCTAACTCCAGGCTCCCGCAATACCTTGCATCCAAAGCGAGAAACTTGTACTATCTACTTGTAGCTGTTAGATTATTTGTTATTGCGAATATAAATTTATGCCAAGGCACACAAGATCATGAGTACTGTACTAAACTTTAGTTTGGCTAAGGTAGGAAGGAAGACATCATCGAAGCCTTGTCCTAGTGCAGGTGCCTGCATGGCCTTGTTTCGATCTCCATATTTGCCAAGACAAGTTAGCACGAGGAAGGGAATAACATCCGACACTCGAACACGTGAACAATTTGCAAATAAATCGGTATCTGTGCAATTTGGGGTCCACCTTGGGACCCACTCTAGCTCTGCTGTTTAGTCATTTGTTTACTTCCCATATATTTCTGTTGAATATCGGGAAGCATCGAAAAAAATATCTCAATTATCGTGTTGCAAATTATTCTGTATCACAGGTTATCTCTGTGCCCATTTCCTAATAATAATAACATTCTTTAGAGGAAGGTAACCACCAGGCGAGGTTAATGCTCAAAGCATTTTTTACCACTTAACCCTCTCGAAGTCTTGACATTAAGTGTGGTCACAAACTCAAATTAATGAGGAAAAATCTAGACACTGGGTGAGATTCGAACCAACGGATCCCTACGCTACCTGGATTACCAGACTAGAGCGTTAACCACTTGACTACCAGTGCACCTGATGTACCTCGTGAAAAAGAATGAGTCGTCAGTACATAATCGGTATTTCTTCCTCACAAGCTATAATATATGATTGGACTTGACACATCCAAAGTTCAGAGTAGAAAATTTTCGACTTAACGACCAGTGGCGTCACATTACCAGTGTATAAAGAATATGGTGTATCACAATTTTAAATTTGAAGGAGGCCTTTTATTTCAACACAAAGAAGTCCTATACTCTGACTTATAGAATTTTTTCAAGATACTAATATCTACTTCTTTTCGGAGTACTTTCTTGGACTCAGGTCACCCACATGACTAAAAAAAGATCATCAGTAAAAATAGAATTAAAAGAAGTCTCATAATTTGTGTTGGAACACACCCAAGAATATGTACTCGTACTGCTGAGAGGTTGTTTCTCTGCCCGCGGCATTTCCTACACTTCTAGTGTTGTAATAATTGGGACCCAACTTTCCTTGAAGACTTGAAAAAGTTAAAAAGGATGAGGGGTTGGAAAAACATGAACCTGCTTTGTGTGAAACCGAGAGATTTTGGTTTGGTACTTTCATTTTACTCATCTGAAAGAAGGTGACATTAAATACAACACTTGGATTTTTTTTTTCCGTTTCATAAAAACAGAAGTTCATGTATTTGCTAGGTACTCCTTAATTCGAATAGAAATTTGTTTCCCTACATAACCTAAGGGACCACAAGAAAAATCCGCGAATTGCCTAAGTAAGACAAAAATTCCTCATCAATTTGCATCATTGAATTGAGTATCTTCGTACCTACGTCAAACTAACTGGTGCTCAAGATGAATAGCGTGATAGATTTTACGTCAATCGTCGGTTAGCTCTGTGAAAAAAAATTGAAGCTAATAAAATGGGTCGTAGAATAAGGCTATCGGGAGTACGTCGGTGTTCATCCATCCACTCGTTTGTTCCATGGAATTATCTTGACTGTTAGGAAACTGAAAAACAGCCAATTGCCAGCGTAGCCCACATGTTGTGTTGTGACGTGCACACGTATTCGGGAGAAATTGACATAGGTCCGGGTCTATACAGGCACGAGGCGTCCACCTATTTATGTAGTTACTGTACATCTAGCCTTATCTATACTGATGAGAGTGGGAGAGGAAGAGAGGAGGCATTGGCAGGGCCGTAAGCAATGTGTGTCTCCATACTTATAGTAAGAAAAGAAAAAAAAGAACCGCTAGTGCGATGTTGATGAATTTAAAATGGGACCATCTATAGTTAACAAAATTTCATCGAAATCCGTTCAGTAGTTTCCGAGAATTGCGCGTTACAAGGAATACATAAAACCAAAGTTGCTCAGGAGGTTATGAAACGTCCAGAAATATGAAGAAAAAATTGAAATCAGAGCAAAAAAATATTATTTTTACTAAAACGAACACAATACTTCCGATTTCTAATATTAGACATTTATCGGAAGTAAAATTTCGCGTATGAAGTACATGATTATGGAGCCATGAAAATTTGTCAAGACGAACAAGTACATGTAGTATGGTATTCTGTACATTAAATTGTGAAGCACTTTTTATCTAACGTAGAAAATTGTCAAAATTCCAACGCTGCCCACACAATATTGTGTAATTTTTATTTTCAGAATTTTATTGTACATGCCCTGTGTGATATTCGTAGTGGGTTTATCATTATGTATATATTGTATATGCAGTATACGGTATACTGTATGAACTGTGTTTATCAAATTAATTTTCACTACACCCCAGTTTTTTTCTTACTTATTTAAAAAAAAAAAATACATATGATTGAATGTGTTGTGTTTCTGTGACACAAAGTTAGACATGAACAAGTGTCACTTGTGAGGCTCTAATAAAAGAGAAGTATATTTTATTAAAATTTACAGATCGAATAAAATTTGGAAGTCAATTCTTCTGATGACAATGCTCCCAACACGCTGGCAGCATTAAGTTGTTCAAAATTTTGCTTTCCTTTCGCCTTATTTTTTTTTTTTTTTTTTTTTTTTTTTTTTTTGAAGTGGGGTTTAACGTCGCTTTCAACTGCCATGGTCATATCACGACGGGGGTTTTACCCTCCATTCGCAGGAAACTCACAAACCTGCTACTCACATTGACCTCACCCAGCCTGAGTGGGGCCGGGAAAAGCCAGCGTCACGAGAATTAGAATTTGAATGGTCACCCATCCAAGTCTTAACCTCGCTGGATGTCGCTTAACTTCGGTGTTCTGAAGGGAACCGGTGTATTCAACATGCCATCGACGCTGGCTTCCTTTCGCCTTACATTAGCACTCTGGATGGAGAGCTACCAGTGCTCTCGAAACTTCTAATTAGGGCGTGATCATTTACTCAAGTACCAATAGAGGTACTTTTGACATCTGGAGTGCTTGATTTACTTCTCCCTCAATGGATAATGTGGATATACATAACAAATGTTGTCTTGTTTTGCTTCTTTGAGTGGAGCGACAGTGACACTTAAGAAAAGAATCATTACAACTTGTGGTATTGATTAATGTGAAATGTAAAGAAACCCGGAGCCGGACGGTCTGCTCAAACTTGAACTGATAACGAGTAAATTGTTCTGGAGAAGACGAAATTGATGTGAACTTGCAAACGCGAAGGACATTGAATCTTGCTGTCGGTCTAACTAAACTTGTGTAAGTACTTTATGTTAGCGCTGCTCAACCTTTACAACTTAGACTTTACTAGAATCTGATGTGAATTGCATTTAAACTTGCGATTTGAGATCCAACTTGTAACCTGGAGGTCGGTGGTTCAAGTCCCGGTTTCTGCGTAGATTTAGTAAAGCGAGTTTGAGATCTCATGAATATGATTAACACAAATACTTTTTTTTATATTATTATTAAAAATACAGTTTAGGGTTACTAAGATTAACTAGTCAAGTGAAAACTCAATATTTTCCTACAAGGGTTGGGTGGAAGAAATTGCCGCAGGCAATAATCCCGCCCTTTATGTAGGACATTAGCTTCATTATCTTTTTTGTTCTTTTTTCAATCTATTTATTTTTTCTTTATAATTTCTGTATATATTTTTGCCTTACCTAATAAAGCATACTATAACAATAATAATACCTTTACTTATTAGAGAAAAATGATATTGGTTATCTTGGCAACCCCAATCCAAAGGTTACTCAAAGAGTTAAAGAGTTTTGTGCGCTCTTGAAAAGTTTGCTGAGAAATGGCCCCTGGAAGAACAACCTCACACAAGTTTGAGGTGAAGATTTTTTTTTTCTATGAAGAATATTTGTGTTTATCATCTACGTATGATATCACAACTACTCAAAGTCGTTTTACTAAATCTGCGCTAAAACCGGAACTTGAACCACCGACCTCCAGATTACAAGTGTTCCGCCTTACCGATTAAGCTACTGAGGTCGGTGAGGTGAAGAAAATGTTATGTGTATTATTATTTTACACTTTATTAGATATAAAACAAATAAAAAATGGAAACAATATATACAAATTATACAGGGTGGGGCAAAAGTCTGGAAACCCCTGAATAACTTTCGAATGCCTTCTTCGGTAAACTTAAAATTTTGTACGGTAAACTGGGCTAATAAGACCTTCTTTTAGAGTTGGGTCGATTTTTGTTACCAGCCCCCATGTCGGGGCCAGGGGGGCCAACTTCATTTTTTTAAATACGAACCCCCACCTTGTGATACATTTTTGGAAAGATCTTCAAATAAGAAATACATTGGTGCAAATTTTATTTTTTTAATATTAATTGTTTGCAAATGGCGTCCAACTTTGTGTATGCAGTAAAGTCTGGAAACCCCTGAATATCTTTCGAAAGGACTTTCTCAGTAAATTTAAATTGTGTACGGTAATCCTTGGTAATTAGACCTTATATTAGAATTGGACCGATTTTTTTTTTCTGGCCCCCATGTCGGGGCCAGGGAGGTCAACTTCATTTTTTTAAATACGAAACCCCACCTTGCGATACATTTTTGGAAAGGTCTAATTACCCCGACTTACCGTGCACAATTTTAAATTAACTGAGAAAGCCCTTTCAAAAGATATTCAGGGGTTTCCAGACTTTACTGCATACACAAAGTTGGACGCCATTTGCAAACAGTTTAATATTTGAAAAATAAAATTTGCACCAATGTATTTCTTATTTCAAGACCTTTCCAAAAATGTATCGCAAGGTGGGGGTTCCTATTTAAAAAAATGAAGTTGGCCCCCCTGGCCCCGACATGGGGGCCGGTAACAAAAATCGACCCGACTCTTAAAGAAGGTCTTATTAGCCCGGTTTACCTTACAAAATTTTAATTTTACCGAAGAAGCCATTCGAAAGTTATTCAGGGGTTTCCAGACTTTTGCCCCACCCTGTATAATAAACATGAAAAAGAATAGAAAAATATATAAAAACATTATGTCCTAACTAAAGGGCGGGGTTATTCCCTATGGCAATCTCTTCCACCCAACCCTTTGTTATATAAATATTAATACAAAATTAATCGCATTGAACTAATCAATGTACCGGTATGATTGCATATGAGACAGAAGAGGACTGAGAGGTTGAGAAGTGCCTTCAAGTTGTGGCCACAGCTGACTACTTCACACTTCCTCAACTCGAGAGAAGAAGTGAAGGGAAGCCTCTTGACTTCAAGGTGAAGCGTAGTCACCCAGAAATTCAGTGAGCTATACAAACACAAATCTACATGAATATACCTACCTCATTTCTGCATTAATGATACAACCATTTAACTGACGAGGATGAATTACTGATCTATATGCAGGACATGCGATTTGTGCAATTATATGCATAATTATTGTATTCTGCTTATATTACTGCACAATGGTTTGCAATTAACAACAGTTTGAATGCCACCGCTGCGCTGCAGGCGCTATTCAGTTCATTCTGGTTTTCTAGACAAAGCATACTTTTTACTTTCCTTATCCTATAATAAGGAAAGTATTTAGCTTTTCTGTTCAGAAGAGTAGTAGCGGTATTATTATTTATTAACAGGACATAATTCTATTAATGATGAAAATTAAATACATAATGGGCAACACTAGAAACAAGAAAAAGATAAACAATATAGATACAATGTATACCTACAGATGTCCTAACTAAAGGCCCGGGTTATTGCCTTCGGCAATCTCTTCCACCCAACCCTTATAGTGAACTTGCTGTCCTAGCCTACTTCGAGAGCGTACAGAACGATTTGCTATCATAAAGTCTCTCTTGTTTCTTGTTTTTTCGCCTTGAATCTCCCAATGGAAGAGTTGCAGGGTTCAATCACCCCGCGTGTCAGAAAGTGTGCAAAGTACTGAGTAACAACAACAGCATTGATAATAATACTCATCAGCTGTTTCATCTCTTTCCAGTACTCAGCTGTATTGTATACCAGCGGTCCTCAAACTGTGGCCTGCCGTGAAACGGTCAATACAATGGTACGAACTTACGAAGAAAGTACCAGTGAAATTTTTATCAATTCCTCACTTGTAATTAACAAGGAGGTATCGAATTTGTTATTAACAAAAAGGTAGAAGGAACGTAAAGAAGTGGTTAAAGTTTAAAATTCATCAATCTAATCCTGAACTGTTCCGGCTGATTCTCATACACAAAAAAGCAGACGTTCATTAGAGCTTTGATTTCTATCTAGTGTATTGGCATTTATTTTCATGATCACAAATGAAAAAATAATAATTAGTCAAAATATTCTTATTCACTGTTATCACTAAAACCAAAAAATAGCTTTTTTAAGCTCATTGATTGACCATCAAGATCTAGACTGGATGAGGTTATAGTTGGTAGCGGGTGCGATTCTCAGTGAGTGAAGGCCCCTTACTGAATAGTTAATACGTTGATCTTAAAACCTAATCTGAAACCTGCTAAATTTGGACAATTTGTTCACAGTTCAGAACTTCAGACTAGAAATATCGTCTATTCGTCAGTCAGAGGATACGATGATAAAGTATCTAACATGGTTTGCAAACCTCTGAGTGATACGGCATATGTGGAAAATAAAATATAAATGTATGTTCATTGTACTTAGCTTATCTTTCTCTCTCTCTCTCTTCACATAAACGAGATTATGAAAGATTGCAAGTATTATGGTATGATTATTATTGCGTCCATAGCTTCGTTATTTTCCACTTCCACCTTATTCTAGATCTTTTTATCCGTGAGCTGTCTCTCTGTGTATAATTGTATATACGTACTATAAACTTATGCATTGGACGTCAATGAGGTCTGATATTCTGTTGGGGGCACCGAGAGGTATAGGAGGTGTTCAAACAGAAGTCGAAAAGAGATCTCTTCGAGTTGAGTTTTGACTGAAGATAATGTTGGCGAAAGTTGGAAAAGGGGTGGGGAAAGATGCCTGATGTAGGGATTTCTTTTCTTGTCGTCTATGCGTAGAAAGCAAAAAGGCATATCACCCTTTAAAATATCCAGCCGTACAGTGGCCGAGGAAAAACATCATGGTTGAAGAACTTTGAATTTCTTTAGTAGATCTCTGAGACACACTCAGTCGTTGTGAAATGCCATGAAGATCACTAGTATCCCGTTTCTATTACCGATGATGATTGATGATGATGATGATGACCCCGTTGACACCCTTGAGAGTAGGGGCTTTCTTTGTAAGCCAAGGAATTGTGAGTTCTGGACCATTGATGTTCCTCCTTTGTGATGTCTTGTCTCATTGTTTGTGTTTAAATTACAGTTCCATGTGGTTGATTGTTTATTTATTTGATTGATTGTTTGTTTGTTTTTTTATTTTTTTATATATATTTTTTTGTATTTTTGTATTATTATTATTATTATTTTGATGATGATGATGATGATTACCAGACATAATATGAATGAACTAAATGTTAACCTTCAAGTCATTCTTGAGTATGACTTCCAAATTTGTTGGATTTGCTAAAATTAGACGTATGTATGCCTTGGGAGGCAATGTGAAATGGAAGATACTACTCTGCTGTTTCTCTGGCTTTCCTCCTGGTACTGTTTCCGATGACAACAAGAAAAACGCATTCAGTTTATTGAATAAAAAATCCTCTATATTTGTTCACTTATTTATTTTATTTTTGTTTGGAAAACTACAATATTATCTCCCGGTAGCTTAGCATTCCAGGCGTCACGGTGTCATTCTGCTAATCCGTAGTTTACAACCTAGCCAGGACCTGGTAAAGTATCCTCCCATTTGAAAATTTGAACACATAACAATACGTCTTGGGCTTACTGCTGGAATAATGGGACTCATCTATCTGAGTGAGCCAGTGTGAATGAGGCATCGTTTTGTCTGAACATCAACTTAACCCTGTAAGTTAAGCGACTACCTTGTTAACTTCTCGCATAACATTGATGCGAGCAAGTTCACAAACCACAATTACCTACTTCTTGTGGCCTGATGATACTTTGCATAGTAGTTAATGAGATTGAAGATTGTCTATTTGAATATTTATAAACCCAACAGTTGCGAAGTTCGGTAAATGTTTGGTTTTTTTTTTTAAGTTCCAGCTCCTGTTATACACAAATACACAAATTTAGTCTAATGCTAATGAGCTGGATCGTCTATTTAAATAAACATAGGAACACCATATTTTGCATGATAGTTGTGTCGGGCTTGTAGTTTGTGTTTAAAGTCGACTATTTAAAAAGGTCAGTTTGATCACTTATTAATCCAATTTACACCTACGCTATTCAAATAGGTTAGATGGTTAGATATTTTACAAATAGTCGATCTCTGTTTCCCCTGAGGCGTTTCTGGAACATCCTCAATTCGTGGGCGCCACATGTTATTTTCTGACTCATTAAGTTTCTTGAGATATCAAGGTACAAGATGAAGCAACAGTCATTTCAAAATCAAATTCAATGTTTAGTGTTAACCTCTTCATTCAACATGAACCAATGTGTGTAATAATTTGATACGGTCAGGAATATTACTGAGCGTGATAAAACATTAATTTGCTGATAATGTGTCTGTCTCTAATGTTTCTCAAGTTGTACCTTGCTTGTAAAGATTTTTTCCTGGCTTCTGTGTGCCATGAAGATTTAGATTTCGAATTCGAAACACTCCGATATACAGGATGGTTCAAAGAAGTAGGTAAATCCGTTAACCACATACTATAGAGACCTTCAAGATATCTTTGTTAAGGGAAATCGATCTTTAAAATATCTTAATTCAGGGAAATTGTGATTATTTTATGGTTATTTCTCATACCTACATAATTATCAATTAAAATACTGGCCTAAATTGTGTCAGAATTGACATGGACGACGTTGCATTAGTTCCACAATTGTAGAAATCCTTCTACTTCGAATTTTTAATACTTGTGTTGGTTTGAGAAGAAAAAAAATATTCTGACCTTTTTTGTGCATAATGACATTGGTTCTAAATGGATGAAAACGAAATTCAAATGTATTCAATCATTAAAAAGTTAAAACCAATTTTCTTTCACTCTTTTCCCCTGTGGACGCCCCTGAAAGAGTAATGGGCAAGCTTTTCTCGTCAAAAGAAAGCTGACATCTCGTATTGAGAGTAAATTTTATATCCGTCCCAATAGCTCAAATTGGCAAGGCGTAACTAAAAACTCCGGCGCGCCAGTCCGTTAGAAAGCATTTTCGCACCTTTTGTTATAGAGTTCATGCCCTTAAAATGGTCCATGATATATGTGGTTAACGGATTTACCTACTATTTTAATCACCCTGTATACTGGTACTGTATGTGGCTAATCCAAGGCATTGCCCTGCATGTATTTTCCTAACACCATGTAAATAAAAACTACTTAATATACTGATTCCTTTGATGATTGACATATACCTTCCCATGTAAATAAATCTGTGTTTACTTCTAAATTTTATCTGTTCTTACATAGGTAGTTATATTTTTTGCCCAATACAAAAAAAAAAACTTTCCAACTGTATATTCTGGACTCTCCTAAACTCCGGCTCACATTAGGTTAGAAGTTATTGTATTAGAAGTTCTATGGACATTGTCCTCACTCATTTATGTAATCAAAGTACACAGCTGAAATATGGATAGGTACCTAAAAACTTGAATTTTGGATGACTATGTACAAACTGGGTAGAGTGGATATTATGAAGAATTCGAAATTACAATTGGAGGCATGTTTTGACGAATATTACGACAATGCCTACCTCTTGAATAGGGCCTAGTACCGCCAACTTTTAAAACTAAGGTCCTTAAAAAAGTTTAGACTTTCTTGGCCATTTTTTCTCTGAGCACAGTTATTCTCATACGATGCGATGACATGCAAACTGTGGATGGCCTACAATTTGGCCCAGTTTCTGTTCATCATTATTTTACATCTCTTCCTTGTTCTGGGGGCCTCGTAAAATTCTAACGTAATCGTAAAACACACTTTAATAATAATAATAATGCATATTTCCATAGTTAAGTTTCAATTTATTCAAGCAAAGTCAAAAACTTGTGTTCTCAAAAATAAAACATCTAGGGCGGAATTAATAGACGTTTTTGTAATACCTCTGTGGCGCTAAGTCACGGATTGCGTACTGTGTAAGAGAGGGAAAACCGACACTTACCAACGACTTAAGTTATTGATGTTGTCTATTAATTCCGCCCCTAGTTTTTTTAACACAACATAACTAGAATTATTTTTAGAGGTCGTTTGTGAGTACAATTGCACAGGGCTGAATGAAATGAACAGTTTTAACGTATTCACTTCACTCTCGTATTATCAAGGATTTCCGTACGAAAAACGCTCACTTGTTGGCTATGTGCCCTATTTCTAGCGAAATTTTTTTTGGGACTCGCAGATATGCTGGGATGTTTTTAATGCGATAGATTTATGGGCAATTGTATCAATATATTATTTGTGTTTTTCTAATATGAAATACGTCTCTTGATGTAATTTTGCCTCTTCTTCTAGTTGTGGTACTTCTAATTTAGGAACGAAGTTGCTACAGGCCTTGCAAGAAACCAAATGTGGAGTTTTATGTATTATTTGGTTAACCAAAGTCAAACATTTGTATTTTTTGGGTCGATTTTATTTTAATTATTTGATCTTGGATTTTTGCTAGAATAATATGTGAGAAAAAATCATGGGTTTCCTTGACTTTGATTATTTTATGAAAATTTCTCTTTAAACAAATATAGTGTCAAAAGAAAAAGTTTATCTGAAAACTGAATAATAATATCTCTGAGTTTTGTTAAACATATACAATTTTTTTTATATATAAATAAAACTACTGACGAAAGCATCAAAGTATTGGAGCAGGTACTTTACTCGGAGTATTCACAACTGACTCACTCATCAAAATAAACATAATGTTTATGTTACCTCGCTCCAGTGTTTATTTTCATGCCAAGGCCCAGCGAATCCACCTATGCTGATAGCCATGATGTACACGATGAAAAGGGAGGGGCAGTTTCAAGGGACTGCGGAATTGAAAAGCTCGGTGATGATATTATCGCACGCACGTTACTATGGCTCTCGGGGACATGCCTTGACTGCATGATCTGCCTGTGCCTTTCACTTCCATGTCACATTTCCATAGTTGTATTTCTTGAAACATAAGTATAACAGGTGTAACACAATGACATACTCGTATAAAAAAATATTGAAGTGACTGAAAAATATACCCAATTACTACAGCACCACCTTCAAATTCTTGAAAGACAAATCTCGGTTTCAATTAATGTAACTAAGACCTAAGTATATGTTCTATGCAAAGCTTCTCTTCTAGTTCTTTTGGTAATAGGGCTTTTAATTTAAACTGACTGTTCAATCCAACTACGCCATTAAATTAAACGTCTCTCCTCTATTTCCTATTCAGGAAAAATTTGTACTTCCTATTGAGAATTGAAAATCTTCTACTTCCTATGGAAAATCGTGTATCCTATGAAAATTGATTAAATCTGACCCTACAGTAATAAAAATGATCAAATAATATCTTGGAAAATCCGATTTCTAATATTAGAAATTTATCTGAAGTAATAACAACACCATTTTCAATTTTCCCGTTTTGAGTACCCATGCTTTTTTCTACTTCTTTTTCATTCCATTTAAATCCCATGGCGATTTATGGTGGGGAACGTTGTAGTGTTTTTCAGTTATATCAATGTGTTAGAATTGGACTATTCTGTTTGTTCTTTACAGAATGGATCACATCCCTCACCCGAAGAGAGACATTGAAGACGGAGATGAGAGCAATGATACGTGAAGAATCTGCTCAAGGAGAAGATGACACTGGACTCCGAGTCTCACTCATTCACGCTCAAGCTACTCGATGATGAAATAAACAAAGCAGTGAGCGCCAACAAGAAGAAGTTTGATTCCCCCTACCTGGATCTCTTCCGGAGAAACCCATCCTGGTGAAAGTGAAGGTCTTGGTGCCCATGAAGGAACACCCGCGCTTCAACTTCGTGGCAAACTATTGGGACCCAAGGGCAATTCTCTACGTAGACTCCAAGAAGGACCATGACGAAGATGTCTATCCTGGCAAGGGCTCGATGCGTGACAGAGCCAAGGAGGAGGAGCTACGCAAGGAGGGGACCCGAAGAATGCGCATCTGGTGGAGAGCTGCATGTCCAGTGTCTGCCTGGCTCCTCCTGCCGAGGCGCATGCCCGCATAGCATACGCCTTGTCAGAGCTGCGCAAATACATCATCCCGGATGTGAATGACGAGATCCGTCAGGACATTCCGAGAGATGGGCTACGTGCACCATGAGCCGCGCCCTCAGATGAGACACCCCCGCCCACCCCCTCACATGATGGCCCCTCGGCCTGCCCCGGGTCTCCTCGCCCCCCCTCGCATGCAGCACGCCCCCCCTCCCCACATCGTGCGGCCCCCCCACCCCCATCCCACGCCTGCCCCCTCCTCCGCGGCAAGGTGCTGAGTATCCTGGATCGTGCACGCGCCGCCATGGACAAGCCCCCCTCCTCGCCGCCCCCGCCGTGGCCTACGAGTACGAGGACCCCACGCCGCCCACGCCTACTATGAGACAACCGCCGCCACCTATGATCCGAACCTGTACGACCCGTACGCCTCCTCGGCCGTGACTACTACGACACCTCGGCCTCGTACTACGAGAGCTCCGCGCCCTCCGTCCCCTCGGCCGCCCCGCGCTCCACTTCCAGCTGGAAGAGTACCTCTGGCGGCTATGCGGAACACCACTCATCCTCCCGCAGCAAGACACCCGCGCCCATCAGAACTTCTAGTAGCGGTAAGTATCGGTCAAACCCTTACTGAGGATATGGTGTTACCTAAAGAAAGCTAACGCATTGAGTTATAAAAGAACAACCCCGCCATGAAACTTATAAGACAGAGTATAACCTAACGAGACGATTAAAAATGAAATCATTCTTAGAACTGGTGGTCTAACAATAAAAATGACACATGATAAAAAATACAATGCTAAAAATGGCCGACCAGATCTCGGACAAATAATTTAAAAAAAATACAGTGTACAGGAGACTTGGTAAAAATTACAATATAATGGTTTGGAGTTGGTTACAATTCAATAATATTTACTTAACCCTCACAATTCAGTGGTTACAATAAAGTAAACATACTTACTAAAAATATTCGTAATACCCTAATTATAATATTGATGTAAACATAATGCATTATTATGAAAACAGAATTATTCTTGCGACATGAAGTAATGGACTAACTTGCACAGTATAATGTTGTTTAAAAAAAAACAGTTCTAATTTAAATTTGGGTAAAATTATCTGCCCATTTCAAATATGTTCAACCTCCTAACCTTCTGAAATGATCATTTAATATAATATGTATGTGTGAAATTCAGTGTAGGGTTCCCATTCATTAAACCAACTACTTTTCCATTCCCTTGCCAGTTTAACCAAAAATAGACCAACGAAATAAATTTTAAAATAATTAAATTATTGATAAGATACTTTTAGTAACAGAGAATTATGAGTTCTCGAGACCTAACAAGGAATAATTTTATTATTAAATCCGAGACGGAAATGGGAACCCTGCCTAACAACGTCTTGTAATATGCTCCTTTTTGGCACCAAAAAGGCACTTCGTGCATACAACTGTTCACTATGCTTATAATTTTTGTTCCTTTGTTTTTCTTTTATGTTTCATCGTCTCTCTTAACCCGAAATCACTTAACTATGTCTAACTGAAACCCCTCGGTGATAACTGCAGACTATGGCTATGAAGACCGCAAGAGAAGATTGGACCCTTACAGTGATGTGGAGAGCAAGAAGTTTGTTGGATCCAGAGTTGTCAAATATAAATAAAACCTCCATTCAACTCACTTCGCATTAAATATAACATTCAATATTTTTAATTTCATGTTTATAACATCTAAAGAGTTATAAGTAAATATTTAATTTTTAGAAGATTTTTTTTTATAAACTTTCCGTACATCTACCCTTCTGTGTAGGCCCTAGAATATGTTTTAATTTTACATAAGATAATTTACTTAGTATAGAGATCACTACCTAAAAAAATAGTACATTAATGACTTCATTGCGAAGTAGTCTATTTAGTATTTAGTGATGAAAGTAGTGGCGAAATTATAGTGCAGGAACTATAATACAAGTTGACATAATTGACAAAAATCACTCAATGAGTAATTTCAATCGTTTGTTAATGTATTTAAAATTAATTTAAGAACTATTTGTAACATTTTAACATGAAATTTAAATTATTGAAAATTATTCATGAATTGATTATTATCGGATGGATATTTAATTATGAAATTATGCAATATAGATAACGAAAGAAGAAATGGTTCAAAAACTTATAATAATAAAACATAATATTGATGACTCTCATTAATTGGACAACAGTAGATTAAAGTTGCTGGAAGTATGTAAAATATTAAGAAGAAAAAAAGAATTTCTAGATTTTTAAAATATTAAACCTATTTTTTAACAGGACATTTAGGTTTTTTTTTTTATTATTATTTAGGATTCACAATCTTAGTATCAGGCGGAAAAGATTAATAAATAGGCACAATTAATAAATATAATAACCTATATCAATGAACTGATTTTGCCACAGTAGCCAAGCCTTACTGTGTAAATGTAGCACGAAATTACAAAAATAATAGGTAATGATTTATTGATTTAATATTAACAATGTACCTATCTATTTTTAATTGTAGTTACTTCAAACTATTGTATTCAAAAATAACAACATAAATGTACTGTGACTACAATATTGTAACTGTAATTTATCTACATATTATAATAAGTATTATTTATAACCTTTAAGGTAACTTGAAGTTTGATAACTACATAAGATCTACGTGCGTAGACAATACTATGCTTAGCTCCGAATTTAATACCATTAATACACGCAACTTGAATATTCAATAATGTTGTTCAACCACATGATTCTTGCTATTAGTTGCTTAATTCATTTTGTTTGATTTTTAAGGTAAAATAAATAGATTTAAAATATAATAATATTTTTAGTTTGAATAAGATTTTCTTTCCAAAAATATTTCTTTTTGTTCACTCGATTTCTTTTTTCTAGGTTTACCTAACAGATTTTCAATTTCTTATAATCGATTTTTTGTTTTTGTAGAACAAATAAATACACCTCAAATTAATTTTATAATACCTACAACAAATATTTGTTCATTTGTATTACGATTCATGTTCATTTTACAACAAGACCCACCATATAAATGAAAAAGGAAAGAAAAAATCTTTTCCTCAGCAAAATCAATTAATAAATTATTATTTAAAAAAATGATTTTTGATTTTGTGTTCATTCGTTGCTCATTATGAAAACTTGAAATTATTAGTGCAAGTATGTATAAGGAAACAAAATATCAGGATCAGTTTTAATTGAAATTTAACAACAACAACAAAAACAAGATGGTGTTTAAATGTCATGATAAATATTATGTAGCAGCAACTAAGAAAGACTTATTTCTGTTGTGTATTCTTGTAATATTCCAATTTAGAATATTAATAAAAGGTATTTTCGTGCTAAAAGAACTCTACAGAGAATTGATAACTATCTATAAATCTACCTCTTTTAAAGTGCTTATAATTATAAGGGTTAAATGATTTCAAAAATGTGGAACTACTTCCAAAGAAATGTAGTCCACAAATCAACTGACTGTATTATCCTTCTGATATTGATAAAAAAAAAAAAAAAAAAAAAAAATAATTGTATCAAGTAAAAATTACAACTTTTTAGAAAAATGATATAACAATATAACATGTCTTTCTTCCTATAGAGTACCAATTGTTAGAGTTGTATATTAAGAAGTAAAGAACCCATCAGAGGACTTTAAAGAAAAACTGATTGCCTGACTGATGTAATGAAGAAAACGATTTTTCAAGTGATACAACTTAACATGTTAACAATAATCGCAACAATAACATGTTAACAATAAACTACCAAGTATAAGGTAAGCTATCGATCTTCTAATTTAATAGCATAAAATGTGCTATGTATAATTTAATCATTCCAATACAAAAACTCTTTATAAGAACTCAAAAAATAACTGAGCGTTTAGAAGTGATGTCCTCCTCTATCCTGTGGCGTCATGTAACTTAACAACAATCCTAATAGTTTGTCCATCCCTATTTTAATTTATTTTGTCATAAAACTTAACAAGTTCCGTGCGACACTCACGTCTATGGCAAGTCTCAGGTGGTTTGAGCAAGAGAGCTGAAATTTTATACATATATGTTTGTTGTCCGTACAGTTTTCCGAATTTGACGAAATTCTCTTGCAATGTTCACTTAATTGCACACACAATAATAATGAGAAGGAAAAAAACCCAGTCTAACTCATTGAGCTTTTTCAACCTCGTGAGGATAGCTATGAGCGTCACCTGACCATCCTACCCAAGATTTTTATTGGTAATATAATGTTAAATAACCTCCGTCTTAATTATGAAAGTATTAACAGACAAAAAAAATATAAGCACTGGAAAAGTACCTAAACGTTACATCAACTGATGCAATGTTTAATGCTCCAATTTTCTAATCAATGCAATACAATAACAGCATTGAATTATTTAAAAGTAATGATAAGAAGTTATATCACTTTTTTTCCATTATCAAAATTGCATCATGTGATTTTGCACACTCCAGCCCAGAATGGTAAATCATATTGAAAAAAAAATGCCAACTAAGAATTCCAATATGCTTTTTATATACATATTTAAAGTTTGAATATCATAAACACAATAATTTACAATAACTATTCAATTTAAATACAAGATAACTATTGTATGTATAATGTACATCTCATGTTTAAATTTAACTAATGTAAGAATTTACAGCTTCTTCGTAATAATGCGTAATTACGTACGTACGTACGTATGTATTTTCCATACGCCGAGAAAAAATATATATGCCTTTATATTCTGGCTTTCAGCTTTATCTATTCATATGGGAAATCTTCTGTCCTATATTAAACTCATCATTATCATCAACAGCAGTTAGTGGTCCAATATTAAAACAGTCCTGTTTCTTGCCTCGTTATCTGCCACTCATTAGAGCTCACCCCTCCATCTAATTGTCGGTCTTTTCTACGGGTTTTTTTTTCTACATTTCTAGCGTACTATTGTGGTATTTGTGTTGTATATATCTGTCATTATTCAAACATATTAGATCAAGTTTTATTTACATACATAGAAATTGACATTAATAAAACAAAACTTGATCAAGGGCGGTGCTAATGCCAACGGCATTTTCTTCCATTATCAATATCAGTACATACACATAGTACAAATGAATAATAATTGAAGGAAAAATCCTCCCCGTCGATTACCATGCATGAAATTTTGTGTATTGTGAACCTTCTTAACTTTGTCTGTGAAAATTAAATAGGAAATAAGAAGTAGCCACAGTAGTTGCTCATGTCACCAAAAATTATTTAACACACTCGGACTTATTTCCATTAAAGGTTTACCTGCGGATGTCACACATACGGATCCCACACACTGCGGCTTCTACTTGTACATGACGCCGCAACCGCATATCAACCAATTCAGAAGCTATGCATCACTCTGCGACTCTGTTGTTTAGAGCGAACTTGCGGCGCTTCTTCCGGCATTGAAACATCAAGCATTTGGATTTCGCGAAAGTGCGCACTCAATTATGAAAGTGAATTAAGACCTTCTCAGTAATTCCACCGATCGATTTTGTCTTGTTGGTGTGATCATGAAGATGTGAATAGCAAGATACAAACTTTCTCTAAAGGATAATGATGAAATGTACCCCAGCTCTCAGGTAATGCATTTCTTCCTCTTGGTTTTTTTTTCTCTCAAGGAACCCCTGTTTTATTTTTGAATCCACACAATTGTAATAATTGCAAGATTAATGGATATGGATTGCGATTTAAATCAAGTTGTTGATGGAACAAGCACGAATACAGCTGGAGGAAGTGATGGTCTGCAGCTAATTTTAGCTGGCTCGTCCTGGACCACATATTCTTACCGAGTATGTTCGATCAATCTTCGTAAAATCTTGGGCTTTAAATTTTCACTCCAAATGATAAGTTAGTATTGTTATAGTACCATTAGGTATTATAATAGCTGTATCTGTGTTTGTTCCATCTACAACAACTTGATTTAAATCGCAATCCATATCCATATATGTATGTTCGAAATTGGCCATCATCAGTGTTATTATTTTTTTCTTTACTACCTTAAGCAGTTATGTAACGAACATTTTCTCATGATTTAATTTTGTAGTATCTAATAGTATTTATGCAAGTCCTTCTCACTCATGATTGGTGAAGACGACAACACTCTTGGTATTATTATCGTAGGAAACTTGCAAACCCACATCTCATTGTGGGTAGGAAGCCACATTAAACTCACCCAGCCTGGGTTGGCCCGGAATGCCAGCATTACGAAGTGTTCACCTCGCTGGACGTTGCTTAACCTCGGTGATCCTACGAGAACCCGGTGCATCCAACGCGCCATTGACGCTGGCTTCGCGTGATTTACGTCTAAGAACAGAATTAACGAAGAAGAAAAAAATGTCTTCATATCAACAATACATAATATTTGCTTTTATTTTTCTACCGTCAGCTGTGTTTCTAACAAGCTTGTGATAATATTGGAACTTAATGAGCAACAGAAATGAGTTTCCTCTCTGTTGTCTGTTCTCTAAAGCCTTGTGTTTGAATTCTTGATTTCCCGGTTTGTTTTTACATGGTAACTGTCGAACTCTCGTGTCGAAAAACGAAACTACAGATCAAGTTCTAGAAAAAAATATTCGTTTGAGGTAGAATCAAAATGTTTATCGAGTAATTACTTTTCTATTTCTTATCATCAATCATTGTGAAACAAAAATTTACTTTCGTTGAAAATTTCCTCACTTTCGCTTTTGTCTTTCGAGAAAAATGATTTATTTCTCTCGATAATAACAAGTATTGTGAGTACCTATACCTGTTATTATGTATTTGTGTGTGAAAATTTTTCGGAGATTTCATCGTCAAGGGTCATACTTGTACAAATTTACATAATACAGTTTTCTGTTGTCATAAGTGTTGCCAAACTAAGTTATGCTCTTGATTTTTTCGTCGTGGAAATGTTAGGTAGGGAAAGGGTAAAGAAAATCAATTTTGGAGACTCGCATCAGTACAGAAGCACGACCACAGACTCGAACTGAATGAACTTCATTGTTGGGAAAATCTTTCTCACTGTAAGACAACAATACCATAAAATGAATTGAATTACTTTGTCCTAAAAAAAATTACACGTTATAAAACATACCGACCTCAGTTGCTTGATCGATAA
Organism: Bactericera cockerelli; assembly: GCA_024516035.1. Classification (NCBI taxonomy): domain Eukaryota; kingdom Metazoa; phylum Arthropoda; class Insecta; order Hemiptera; family Triozidae; genus Bactericera; species Bactericera cockerelli. Next base: position 30,091,433 of record CM044959.1, read on the forward strand.
GGCGGCGGACTTGTAAGTCCCAAGTTAAGAAAAGTCAAGTTTGAGTAGTTGTGATATCAAAATACAATACAATACTCTCTTTATTCTACAAGAATGAGGCTAAAGAGTCCCCTTACTGTTTTTATATTAGCGTCTCAGTAGCTCCATTTCTTCTATGACAATCCCAAAACTCTTATGTTTATGTATGTGGTTTCATTGTTTTCATGTCAAAACTTTAGTGGTCAGCTCAGCATTTTTTTATATCATTCTTAGACCTGATGGCAGGGTTTTTGGTGAAACCCTGACAATAAAAACTGCGACCTAATTAGATCTATTGTGACCAGTTGATCCTATTTGGTTTTAACGTTCTGATTGAGACTGATAGTCAGGACGGGGGTTTTACACTCCATTTGTTGGGAATTGTACCGTCCCCCCCACATTAACCTCACCCAGCCTGGGTAGGGCTGGAAATGCCAGCCTCACGTGTTTGGAGGGAACAGATTTTCCTTCGAAAAGGCTGCCCCAACCGTAGATCGAACTTGGGATCTCTGGACTACGGGCAGTAGTCACAACTGTCACGCCACGGATGCTCAGCATTACTAAACTCCAAATTTAATCATTTAATTTTTGTCTAATCAAGCTGAAATTTTCAGATTATTTTTGATATATTAGAATTTAATGTATAATTTTTGAATGACTATATGGTAACTTACCATTGGTAAGCACCGTTAAGCTAGGCTAAGTAATGTTGTGCGTTGAGCTAGGCTAAGAACAATATTGTTCTCAATTATTTAAAATCTAAGAGTTACCTTAAGAGATCTTCCCTTAAATGAACTCTGAAGTGAGCTCTGGACACTTTGATCAACTAGTGTTAAATTTGAACATCGCTGTTGAAACACATATTTTATAATAATTTCTTTCTTTGTTTATCATACGTCACCCGCTCACGGGTAATACGACTCTCTATAACTCGTCTTCTCTGACAACTCATTTGACCAAGCCATTTGTGAAGTAATCGAAATGCATGTTTAGCTATTGAGTCATTTATCATTTTATTCAACGCTTATTTACTACGCGAGTGTCTTGGATTGATTGGAAGCGAGAGTTGTGAATTGGACATTTCTGGCATGGTCTTTTTCTTAAAGTCGGGATAGAAAATATTACTCTGAATGATGCCTTCTCTAACTTCTATTAATAGGGATGCGATAATAAATAAATAAAATAATAATCTTGTAATTATTAAAATTGCCTACTGGTGATTCTTTCTACGTGTCATCACAAATATTTAAAGTGATTCATATTAAGTTGAATGGTGTTTACCAAGTCCTTATTAAGAAAAAAAGGAAATTGAGTTTTTGTGAATGTTATCTCCTGCATGGTTAAGAGCCCAGTGTTTGCTTTTCGGGTGTGTGTGACTTAGTTATGTAACGAGTGATGGCCGGTCTGCTATGAAACAAATTTCTCTCATTCTTATATCAGTCTTACAAGACGTTTAGATTTCATTCTGATTTGTTGCGTTCAAATACTCACACGAAGTGGATAGTGTTTTAGTGTCTCAATCGCTCATAGGAAACGTGGTAAGAAAGCCTAGCTTTATTTGTTGTTAATTGACTTTTCTTCTGTTTTATGAATGTCGTCAAATATCGGGGTTTTTTTAGTAATATTGAAGTGTTCAGTGATAAATATTTCCTATGTACATAATAATTACTCACGTGCAATGCTCAGCACAATAATTGCATGGTTTGAGTATGATTTATGCTCAAAGTGTTTTCTACGACCAATTGTTTAGATAAAGTCTAACCGGATAAGCAAGTTTCATAGTGTTGTGTCTCTTTTGTCACTTTCGCATTTTCTGGAATTGCGTGTCCTGCCTGGCTCATAGTACTTTTCTTGATTGTTTGATGTGGTCTTTTGTATCATCTGTTTCTCAGTTTTAAGCCTATTAGAACCTTTTGAAATGAGCCAGCTAGCTATGCCGTTTAAGGGGTTAGTTGACTCATACGACAGTGTTAACAGCCCATTATCCTTATTTTTTTCCATCCGTCTTCGTTGAATCTGACAGCATTATACAAATATTTAAATACTACCCTCTGATCCATAAACTGCTACTATTATCTTGAAAGCCCGTGATCTTATCAACCGACGCGAACGGATACAGGTTGCAGGCACCCCAATTTAACACCATATTTTTTATTATTTTTTTACTCTTCAAATTATCTATTTGAAAAGTAAAAAAATATTTAGAATTTAAGTACATATCTAATAAATAAACAAGTTTCTTTGTGTTATTATTATTATATATTTCCTTTTCCTTGAATTTACTAATATCTTATTTGTGCCCATAATTCTGTCACTGGTTGCTGCTCACGTGAAATCTACCTAGTCATTCTACCTCACGAGGTATGAGTGGGCCCACTGAGACCCGTAACATTCAAAGTAAAAGGCCGAAAATTCCTACTCCGCTGAGATTCGAACAGTGCGTGCAAGCTTAGCGCGCCACCCACTTGACCACGGTGACAACAACTACATATTAATAAGAAGAGCTATTATTATTTTGTGAAATTCTTGTTGTTTAAGAAACTTATATACAATTTGAGGCATCTTAGTCAGGGCTACCTACACTAACCTGTTTACGAGACAATATACCACTGTAAAATTAAGACATCATCATAGGGTCTGCAACTGTGCATCAATGACCCTCATTTTATACCCAGTCGGAATACCAACAGGATAGATACTCGCTTGCCATCCGGAAGGCCCCGGGTTTAAAACCCAGAGCCGACAAAAAATGTAATTAAATTTGGCTACATACCAGTTGTTCTTAAGGGATACCTTCCGGTGCAATAGTGTTGACCCAGCACCTAAATGGGAAGTAATTTGTGGCTTTTTGTCCATTAGAGGGGAAGTTTACGCGATAGGCAAGCTCTAATATGGACCACAAGCGTCTACAGTAGCTGCTGTCTCACGGCTACAAAATAAATACAGCTGTGATAAAAAATCTTTCATGTAAATTAAGAATTAAGTATGAGTGTTTCACAAGCTTCTTTTTTATTTCGTAGCCATGAAACAGGAGCTACTTACTGTAAACGCTTGTGGTCTGTGTTGTACCCTGCCCATCCCGTAGTATGCCTCCCCTATGATGGGCGAGAAGTGATACAATACTTCCCATATAGGTGCTGGGTCAACACGAGCGCACCGGAAGGTATCCCTCACAAACAACTGTAACCAAATTTTGAATACAATTTTTTGTTGGCGCGGGGGTTTGAACCCGGGGCCTTCTTCATGGCAAGCAAGTGCTTAACCACTTAGCTATTCGTGCGCTCTTTTCAAAGTTCTTCATTCAGTTCCTCTTCTTTTTTCTCCATCAGGTATATTGCTACATTAGCGGCCAATACACAGAAATCCTCCAGTTTCACTCACGTGCTACGAGGGCAGTAGAAACAATTCAGATCCAAGATTCCTAATCAAGGTACAGTGAGGATAGTAACTATCATCTACCACCAGTTTCATCCCTAATCAGTTTCACGCCGCTACAATAACATCCCCCATCAATCACAGTGTGAATTCAGCTTCCCTTAGAGTATTTCATCTCAATGAAAGTGTGAATTCAGCTTCCCCTAGAGTATTTCATCTCAATGAAAGTGTGAATTCAGCTAACTCTAGAGTATTTCATCTCAATGAAAGTGTGAATTCAGCTAACTCTAGAGTATTTCGTCTCCATGAAAGTGTGAATTCAGCTTACAAGAGTTATTCATCTCAATCTGAGGGCGAATCCCTGTGTCGGGATGTTCAACTATTTCAAGCATCGCGGTCGAGTAAAGAAGATAGCCGTTTTGAGTTTGTGTGTTGCGGGGCTGGGAGGTGTCACCTATGGGTCGCTGGATAGACAGAGGCGACGCAGTGTTCTCACGCATCTGGGCGGGGTCAAGAGGTTCCTCAGGTGAGTGCCGCTGGCTGAGACCAGGTTCTGTTGTAATGAGCACTTGTACTTTTTCTTAATTTGCTTTAAAAAAAAAAAAAAAAAAATATTTAGAGCATTATCATTACAATTCACTTGATTCACTTTCATTATCCAACTCATCTCCCTCGGTTCTTTCATCATCAAAAATATATTTAACCAAAATATATTTGGTTAAATATATTTTGATACTCTGAAACAGAAGATAATGAGACGCGATACAAAAATCCGCGTATAAATAAGATTTGGGTTCAGTAGTAATTTACTCAGAAGACATGGTGTGGGATCTTCTGTGAAACACTTGGCTTCACTCAACTTGGGTAACCTAAGTGGAGTGTAAGCAAGTGTCTTTCTCCTTGAATGGTGCAGTTACTTTTGATATCCCTCTTGGAAAAAAATACACTTTTTCCTTATTCTTCTTCTTCTTTCACTTTCTCTGTTCCTTAACTAACTTCTGGTCGGCATGAAACAACCTCTCTCCCACATGGTCGAGTTTAGTTGGTTCTTAGTGTTTCCCTTTTGGGACAAATGGTCTTGAGTTCTTGACAAATAATTATGAATGAATTACCTGTCAGAAAAAAGGAAAGAAACAATTAGAAATGACGATAAAATAACTTAATTTTATCATCTTAACATTATTATATCATAAACTTTATTTTTTCATTTTAATAACTTTTTTTAAACAAAATAAAAGAACCTTTTACACCCGTATTTATGAACAGCGAATTTTGTCTGAGCACTGTCTCAAGCAAGGTATTGGCCAATAATATTAAAGGAAATCATGCTTCAGACCATGCTCAAATGGCGTTTTCTGTTCATAAATACGGCTGTCAGACTTTATGTAGTCTGAAATGTTTCTGATTGATCACTCTTCCCAGCACAGATCCTCGTACACGGCAGCCGTGATCTCCCTGGACTACTGGTGGTCCCTGCGAGATGTCGCGGAAGAGGAGGACTCCTACGCTGACATCCTGGCAGGTGTGCACCAGCGGAGCGCGGACAGAATCCTGGCAATGTGTCTCACCAACGGGGGACTCTACGTGAAGCTGGGGCAGGGGCTGGTGTCTCTCGACCATGTACTGCCCCGCCAGTACCCTCAAACACTCAGGGTAATAATAATATTTATACTGCCCGATTAAGACTATTAAAGTCCCATTATTCCAGCAGTAACTAATAATAAGACTAATAATGGGGCTTTCCCAAATGACTATTTTTTTCGAGCAGATGATTGATTCTAATGTAAAAAGACCCGAGGAACACGATTTTGATGTCCAAAAATTAAAAAAGTCATTCCTTAGGGATGAAAAGGCTCTCCAAAGGTCTTCCTTGAAATAACGCAATCTGATTGGTCGCCTACGCTGTGACGTCAAAAGTATGTAAACAAACAATTTTGAAACGCTACTTCGAATTTTGTGTGTAGAATTACATTAGAGTTGAATGTGAAGAGTCGATTTAAAACCGTAATAAATTTGTGAATTTTAACTCTAATACAGTATTTTAAACTTTAATGTTAACTAACAATGTCTAAAATATCAGTAGATGACGCTATTGCAAAGGCTGTCAGTGGAAATTTACCTGCAGTAAGGACTTTTACAATGGCCAATTTCTTCAATTTACGCGTGTATTTCACGCGTGCTGCAGACGTACTTAGCAAACCAAATTCAAGTGCAGCCAGCCATCGAATCGCTCGCTTTGGTTAAGAAACGTCCAGCGTGGTTAGGACACAAGTCGGTGAAGCTCTGGTTTTTTTTTTAAATTCATCATTGGTAATTACAAGCCCCATGATTTACCGGTAAGTAAATCTGAGAAGGATAACTTTAGTGTGTATGTTGTAAATTACTGGATTGCGAACTAACTATATAAAAGGTTATTGTTTTATGTAAAAATGAGAAGTTCTGTGCCATTTATATACGTATAGGCTAGAGATTTTATCAAAGGAATCTCTATATTGCTTTTTTACGTCCGACTATCGAATATGACGCTAATGTAAATCTTCTTCGTATTGGATATTGCATTTTTTTTCGTTTTAAAACAATTACGGACACAATGCTTCTTCGTGATTGATTCGCAGTGTATACACGTGGCTATTTTGAGATTGGGAGTGTTAACAATAAGTAACAACATCATCAGTCTTCTGTGAAAGTGAAACGTGAATTTGCAAAGTGTTCAAAGGCCCAGCATCCTAACTCGATCGTAGCAACCGGTTTTGACAGACAGTATGCTGGACTCTTCAACCCTTCGCGAATCACGAATTCTCACAGAACGAAAACAGAAAATAGACATTACCAAGGTCGCGACTGTAGTATCGGGAAGCTAGACTTGAGGAGTCTAGAGAGAATACCGCGTTTTCAATCGACGTGTTCCACATTGTTTTCACAACGTGTTCCACAATAGTATAGTAATAGTATAGTATAGTCAGCTTTAGTATCAAGGATAGTACTTATAACAAATTAAATACTGTTTTTCATTCACTGAAGGCTTAAAAAATCAATTTCATTGAAGTGATACCCATGAGAAACCTATGGAAACTGTAGTATTTCAAAACTCCAAAAATTTTGTTTACATACTTTTGACGTCATCAAAACAAAATGAGCTCCCAGCTGAAGTGTGGAAAAGTCTTGGAGAAGAAGGAATTGACATACTGTGGGTTATGATGAAAGAAATTTATAGTACAGAAAGAATACCGGATGAATGGCGAAAAAGTTTGTTAATACCTATATACAAAGAGAAAGGAGATATACAAGACTGCAGCAATTATCGAGGAATTAAACTAATGGGACATACGATGAAAATCTGGGAAAGAGTAATTGATGACAGAATAAGAAAAGAAACAATAATATCAGAAGAGCAATTTGGATTTATGCCGGGAAGAAGTACTATGGACGCCGTGTTTGCACTAAGACAGCTGATAGAGAAATACCAAGAGAAAAAGAGAGATATACATTTTGTATTTATAGACCTAGAGAAAGCTTATGATAGAGTGCCGCGTGAAGAGATATGGAGATGTATGAGAGAAAAAGGAACACCTGAGAAATATGTGAGAATAGTGCAAGATATGTATGAAGGAGCAGAAACCAAGATAAGAAGTAGTGTGGGTTTGACAGAATCAATACCTGTTGGAGTTGGTCTGCATCAAGGATCCGCTTTAAGTCCATATCTTTTTGACCTTGTGATAGATGTGATATCTAAAAATATTAAGGATAAAGCTCCTTGGTGCATGATGTTCGCTGACGATGTTGTTCTGGCTGCAGAAAGTGTGGAATCCCTAACAATGAAACTAGAAGGATGGAGAAGAGAGTTGGAGAATAGAGGAATACGTATCAGTAGAACAAAAACAGTACACATGAAGTTTGGAAGTGATGGTGATGAAATAGTAAAATTTGAAGGCGAAGATCTAGCCAAAGTTGATAAGTTCAAATACCTGGGGTCTACTGTTGACAAACACGGAACGTTAGATGCTGAAATAGCCCACCGTGTCAATGCAGGATGGTTTAATTGGAAAAAGTTGTCGGGCGTATTATGTGATAAAAGGATATCGTTGAGATCAAAGGGAAAAATGTACAAGTCAGTGGTAAGACCAGCATTGTTATATGGAAGTGAAACTTGGGCAGTAAAGAAAGATCAAGAAAAGAGGATGGAAGTGACGGAAATGAAGATGTTGAGATGGATGTGCGGAGTAACAAAGCTTGATAGAATAAGAAATGAAATAATCAGAGACAGAGTGAAAGTTGTTGAAATCTCAAAGAAAATGCAAGAGAGAAGATTACAGTGGCTTGGACATATAGAAAGAAGAGAAGATTATTACATCGGGAAGAAAATGAGGAATATGGAAGTATCAGGAAAGAGAGGTAGAGGTAGACCTAAAAAATCGTGGAAAAATTGTGTTATAGAGGACATGAGAGAAAAAGGAGTAAGACCATCTGATGCTCAAAATCGATTGAACTGGAAGAGACTGACAAGAAACGTCGACCCTGCTTAAGCGGGATAAGACAGAGAAAAAGAAGAAGACGTCATCAAAACAAAAATGGCTGCCCGCGAAAATTAGGGTGTTTCAAATTTTCCAATTTTCAAATGAAATTTTCTCAATGATTCGATTCCAAAATTGAAAATGGATGTCACCAATAGAATCAGCGTGTTCTAAACCATAAGAATAATTGGTTTGTAAAAAATGTGGGAAAGCCCCATTACTAGTAATAAGTAATAAGACTAATAATAAGTTAAAGAAGAAGAAAAAAATCAAAATCGATTATGTACCGTTGCCTACCGTTCACGAGGTATTAGCGTTTCAAAACCGAACTCAGTAGCTTGATCCATAAGGCGGCAGACTTGTAACCCCTGGGTTGGTGTTTCGAGTCTCAAATTCGTTTAAAAAAATTTAGCAGTGTGAGTTTGAGTAATTGTGACATTCCGAAAGTAATAAACACTATATGATAACTTTACTTAAGTTTAAGTATGGTCTCTTCACAATTGTTGTAGGTATCACAGCATTACTAAGAGTTTCACTTACTTTTCGAATTGTTTTACATTATTTTCTTTGTACTCTGAACTCTGGTAATGCCACCACTGGTCGTTACTCACACAAGTAAGTACTCATTTGTTCTCAAAAGGTATGAATGGACTCCACACATCCAAAGTACTGAGTGGAAAATTTTACAGAACAATTGAGACAGTTGTTTTTTACTAGCTGCTCTGTGTTGCTTCCAAATATCACCAAGGTGTTATTGTAAACTTTGTCTTGTGAATTTTCCTATAAAATAATAGAGGTCGATTTGTATTTTTACGACAAAAAGTTGCACATTTGAGAAATATTTAAGTAAAAATGGTTCGAATATATGAAATTCTTTTTACAATGAAATTTAATCATAGATCAAATCGTTCATTTAATCTTTACACTTTTCCAGGCACTTCAAGACAAATGTCTTGTGAGGAGAAAGGGTGAAGTGGATCAACTATTTCTAGAAGACTTTGGCTGTTCCTATTCCGATCTGTTCCAGAGTTTTGATGAAAATCCAATAGCTGCTGCTAGTCTTGCTCAGGTAATAATAAACTGGCCTGGTTTACTGCCGTGCTCCTAAATTCAATCATTTCTTTACTTGTACTTTATAGTTATGCAATGTCCAGCAAGGTTTGAACATGGTGGGTGACTACTGTAATTTGAATCCTCATGGTGCTGGCTATTCCGGGCTCCACCTAGGCTGGGTGGGGTCAATGTGAGTCAATTTAAGATAGTAAATCTCAACCACATAGAGATATTTTACTGAATAATAACATCACATTCATACATAATTATTTTTGTTCCACTTCTAAAACGTCCTAATACTTAAAATAATGATAAACATCTTGACAATATAACAAAAGTTTTAATAGTGAAATTCTGCTTGTAAGGTATATAAAACTAGCATAAACCTATGAGAAAAAAAATCTTCTATTCATTTCATGTGATGTCTTCCGTTTTTCAGGTGTTCAAAGCTGTGACAAAAGAAGGACGTGAAGTAGCTGTAAAAGTTCAGTACATAGATTTGAGGGATAGATTTGTGGGCGATATAACCACAGTGCAGACATTGCTTCGTATTGCCGGATATCTGTATCCCAAGTTTGACTTCGAATGGGTCATTAATGTGAGTTGAACGATAGCATTTTATATTCGAACCCGGCGAATCAATACCTATTACTATTATAAACTTCGCGCCGACCTCAATTAGATCTATTGTGACCAAAAATTAATACCTAACACTCTGAATATCTTGATATTTGAGAAAATAATAGCAAAGTTTTTTTATTAAATGAAAATACTCGCGCAGTTGAGTGAGGTACCTATTATTTCAAGTCTTGAAACTTTTATGTGCGGATAAATGTCATGTAGTCACGGTGTTTCTCTCTAAGCCTCGTGAGGACAAATAAAATGCTATTCTAAAATGTGTGTCGTACGGAGGCAACATGTCAATAAGTAGAAGACATAAAACGTGTTATTGGGGAAATAATTCCAAAGTAACATGTTGATGTTGGTATAATATATTATTTTAATATGTTATGTTCTATAGCCTATTAATATTCTGGACTTAATAGCCATGGCTTTGCCCTTATTAGATTTAATGTTATTATTATTAAAGTGTTGAAAAAATATTAATTTAATGGTCATTTGACAACTTACTTGATATTTATTTTCGTTGCCAGGAACTCAAAGGACCCTTAGAACAAGAACTCAACTTCTTGAATGAAGGTAAAAACGCGGAGAGATGTTGCCAAGACTTGTCACACCTTCCCTATGTGTACATACCTCAAATTTTATGGAACATAAGTAGCACGGTATGTTAATTTTGTATGCCCCAGTCCAAACCATTATACATGAAAAATGAAAAAGACCTGTGTACGTACATATTGTACATAGAACTGATACAAAAGGTCTTTTCTGGAAGCTCCTAATAAATTGAAATTATGGTATGGCGAAAAAATTGTACAAGTTGAAATATCTTTATGTATATAAATTGTGTGCTCAACATCAAAGGTTTATCATTTAGCTTTTTCACTGTATTACGAGAAGGAACAACTCATTTAGTTATTAACCTCTTTGCTGGGAAAATTACCAAACCCGAATCGGAACGGATTATCGTGTTAACCATGTTCAGATTAGAAGATCACATATCAAGGTGCTTTACTCCTCTCTACACAGGCTGTTGATTAACTTCAGTAGGGTACTGGCAGTTCCCCATTATTGTGGCAATTCAGTTTTCAACATGGCATTCCCTTTGGTAAATCTAGTGTTGACAACAGTCTTGTGTTCTTATTTTTGGCAGAGAGTTCTAACCACGGAGTTCATTCACGGTGTGAAGATCTCGGACAAGGAAACTCTGCTGAGGCATGGCTTCTGTTTGGCGGATGTAGACCGAAAACTATTCACGGCGTTTGCAGAGCAGATTTTCCAGACGGGCTTCGTGCATGCAGACCCTCATCCTGGCAATGGTAAGTGCCACACGACAATCTCTATGTCTTGAGTTCAAGTTCAAGTCAGGCATAATTTTCTCAGCAAGAAATTTCTGTTTCCATTGATAGAGAGAAAGAGAAATAATAAATATATTTACTACAGACTGACATCACTGTGATGCTTGCCGTGAGACACAGTACTGACAAACTTTAACATTTTTTTTTTTTTTTTTTTTTTCTTTTTGTTTCTTGGGATGATTCAAGGTTTGTATGGATAACATGTGAGATAGGCCTTCTCAACCCCTCCTAGTTAATTAAGAATCTAGAATACCACCAAGAGAAGGGAGAGTTAAGCCTCGGTATTGAATCTACATGTGAGTTCAGACTGATATTTTCATTAATTACAAGATGTATGTGGGAATTTCACAGCAGAAAAATATAAGGAGAGACATTCAGAAGTAAAGAAAATTTTCTAGTTAACTTTTTTTATTTTCTACTCCTATCACAATACAGATTGCAATTAAAAGTGACTAATATATACAGAGAGAGAGTAAATTCTGCTCTTTATGACGATTAATGCTTCAGTGTAAATGCATCTTTTGGAGCCTTTGTTTTTTCTCAAATTGCGATCAACGTGTTCTGGTTTCAGTGTTAGTGCGAAAAGGTCCCGACAAGAAAGCTGAGCTTGTAATTCTGGACCATGGTTTATACGAGGAAGTGCCGTCTTCCATCAGAGAGAGTCTCTGCAACCTATGGAAAGCCATTGTCCTGAACAACCATACTGATATGAGATTATACTCCAAACGACTTGGCGTCAGTGGTGAGTGTGCATAATAAAATCGCACTATGTTACAAGTTATAATTATTATATTATTTCGCAAACATTTTTGCCTTTTATTAATCAATCAATTTTTCTCCACTCATCTCCTTATTGAGCTTGTCCTTGAAACGCCTTCTTTGGATGTCATGTCTATCTAGAATTTCGACTTGAAATTTTGATGCTTAAAATTTTAAAATTCTAGCAGGACTTTATGCTGCCATACTTACGCGTGCCTGGTTATAATTATAATAAAATAAATAGTTATCAATATTCCAGTAGATAGTAGTCACCGTGGCCCAGGGGAAAGTCCACGAGGCTTGCATGCACTGTGATTAATCATTTTCAAGTGATACGATTACCATAAAACAATATTATTTTATTTATTTTTTGATTTCGAGCCAGGCACGCGCCGGTATGGCTTGCAGGTCCTGGTCAAATTTTCAACATCAAAATTTTAAGTATATAAATTTAAAAATAATGTAGAATGATCCAGACTTTCAAACACATTGCAAGAGATTATATTAGACACGGGCAATCTACGGATCAAGAGAACACGTATTGAAACTACTATAGATCCTGATGTATTATACCTAATATCCAAACGTAGAAGAGAATTTTTACTATCAAGCATGTCACTGATGATATTTTAAAGAAAAAAGGCAATTGAGTTTGCGAAATAATAATAATATTTATTTTTTATCCATGGTGATTTTTTTTTTCCATATCCCTAGAAGGAGACTATCGGCTGTTCTCAATCGCCATTGGTCAGCGCTACATAAGCAAGGACCCTCGTGATCAATCGGACACACTCGATATCTACAAGATTCTCTTCTCGCCCAGCAACGGCACGTCCAGAGTACGGTTCAGGAGTCTGCCCGTGGAGGCCCAGGAACGGTTGCGAGCCGAGATCATGGCTGTTCATGACCGCACCTTGGAGATATTCAAGTCCGTCCCTAGCAAGCTCATGTTGGTGACAAGGTGAGGTTGAACTTTAAACTTATTAGTAATGCATATACAAAAAAAACAATCTACAAAAAAAAGCGCTACAAGCAAGGCGGACTATCTACATTCAAAAAAGAACTCAAATAAATAAAGAGGTGCTTTGTTAAACTGTTGGCATAATGGGACTACCTGTCTTGCGCTCACAGTCTAAATAAAGTACTACTTATACTTATTAATTCCATTTTTCAAAAGCAAACCATTGTCTTTTTCTTTGATGTCTACAATTAGTGAACCTCTTTGTTCCAGTTATCTACAAATATATCTATAAAATAAAGCTGTCTGTATGTATGTTTTTTTATACAAATCCACATCGTTTGATTGAGAAACTTGAAATTTTGCTCATAGGTTTGTTTCTCTCTAGGATTAAGTAAGCTACACAAAGGACAAAAAATGAATGAGTGACACAAAAAATATTCACGTTTTTCGAACTAAATAACATTTTTTCTCGAAATTTGTCGTGACGACCTATCAATGCAAAGCGAGAAAGGTTTATGCAAGGGTTTGAGAATTCATTTGAGATATCGATTGCGAAATTACCGTGAGCTTTCTTGAGCTACGCCGAGTAAGGACAAGAAATGACACAAACGTTTTTCGACTTGAAAAACATTTTCTGTATGTGGGGGTGTGTGTGGTGTGGTGTGTGATGGGCTGACGAAGCGGCGGGTGTAACCCCCTAGGTTCCTCTACTAAAACATATAAAATTATATTATCAGACAATCACAGAAAAAATGCTTTGTTTTGCAATATTTACATGTTGGAGATCTCACGTAAAATGTAGTGTAAATAATAATTATATTTGTATTGTTTAATACTAGTATTCCACCTCATGTATCCGATCCGAAATAATAAAGTCACCGTCATTTTGGCACCTGCTTATTATCTGTTACCTACCTCAGTAGCTTGATCGATAAGGCGGCGGACTTGTAATCGGAGATTGATGGTTCAAATCCCAAGTTAAGAAAATATTTAGTAAAGCTAGTTTGAGTAGTTGCGATCAACAAAAATATGATTTTATTATCTGTTGTAGGAATATCAACACGATCAGATCCATAGCCAAGGGTCACGGTAATCCTGTAGACCGCTACTCCATCATGGCCAGGAGTGCTTCTCAAGGAGTTTTCAAGTCTGAGTCAAGATTCTTCTGGAGTAGATTCAAGTGTTTTCTCGCCTTAGTATACTTCGAGTTTATGCTTTGGTGAGTATTATAAATGTAATTTCTTATTATTCCTTAGAGAGAGAGCCATAAAAATTGTATTAAAAAAAAAAACCTAAAATAAATATACATTATTACATATTAGTCGTTGTGGTGTAGGGCACTATGGTAGGCTATACATTTTTTTTTTTTTTTTTATTAATATGTATTTATTTAAAGAGAGGTCTGTAACACTCAGAGTCCTTGCCTGAGGCTATACATTAAATTTATTATTAATGAGGAAAAAAACAATACCAGGTATACATATACATAAACGAACTTGAGAATCATTTGCATACCTATAAATATGATTTTTCTTTGCTTTTTCTCGTAGAAACATAATGGGCATTTGAATTTACCTCATTAAAACTTGAATTATTTTGCTCAAGTGTTTTTAATCTCTTTTTCACGACCATCACAGTATTCTAATCTGAATTGATCTTTTTTGTTTTCAGGTGGACAAAGTTTCGATCTCAACTGATAAATATCTATTTGAAATTCTATCTTAATTCATCTGAACCTCTGATGTCGCAAATGGTACTTATAGGACACTCTTAGAAATAATAAAATTCATTGCAAATATTTAAAAAGCGCTGCTTTTTCCTACTTATATATTTTAAATCACACCTACTGTGAAAACTTATGTCGTTAACATTCTACAGAACTTTGAGTTGTAGACTGGAATCTCAGATCACGTCAAAAGCTTTCAGTCCATTTTCAAAATAGATTCTATTGAAAAGCTTTTCAGTAGTAATGGTTTTTTGGAATGGAATGGTGTCTGGAACTTAATTACCTTATAAGTAATATTTACCAATTGATCAGAACTCACTTCAGAGTTAACATAAGGGAAGAACTCGTTAGGTGTAGGCGTCTATCAGATTTTAAATAATTGAGAACAAAATAGCATTATTATTATTATCTGACCTGGTTGCAGGGTTTTCAGTGAAATCCTTACAATCAACACTGCGACCTAATAAGATCTATTGTGACCAGTTCTTTCTATTTGGTTTTCACGTCCTGATTGAAATAAATTTTCAGGACGGGGGTGTTACCCTGAATTTGCTGGGAATCGTACCAGCTACCCACTTTAACCTCAACCAGCCTGGGTAGGGTCGGTAATGCCAGCCTCACGTGTTTGAAGGGAACAGAATTTCTTTCGAAAAGTCTGCCCCAACCGGGGTTCGAACTCAGGATCTCTGACCTACGGGCAGTGGTCACAACCGTCATGCCATGAAAGCTGGCTAAATGGCATGATATGGTGCAAAAACATACAGCATACATATCAGGTTACAGACTACAGAGTACAGACATTTATACAGGGTGGTCCAGAAAGTTTGCACCAAAATGATAGGGGTAATAAAAGAGACCATTTCCAACAAAAATATTCTCGGACATTTTCCTTTATTTTTTGTCGTTTTCAAAATGGCGGCCAAAATGTGTGTTTTTCAATTATGTGCGTTCAGAACCTTGACAGCCTAAATGAGCATGATCATTAAAACATTGAACGGGTTAATTTAACTTATTTTAATTAAAATTTTATTCTCAATTCAAAAATGTAATCCGTTTTTTTCTAGGTGGTACAGAAAAAATTAAAAAAATCAAAAGCCAAACCAAAGTCGGAATATTTGAAAAACACGTTTTGGCCGCCATTTTGAAAACGACAAAAAAATAAAGGAAAATGTCCGGGAATATTTTTGTTGGAAATGGTCTCTTTTATTACCCCTATCATTTTGGTGCAAACTTTCTGGACCACCCTGTAGATAGGGACAAATGTCGCTCGAGTAATACCATAATCACTTCGTTCGCAATTATTCACTCAGTCTTATACATAGGTTCAACTCCTACCAAGAGTACATTGTTTTCTGAAGAAAAAAAAATGTCTAAGAGAACAGGACAGTAAGGTATTTTTCTTCTTGAAAGCAAATTTCAAGAATTTGTAAAGCAAATTTTGTGTGTTGTAATGTTGAATGAAATGAATAAATGAAGGTCAACCAAATGGAATATTTTATTTGTTAACGACGTGAGAAGCTAGAACGAGTTTTTGACAGTATCTAACTGGGTCGGTAAGAAATAGTTCCCATGTGTTTATGTCCACAAAAAGAGAGCGTCTATCAAAAATTCACTGGCACGTCCAGAAAGTAAGAACTAAATTTGTGTAGCCCTTGAAACAAATGTTTTAAAAATAAATAAATAAAAAACCTAATTTCATTTGTACAATTGTACATAAATATGTGTAAGTTATTTTTTAACGTAGTTGTCATCCCTCACACCTAAAATACAATACAATACTCTGTTTATCCTGCAAGAATGAGACTAATGGTCCTTTTACTCTCACAGTCTAAACAAAGTCTCATTTATTGGTGTAATCTCATTTATACACATGTGATGAGGCAGGGGATCAATTTTTGTAGTAGTAATAATAATAATATTGTTTGTATTTTTATACTGCCCGATTAGGACTATTAGAGTCCCACAAATAAATAAATATTATTCCAGCAGCAAGCCCAAGACGCATTATTATGTGATAAAAATCTCAAATGTGAGGATAACTTGTCATTTCGCGGCTGTGTTTCAAACCCGCGACCTCTGAAATCTCTGGATTCACAGAGTGCTGCCTTTACCACTGAGCTACCCGGACAGAATTTGTATCCCTGTTTGGAAAAGTTTCCCGCCAGCTCCTTCGCCCAACTCTCCACCTTCTCGTCCGTCGAAAAAGGTTTTCCACCCATGAGCATCTTCAGGGTGGCGAACAAGTGGTAATATGAAGATGCCAGGTCAGGGAATTGCGTTGAGTGGTTCAACCTCTATAAATTAGAATACAGAATTGGTAGACCTCTCTATTTTAGATACAACTCACAAATAGATACTCAAATTAACCTCAGCCAGCCTAAGTGGGGACGGGAAAAGCCAGCATCGCGAGGGTTCGAATTTGAATGTTCACCCATCTACAGGTAAGTCCTAACCTCTCTGGACGTTGCTCAACTTCAGTGACAACTATGTATCGGTTACTTGGTATACAAATTCGATCAAGTTTTATTTACAGTAAGAATATAATACATACATGGAATATTTACAAAGTAAAATTTCTACATTTCAAAAAAGTTGTTTTCGGACATTGGTCCGTCCGTCTGGTCTGTGAACACGATACCTTGACAACGGTAAAGGCTAGAGACTTAAAATTTGGTATGGAAGTTGATTCTACACACCAAACGAAACTTTTAGTTGAGATCGATCTTATCTGCGGCCGCAGAGGCCCTCTTTCTTTGGATTGGTGAGAGATACAAAAAAGTTCGAGAGCAACTTTTTCTTGGAATGAAAAAATAATAGGTAGGGGTTTACACAGGTAATTTTTTGTTTGTTGATATCTTGAACTTTTTGGAACCCGGCTCCAATTTACCAGTATTTTGGGGGCCGCTTGGACTAACTTTTTTATTATTCACCCTAGATGGGGTTGTGACATATCAAATCCTATGATTTTGGGGTGTTGATTACGAATTTGACCTTGATTTTTAGGTTAATGTTACCGTTGAGTCACCAGTACCAGTGGTAGAATTTGAGTCTAAGGAAAATCGTGTGGTGTCACATCAGATTTTTTTTCTGCCTGAGGCTATGATTCGTCCAGAAATATGAAATTATAGGATAATGAAAGTTTAGTAATGAACGGAGATAATTCGCCTGAGATTTTTTCATTAGTAGTTCGGAACCGGAAAGGAGCCGAAATTTTGGTAAATTCAGCTCCGCTTCGGTTGCAGCTCCTTGTGCGTTATGTGATAGTTGAAACGGAGCTTTGAGAATGGAGTGTTTCTAGAAAAGGGCAAAGGTCACACTCTGCTAGCGAAAGGAGCTCCTTTCGCCCAGAACCCGTCCACATCTTAACAAATATCTAAGATGTTCAGTAGAAAACCGATAACCTAAACCTAATGGATCCTTGATCAACGTTTACAGAGCATTACGTTGCGAAACAAAATGTTGTACTAAGTGGGATCACGGCTTTACTTAATCATAACGTGTAGATTAAGAAGTGTGGAAACCACCCCCCGCCGGCCTACATCTTCGCGTCCTCAGCACTAGACAGCGCTTGTATCGCCGGAGACGGATCCTCTCCTCGCCCCTCACAAAATTTCTTCACGGTACAAATGTAAACATAAACATAAAAAGTTCAATTTTTTTCAAGATCGAGATAGTTTCGGCATTTTTGCTGAAATAACAATAAGTAATTTTGATTTGAGCATTTTGAGCTTGGTTTTATGATAAAAATCTTTTCTAAATTAGTTGTCAGTACCTTTTTAACTGTTTGATATTATTATGTAACTGTTAAGCTTAATCGCAAAAAGGATACCGAGGAAGAGATTTGCAAAGTGTTACGTGTGGTGCTGTATGGAGCAGAGACGTGGACGATGAGAAAGAAGGAGGAAAAATATCTGGAGAGCTGCGAGATGTGGGTGTGGAGAAGACTAGAAGGAATCAAGTGGTCAGATAAAGCCAGAAATGAAGAAGTATTTAGAAGAGTTGGAGAGAAAAGAGAAATATTGAGAACCATGAACAGAAAAAGAAGCTGGCTGGGTCTCATACTGAGGAGAGATTTTCTGCAGAGAATCATCATGGAAGGAAATCTGGAAGGAAGAAGATCAAGAGGAAGAAGAAGGTTTGGAATGCTGACAAACATGCTGAATGGAAGAACATTTGAACAAATGAAGGAGTATTGAAATATGACATTAAACTCTAATAAAACACACTCATAATACAAAAGGATTGGTGGGACATCAGTTTTCTTTCCTTCCAACCTGGGTGTTTTCTGTACGAGAAACCACTGGGTTGAAAGGATCTAACTCTCATCAAAGCTGGCTTTCTTTTTTCAAGAAAAGTGTCATGAAAATTAAGTAATGATTTTTGTTCTTTCTAAGTCTGTAGACTTAAGAAGCAAGGGAAAAAATGTAAATATTTAGGGTGAAATTAATAATTAATAGACATTGATGACTTCAGCATTGGTTATCCTATGCTAAGTAATACGCAAATCTATAGACTTAGTGTCCAAGAGGTATTACAATTTTTTTTAATATTAACTTTGGCCTTAAGAAACAATACATTAAGGATGTTACAAACTTTTTTTCTAAAATATTTTGTTTTGCAAGTTTACATTTTTGTTTCCATAAGTTGCAATGTTTTTTCCTGTATTGAGTGTAAATCCATCTAATTTATTTTATACAAAACAAAAAAAATTGCGTGTGTTCCCTGAACTGTGCTAGAGAATGTATATTGGTATCTAATTTCTTATACTTTACTTATTTTATGTTGATCAACAAAATAATGAAAATATAAGTATGTTACATTTGTGTATAAACATGATAATATTAATTATATCTTTTCTATTTGATAAAGTTTGCAGGAAGGTTTAGACACATTATAGTTAGTATCATTATTAAATTTACTTTGGTTCATATGGGCTGTGTGGGCCCCAGAGCAATAAGAGTGCAATTACCTCCACTACAGTACATAATTATTAGTAGAATAGTAAATAAGTTTCTTTGTGTTATTATATCACTATTTCAGTGGGTAGCATGGAACTAAAGAACTTGCACAAGTTATCTTTTAATATACAATAGCTTGATTTGACCATAATTCCACCAATGGTGTCTGCTCACAGTACTCACATCAAAGCATCTATTTAGCCAGCGTCGATGGCATGTTGAATACACCATTTCCCTTCAGAACACCGAAGTTAAGCGACATCCAGCGAGGTTAAGACTTGGATGGGTGACCATTCTAATTCTCGTGACGCTGGCTTTTCCCGGCCCCACTCAGGCTGGGTGAGGTCAATGTGAGTAGCAGGTTTGTGAGTTTCCTGCGAATGGAGGGTAAAACCCCCATCGTAATATGACCATGGCAGTTGAAAGCGACGTTAAACCCCACTTAAAAAAAAAAAAAAAAAAAAGCATCTATTTATTTTTATCTCACAACGTATATGAGTGGACCCCAGGCATTCAATTATAGAGAGAAAAATTATTGTCTCACTGGGTATCGAATGCAGGTCACTGTGTATGCAAGCCTAGTATGCTACTCACTCAGCCACGATTACAACTAATTCTTCCCATAGAATAATAGATATCAAGAAGTGCAGTAATCTCTTTAGCAACTTCTTTATAAGTTGGATGTTGTCTCGAGACACCCTAATAAAATAATAAATTAATTACTTTAATGAGACACAAAGGAAAACTATTACTTGGTATCGCTAGTAAATCATATTGTTAGTATTTTGTAATAGGAAGTATTGGGTATATGTATGTACAACATGTTTAAATTGTGCATTTTTTATTGAGGAAAAATGTACGTGTCAATCGGGATTTGAACCCTACCGTTTGTTACCATTCAGATAAAATAATTGAGTAGGTAACAGTTACCTACTTACCTGATGCCTATTAATTAATTAGTTACCTATATGTTGTGTGGCTATTATTTCTCATTGAGGAATATTACACAGAAGTTTTTGAAATTTCCTTTATAAACCATTTATACTTCAGGTTAACAGAGTTTTGAACTTTATAATTTACCTAAATAAGGGAAACGATATTCCCATCTTAAAAAAAAAAAACAGTAATACTGTCGTGATAATAGTGCTCGATTAGGACTATCATGTCCCATTATTCAAACAATAAGTCCAACGTAATATAAAAATTCTGCTCATGTCACATCTGCATCGCCAACTCTAGGATGTGGAGAATGTCGCCTTAACCACAGAGCCATCATATCATCTCATTGGAAAGAATTAATAACACGCTATGAAGCTATCGAGACAGCCCGCGAGAAATATTCCGTCTGCGGCGATGGTGTCGCGCTATGTGGCGTGTCCACGAAAACTGGGGCTCGTTTCCACACTTATTAATCTACACGCTATGACTTAATTTTGGATTTTGAGCATCGTGTGCAATAAAAATCGAAATAAGGTCGAGTTTTAAAAATCCTCCATGGCCTCCACCGTTTATTCGTTAAAACCTAAAACTAAACAAAAAATATCGTTATTTAAAAAAGCTTTTAAATTTAAAATCAAACGTTGAATTAAGATTAAAGATAAGATAAAAAAAAACCAAAATTTTGGATTCACCAAATTTTGCTTATAACTAATAACTAACTGTGTGGCCTTATGGCAGAGACAGTTAGCTCATTTGCAAGGGAAAGTAAAGCTAATTTCAGCAAGATTAAAATAGTCGAATGCAAATTCTCAAAATCAACATCATGAGAAACTTTGGTAACATTTTATCAGTGAAGAATACAGATTTAAATATTCTATGGTGTATCCTTTGGAAACCTTAATTTGATGCTGTATTGTCAGTGGAAGCAATCATCCCAGAGTCAAATATATTGAAAGTAAGTTCCAAATTTATAGAGCTAGAAACCATGGGTCCCTGGTGTGAGGAAGCTAAGGCTGGTATGCAGATACATTTTTGCTGTCCCTATAGGGTTCACTGTAAGGTGGTCCTGAGCTTGCTATAGGGAAAACTTCGACCTTGACAATTATTTATTAAAGAAAATATGGATGCCCATGCGCACAGCCCCCTAAACAAAAAAGATACTTTTAGCACGATACTATCGTACTTAAAGAATATTCAGGTATTCTGTAGCGCATGTGCTAAGCACGTTATTATCACAATATTAGCAGGATTATATTACGCTAATAGCATGGCTATGACCGCTCTTTTTGTGCTATTATCCCATTTTTGGGTATAATAGCGCGCGTGCTATTATCACGTTATTAGCGCACTATTATACCCAAGCACTAGTTGATCTGCTATTGTTACGCTAAAAGCCTTCTAATATTACTACTTTTATACTACTTTTAGCAGATGCTAAAATTACGCTTAATGTATGCTATTATCACGTAATGTATGAGCGTGCTATTATCACGTTTTTAGCGCACTATTATACCCAAGCACTAGTTGATCTGCTATTGTTACGCTAAAAGCCTTCTAATATTACTACTTTTAGCAGATGCTAAAATTACGCTTAATGTATGCTATTATCACGTAATGTATGAGCCTGCTATTATCACGTTTTTAGCGCAATATTATACCCAAGCACTAGTTGATCTGCTATTGTTACGCTAAAAGCCTTCTAATATTACTACTTTTAGCAGCATTTTTTTTCCACAATACTATACTGGCGCTTTTAGCATAATTTTAGCTTCTCATGAAGAATGCTAAAAGCACGCTACTCTAGCACGTTTTTAGCAGATCATTATCATGATAAACTAATGGGATTTTCTTTAGTAATTTATTTTTCTTCCTTAAAACTTTTCTTTTTTACAAAGTTTTACTCCAAGAATGCTACTCCATTTTTAGTTACTCGAGTAACTACAAATGGGGTAGCATTCTTGGAGTAAAAGAATGTACAAAAAAAAGTTTCAAGGAAGAAAAATAAATTACTAAAGAGAATCCCATTAATTAGTTTGTATATTATATATGCTTTTCTGAAGTATTGTTTTTTTTTTTTTTTCTTCATCCCATGTAGTTTTTACTTTCCTTATCCTATAGAAAGGAAAGTAATGGAATCACCAATACCTGTATTTGGGGGGGGGGGGGGGGGGGGGGGGGGTCCCTTGGATTAACTTTTTTATTATTCACCCTAGACGGGGATTGTGACATATCAAATCCAACGATTTTCAGGTGCTGATTACGAATTTTACATTGATTTTTAGCTAAATGTTACCGTTGAGTCACCAGTGGTTGAATTTGACCTTTTTCAAGTGATGAGCTTTCCTGGTGTCACACCAGATTTTTTAGTTTATTTCCACCATTTCTATGAATTTGAGCTCTAGTATAGTGCAATACAAACTCACAGACGTATTAAAGCACCGCAGGCGACATTTTTTAGAAGCTCATTTATGTAAAATGTCCATCTTGATTTAAACCATTTATGAAGTGACTTTCAGACCTGAATACACTAAAATTTACATATCGGAATACTGTTTGAATTCCAAAGCCAAATAAAGAATGAATCAATAAAAGTGTCTGAGTTTGGGACTCTAAAATCAGAGACACTTTTATTGATAAAATATGTAAAGAAATAATAAAACATAGTATTTTTTAAAGTAATGCGAATTTGATTTATTTAAAGAACTAATTTAATAAAATCAAAACAAAACAGTAGGTAAAATATTTCAAATCAGGTACAATTGAACACACTTTTTAAATTGATCATTGCTAGTGTTTTAAAATCTAATTAAATGTATGTGATACTGAGGAGACCAATAACTATAGCTCATGGGTAATAAATGTGTACCATAAGAAACAATATAATATGGCTATTCTTATTACCTTCAAAAGCATGTAAGGATGAAAAACACTTTGTGTTAAAACTAACCACTATGCCTGATTTTACTTGAATGTTTTGAAGCATTACAAGGTTCTCCATTACTTATTTCTAAAACATCTTCCCAGAATCAGGCTGGGTTGGAATGGAATCTTTGGATACCATATTGATGAATAATAGCAACAGATTTTAAAATTACTAGGGGTAAAGTATTGATTTCCTACCAAGCATTGATAAAAAAATTAATAAGAAAGGAAAAAATTAATTCAGATAGTAACAATTTTAGCAAAAATTATGTTTTAAAGCTTATCTAATGGTAAACAATTCAATCAAAATGTATAAGACAGCATAGAAATTAATCTGTTTACTTTTAGGACAGTCCTGTAAATTGCATTAAAAAGACAATTCTTAGTAATAAAGATAATGCTTATTTTTAACTAATACTAATGATAATCAAATATGTTCTTTGGTATGATTTGTTAGTAGGTACTATGAAAGTATACAGATGAATTAAAAATTGAGTTGAGTTGTGTTCTCATAAACACAAGTCTATTTAGTTGTTACTATAAGTCTCATTCAAGGTGTAGGAACTTGTAACAAATACAGAATATTCAAAATAATATTCTGCAGAATATTGAAAATAATACAACTCTTCTCTCATTATCTTCACTGGCTCCCTTATCACCACACTTCACATTTTGCTATCTCTCTTTTACTTTTTCTCCTTTTGCTTCTCCCTTTCCCGGGGCCACTTGATGCCTGAGACTAGTTGCCTTTGGCGCATTGGTTTTTATTTAGTTTAAGTTCTCTAATTAGTAATTTAAGATAAATGTGAAACACATACTTTGTATATTATTATTCACAATAAACATTTGATTGATTGAAATAACCTTCAGAAGGGATTAACGTATGAAATAAAGATTGTAAGAAAAATCAAGGGAAACGTATCAATTTTATTTAAATTTTTTGGTTAAAAACCACTTCACAAAAGCCTAGAGATCTCATCTAATGTAAATCAAACCTAAATTATAAGATCAAAATGAAAATAAAGTAAATTATTTCTGGACAGGCAATGATTGCTACTTATTGAATCTGGAATGGAGTTTTAAGCTGCTGGAAAAGCTGGAGAATTCAGTTTTCTGGCTTCTATGTGTTGAAGTTCAAGCTTTCTTGTTGGATATGGATACTTATGAGACTCAAGCTGCACCGTTGCTCCTTCCTCAAACAGTGAGGCAGTAGGACTTCTTGGATTAGATTTAGCAAGTGGTTGAATTTTTTATCACCTCAATGTAGTCTGACAATGATTGTATTCAATCAGCAACTTCAATAGAATTAGACTTCCTGTTAGGGTTTCCAGGATAATGCTAATTAGTTTGATCACAGCAAGATGAATGAAAGTTCTCAATTATAGTACAATGCCTTGAATTGTGGGCAGGTGAATTTCCACTTGGTACTTTGTAAGTTCTGTCAACTTTTTGTTTGTTTTATTAGAGCAAATATTTAAATCTTACCACTTTAAATCCAAGGAGGTTATTTCATGAAGTCAGGTTTGAGGTATAACAGGGCCAAATAATTTATGTTTTCAACTTAGGAAAAACGATAGTATCAAGAGAATAAATAGAATTTTAGATTTTTTAGTTTTCACAAAAGCAAAAGAAACAATTATTTTACAGATCAGTAATGAACCGAAAAATGGCGTCTTACGTTTATAGGCGATATTATGTCACTACCGCTTCAATAGCGTCGAAGCGCTAAAATACCGGTAAAATAGCGCTAAAAGACAGCATAATAGCATGATAATAGCACGTGCTAATACTACCTAAATAGTATCGGTATTTTATTACTTGCGCTAAAACAGCGCTAAAAGACAGCATAATAGCATGATAATAGCACGTGCTAATACTACCTAAATAGTATCGGTATTTTATTACTTAAATATTAGCCTCTTTTATTGGTATTTTATATCTTATAAAAGAGGGTATTTTAGACTGCTATGGTCTACTTATAGCATGCTGTTAGCAGTATAAAAGACATACTACTAATAGAGGTATTTTATTCCAAATATAATATCCTGCTAAAAGAGCTAGCGCTAATATATAATTAGCCATTGTTTAAGGGGAGGTGCTTCAAAGAAATGTCTCTGCATAACAAAATCAGCTGAAGGGACAAATGACCCAGGCATCCCTACAGTGAGGACTCTGCATACCACCCTAAATGTTTCATCGAAGACCTTGGGAACCTCCTCACAACTGTATCAGGTGTCAAAAGAAGTCGTGAGTTTTTACGACAAAAAATATCAATTGCAATCCAGAAAAGCAATGCCGCCTGTGTTATGGGCACAATACCCTATTCCTCTAGGATGGAGGAATTTTTTAAATTTTATGTATTAAAGTAATATATTATATAATGTTGAAAAATTATACCAACTAAAAAATTTATGGAGGTAGGTAACCATATTGCTTGATACTAACAAGATTAATGCAAATTCATGTCTCCCTGCTTGTCTGTCTGTTGTTTTTTTATTACAAGAGTACATTGCGCATCTAATATTTTCGTCCTGTGGGGTTTGCTTTACAATTCCCAATAATTACAAAATAAAACAACATTTTTACCTCTTGTTCTTTCCAGAGAATCCATTCCAAGGCTTGAACAATGGGAGTAAAGGATTTGTGGGGTATTCTAACTCCCATTTGTGAAAGAAAACCCATTTGGGAACTTCAAGACAAAACCATTGCTATTGATCTAAGTGCTTGGATATGTGATAGCTCCACTGTTGCTGAACATTGTTCTCAAAAGAACATGTACCTAAGGTATGATTTCTTTTCTCCTTCAAGAAATGATTAGGTACACAATAATAATTGGACAATGAAGACTACTGACTATATTGTTACATACTATTATCACAGACAGACCCACACCCAATAATAGACTAGATATCATGTTCATAGATAAAAAGAACAAAGGCAGATTTCATTGATTTCTCTCATCCAAATAACCACAATCTAGTAAAGGCTGAAAACACAAAAATAACAAAATACAATGGCCTAGCTGAGGAATGCAACCTTTTTTTTAACAATGTGGAACCCTAAAATAATAATATTATCACCTATTTTTAAACTGCCAGATTTAGACTAAGGAGTCACATTATTCCAACAGTAAGTCCAAGATGTATTTATTATGTGTTCAAAATTTTAAATGGGAGGATAACTTATTGTCATGTACTGGTTGGTTTTTATACCCACAACCTCTGTATTACCACAGACAGATGCTTTGGCCACTGAACTACTGGGACAGCTACTTTCATGTCAGAAAATCTTTAAGAACCTTGTCTTCATCATCAATCTATATTTAACATGAAGCTCAACCTTTAAAGTGAGAAACAATTTAATCTTTTTTTGGTAGATGCTGTTTCATGAAGACATTATACTGAAAATAATAATAAGAACACTCATTTATTTATTTTTCTTCCTCAGAAATCTGTTCTTCAGAACCTCTTTTCTTCTTTTATTGGGAGTTAAACCCATCTTTGTACTTGAAGGCAAGGCCCCAGTACTAAAGCATGACACAATAGAGAGACGCCAAATAGCACAAGGCAAAGCTGCTGGAAGAAATGTCAAAGCTGGGAGTCGAGCAAGACTCAAAGGATTACAGACTCAGGTGGCTATTTTTCATTTCCAGGGCATGTTGACAGTTAATACATTAACAAAGTCAAAACTAATGTAAATCGTAAAATAATTAAATCCTTTTTATTTGTGTTTTATCCTCAAAATAAGTTTTATCAGTTTGTCAGAAACAGAATTTTGAATATTTCTAATAGTTTAGTTTTTTTCACAATGAGGAGGAAAAAAAATCACTAGGTTTATAATATTTTGATTGCGAGTAATAATAGGGCTAATGATTTGAATCAAGTACTCGGGTCCACGAGCATCAAATTGAAATTACTCAATTAATGAAAACGAACTTAAAAAAAAAAAAAATCAAAAAGAAAACGTAAAGCCAGCGTCGAAGGCATATGTTGAATACACGAAGTAATGTTTGCTATTCCCGGCCACACTCAGGTGTGAGTTTCCTGCGAATGGAGGTTAAAACCCCCATCGTGATATGAACATGCAGTTGAAAACCAGGAAAAGAAAAATAAAAAATAAATCTCTGGTCTTTGTTTATAGCAGTTATTTTTTTATTAATCGGACACCTGACAATTTTAGTAATTTTCCATTGGGTAGGTACTTCTGTAATTTTTATCAAATACCCAATGAAAAATTACTCGAGTAATTTGTATACTACTTGAGTGCTGAAGTAATATTTTTACTCCTCGAGTACACGAGTACCATCAGTCCTAGTAATAATCACCTTTAGATTATTACTTCCAATAAATTTCTAATATTAAAAATCGGAAGTATTGTGTACGTTGATATGTCAGAAGGTGAAGATGAGGTAAATGAATAATAATGATTAAATTTCTACAATTTAATGCCCACTTATCAAGTGCATCTCAGGATCTGGCTGATTTAGCTACCTTAGAACAGAATATAGATATTTGGTTAATCAGTGAGCCCAATGTACGAACATTTATGAGTAATAAACCTGGGTGGTTCATAGATGACAAACTGAAAGCCGGTATTAAAATAAGCAGAAAGAATCTGTGGGCAGAAGACACGGGTCACGGCCAGGGATTTGTATGGATAATGATAGAAAATTGTCAAATATTTAGCTGTTACATATCACCTAACACAACAGAGGCCGAGTATACTAACTATTTAGAACAACTGAAATATGAGATACGAAACTCAAAATACCACCAAATTTTACTAGGGGGTGATTTTAACGCCAAGTCCCAAGAATGGGGATCAGATAGAGAGGATAGAAAAGGAACATTACTATCACAATGGATCACGGAGCTAGGACTAGTAATTGTAAACCAAGGTAATAAGCCAACCTTTGTACGAGGTAATACTTCTTCAAATATTGACATTACCCTGTGCTCGCGTTCACTGTCCCGGAAAATAAAGAATTGGAGAGTGTCGGACGAGGAAAACCTGAGTGATCACGAGAACATCTACTTCCAACTCATTTTTGATAACAACCAAAACCCCGGACCCTCAGATAAAGACACAGCCAAGTGGAGGTACGATGATAAAAAGAAAGATAAATTTAAAGAAGTTTTAAAAAAAATCTTAAATACAAATGATCCGGACCCTAAACAATGCACACTCTCTATACAAAAAGCGGCGGAAAAAGTTTTTGGTAATAAGGAAGGTAAGTCCCACAGAAAACCTGTATACTGGTGGAATGAGGAAATATCAAACCTGAGAATATTGAGTCACCAGAAGAAAAGGAAAATGGTAAGGACAAATAAAATGAGACACGTTAGTTTAGAGGAAAAAAATATATTACGACGAGAATATTATAAATCTAAGGATAAATTACGAATAGCCATTAACTTATCAAAGAGAAAAGCGTGGGAAAACTTATGCACTGACCTAAATAGAAATATATGGGGTAATGCTTACAAAATTGTATGCAAAAAGTTTAAAATTGCAACATGTTAACCACTGACCACAGAAGAAAAAATCGAAGAGGCCGCTAAGCTCTTCCCTCGCCATGAAAAATCTGAGTGGGATACCATCGAATCAGACGAAGGAAATCAACCTTTTTCTTTGGAGGAGTTGGTAGAAGCGGTTCACAAAATGAGGAACAAAAAGGCCCCAGGCGCGGATGGAGTGACATCAGAGCTGGTTAAAGCTCTCTTTGAGATAGACCCAAATTATTGTCTTTCTTTGTTCAATAAATCGTGGATATCCGGTTCTTTTCCATCAGAATGGAAAATAGCAAAGCTGGTCCTTATAGAGAAAGGGAAAAAAAATAGCCAAGGAAACATGACTTACAGACCTATTTGTTTATTAAATGTCCTGGGTAAAGTTATGGAACACCTGATTAAGGCCAGATTGACAAAAGAAATGAGAGAAAAAGGGGTTCTTGCGGACACACAATTTGGATTTCGAGAAGGTCGATCAACCCTAGATGCAATGAAAGTTATTTTAGGGGCGGCTGAGGAAGCAAAAAAAAGGGGAAAGCTATGTGCAATGACCATGGTAGATGTAAGGAACGCCTTCAATTCCATGCCCTGGAAAGGTATTATCGATGAGCTGAAGAGGAAAAACATTTCTGGACACATCACTAAAGTCTTGGGTAGCTATTTTGAGGACAGAAAGCTGGAAATTGATGACGTCACCATTGACCTGACCTGCGGATGTCCCCAGGGGTCCGTACTATCCCCGACCCTGTGGAATATCTACTATGACCCTGTGCTCAGATTACAGCTGCCAGAAAACACAAAAATAATTGGGTACGCAGACGACCTAGTCATTGTCACGAAGGTAGATCACGGGTAGAAATAGAAACAACCACTAATAAAGCAATGAAAAGCGTCATAAAATGGATGGAAGAAGCCCAACTCCAAGTCGCCCCTGAAAAGACAGAAGTTGTCCTGTTAGTCAGTAAGAGAATGTGCCGAGAAATAACCGTTAAAGTAGGAAATGTTGAAGTAATGTCAAAAAAAAGCGCGAAATATCTAGGGGTAGTTTTTGACGAAAATTTGAGGATGACAGAACACATAAAATATGTAACATCAAAAGCTCAGAAAGTAATTGGAATGCTGTCCAAAATTATGCCGAACATTAAAGGCCCTGATAACCCCAAGCGCAAAATCCTGGCGACAGTAGTTTACTCTACTTTACTGTACGGGGTGCCCGCATGGGGTAAAGTCACAAAGTGGAAAAAGTATGTGAACCTGCTGCAGCAAATACAACGAAAAGTAATGGCAAGATTGTGCAGATCGTATAGAACTACGTCGACAGCCGCGCTACAGGTAATATCAGGATCCCTGCCTATTGAAATGATGATAGAGGAAAAAATGAAGATCTGCGAAATTGTAAAAGAAGAGGAAAATCGGGACATACGAGAAGAAAAAATCCAGATGGTTAAAAATGAGATGGCGATAAAGTGGAGAATGAAATGGATTAATGGAGATGATGGAAAGTGGACGAAAAGGCTTATTAAGGACATGGATGCATGGGTGAACCGGCAACATGGAGATATATCCTACGAGCTCTGCCAATTTCTAACTGGGCACGGCCATTTCAGAACGTTCCAATTCAAAATCAAGAAAGAACGAACAGAAAACTGTAGATATTGCCAGGACATCAAGGACACACCGGAACACACTATTTTCCACTGCAGCAGGTTCACACAGATCAGGGAAGAGTGTCAAAGGAAAGAAGGACATCTAACAGCTGAAAATGTCATCGAAAAAATGTTGAGTAGCCTGGATAGCTGGAAAAACATAGAAAATATGGTTAGAAACATTATAAATGTGAAAGAGAAAAATGAAAGGCGGCAGAGAAGTACCTCTGAATAAATCAAGGTAGGGTAAGACAGCTGACACCCGAAGTAATGTTATAAACGGTTCCGGGGTCAGTTTGTCCTAGGGGGAGAGGTATTTTTAGTGGGTGATGGTGCACTTTGGACAGCACACACAATCCCACACTGTTCACTACGCTATGCGTGGTGTTCGTCTTTATAAGATTTTTTCCTCTCATAAAAAAAAAAAAAAAAAAAATTGTGTTCGTTTATATAAAAATAATAATAATACTTTGTTTTTGTGTCTGTCTGTTAAATAATTTCTTGTAACGCGCAAATCTCAGAAAAAACTGAACGGATCAGTTTAATTTGTACACATTAGGAGATGTTATCTTATCTTATGTATTGTAAATGTTCCCATTTTAAATTCATCAACTTCGCACTACCGGTTCCTGGAGATTGAGACCATGCGCCTGACCACTAACTACTAACTTTTTATGTATATGCTTATATCTCGTTAAGAACACCCCTGAATTGATTGGTCTTCCTAAAATGAATGAGCAAAATATTTAATATCTACATTCTACAGCCATATCTTGATGAATTTAAAATTTATTTTGGTGAAAAAATAGGGGAAAGTGCTTATGGATAGTTACATATTGGAGGAAAAAAAATCCTCACCAGTTATTTGTTCACTCCACTGACAAAGATTCATTATTGTTGTAGTGTGCTGCGTTGCTGAGTTCAATGGGTCTTACGTGTATACAAGGTGATGGAGAGGCTGAGGCATTTTGTGCCCATCTCAATCAGGCTGGGGTGAGTTCTATACCTTTCTAATCTTATATTAAAATGTGATTTGTTTGTCTGTGTGTATATTCATCTTGTTATAACTCGAAAACCAGAAGTCGGATTTTGCCTAGTTACTTATGACAGTCAAAGTAAGGTTCAGTGCTATTCCTACTATCCATTTTTCAAATGTTCAGCTTTTAAATGAGCTTTTTCAGGTACCGGGATATCTAGGAAAGTACATACAAGTCTGATTGAGGAGAAATAGTATGGTTCCTAATGGCAGTGTAAGAGCTTTTAAGCTTGTCAATTTTTGTTACGTTTCTAAAGAAAAATAAACGAAAAAGAGTTGTTTCAAAATGTCCATTTTTTTAAAGTTGACTTTTTTCCACACCTTAAATCGGGCTCTCTTAAATATAATTATTTAAATTGATCCTTTTTCCAAGTTTGAGAGATACTGCGCAAAAGAGGCAGTTTTAATGGGTTGTAAGAATATCTGCCTTCTCACCAGGTTCAATTTCCATTCAGAGATATATATTTTCAACCGACCTCGGTAGCTCAATCTGACGTGGAGTTCGGTGCTTCGAGTTCTAAGTATACGGCATATTTCAATAAGGCTGGTTAGAGTAATTGTGACATAAACGTAACTCCAGTTGTTAACCCAAATATGATCTTCGGGGTCTACTCATACCTCGTGCGGAAAAATGAGTAGTTACTTGTATGAGTAGTTACTAGTAGTTACAGTTACCAGAGTATAAAGAAATTAATGTAATAGAATTCAAAAAGTGAAGGAGGCTCTTAGTGATGCTGCGCTACCCATAAACATTGTGAAGAGGCCTTGTGATTCACCACAAATAAATCACAACCTTACATTATGTAGAATTTTATTTATTTATTTTAATTTGGGTTTAACGTCGCTTTCAATTGTATGGTCATATCACGACGAGGGTTTTACCCTCCATTCGCAGGAAACTCACAAACCTGCTACCCACCTCACCCAGCATGGGTTAGACCGGAATGCCAGCATCACGAATTCTTTACCTCGCTGGATATTGCTTAACTTCGGTGATCAGGTTTCAACACGCTAGCGACACTGGCACATCAAAATTTAAATGAACAAATAGTGTAATAAAGTTCAATTTTAATGTAAGAAATACGTATTTACGTGAAAACGTGGCATGTTTTTTCACACATGAATCACTGTAAATTTGTATCTCTTGTAGTTTGAGATTTTTTGATACTCGAAATGGGACGCTGTTTACTACTTAAAGTGCCTCGAGGTTAAAAAAATTAAATATAAGACCATGCCTCCTTACGCCACTAGTATACTCTATCTATACATACAGCCAAATGGGACGACACACGACTGAAAAAAGTATAAATTTTGACCTTACGTAAAATAATTTCTGTTACATAATTTTCTTGCATAACGAAATGCAATACAGAAACATTGTAAATGCCTGTAAGGTATTATTGCTTGATGATAAAAATGAAAATGTCTTTCAGAATATTTATACTATTAAAATAACTACGTATTCATGTGGTTTTCAGAACTTCATTCTCACGATCATTTATTTTTTGTGGTTATACAAAAAAAAAATCTTATACATATTCAATAATATAGAATAAATTTATAGAAGAGCGCTTGAGGTAATGACTAGATGTCATATTTTTCAGTCGTTAACAGAAAAATAATTTGACAATTATCCTCCTTTCATAAACATAGGCAAAAAAAGTGTAAATAATAGTTATTAAGAAAAAAGAAAAAAATACTGCTTTAAAAAGAAATAAATTAGCAACTCCTGCAGTGAATAATTCCCGTTTTTTTCTTCTTGAAGTGACTATAGAAAGCTTTTATATGGTTATTACAAAGCCAGGGCACGCTCTCTGGCTCAATATGGAAATATAAAATTCATTTTTTTGGCTCAATGTCTCTTAAAATTCCGAGGCAATTTGAGTCAGTCACAGGTGTTAGCTTTTTTTGGATGAAAACTCAAAAACTAGCTGCCCATATTAGAATCCGGGGTTAAATGGCAGAGAATGCCTAAGGCATTAACTTCGCCCCGGATTACAAAACAATTGTAATTAAAAATTAATATTGATCTTTATTTTATTTGTTTTTTTTTGTACATACTTCTAAGTTTTTTTAAAATTATTGTTATTAATTCTTTGTTGATGATTGTTTTGTAAAAATAAATAAAGTGTAAAAAAAAAAAAAAAAAAAATCAACAAACCTGGGTTACATCGTAATAGCCATTCTATTATATTTGGGTTTAACGTCGCTTTCATCTGCATGGTCATATAACAACCGGGGTATTAGCTTCCATTTGTGACGGCCGGGAATAGCCAGCCAGCATCACGAGGGTTCGAATTCGAATGGTCAACCATCTAAGTTATATCCTCGATGGACTTCAGTGACATAAGTTGAGCAGATCGGCCATGGGCCTTTTCCTATCCTTAGAAACAAACAGAATTGAAAAATTTCCACGCGTTCAAAAGTTATGGGCGAGGACTTCTGGGACATACTGTATTGACAGGGCTTCCATAAAATCTCACCCAGGCCTAAGTTTCTCGGAAAAGACTCAAAATATCAAAAAACACAAAAACCCATATTCCTCTATTGTTTGGGAGATTATATTTTAGCCAAAAAAAAATCCCTACATGGACCCAGTCAGGCTGGACATGGACCAACTTTAAAATCTTAAATGGAATGGTATGTCGTGTGGCATATTTTTTAAAGGCCTCATTGAAAGAAGTTCATTGCAACAAATTTCAGTGAGTTACGACTTACCTTTCTCGAGATACAGGGTCGGTCATATGGTTAACATCCCCATGTCTTGACCTGACCTATAACTCGTTTGTTTTTTTTTTTTTTTTTGCTAAAATTTAATCCCCCAAAAAATAAAAGAATACGGGGTTTTTCGTTTTTTGATATTTTGAGTTGTTTCCGAGATACGCAGGCCTCGGTGAGACTTTATGGCAGCCCTGTATAATTAAACCGAGATTGCGATGTAACATTCCGTACTTTTTTTTACAAACTAGCAAACATGACTTGGATTGAACAAGTCTGTATCCAGTGTATACACGATTGAGTAATCTCGACTTGTCTTAATAAAATGATTTGTTTGTGTTTATGTAATAACAAGCTTATATAACTTGAGATATAATGATAAAATATCCACACTTTTACTAGTTTCAACTTGGGTTTAATGCTAAAAAGTATAAAATAGTAATAAAATACATTTCATTGTACTTTGACTAGGTGTAAATGAAAGAAATGGGTGAAATAAATAGAAGTTGGTCTACTGAAACGTACTAGAAATCAGCACTAAGGTCCCTGTCACAAAATCGCAAGTAAATATTATGTGAGAACGAGAAGTGTTTTATACTAATGACAGCCTGCAAATTAATTGATTAATAGTTGAGAAAAAGTTTAGATACCTAAATAAATATCAATCAATAAAACTTGAAAAGGTGCAAGAACTTAATATGTAGTAGAGTAAAAACCAAAGAAAGAGATAGCAAGGAAGCAAACAATCCGTGTTGCTGTGGAATATCAAGCGTCTGGACTAGGCCACTTTAAATTCAGGCCAAGCTTCAATATAAAACCGCGGCGTTGTGCCTTCAAATAGTCTATCCAACCAGTTTGGAAATCCATCTAGTAATTTGTCTTCGAGGAGGTATTCAGGAGGAGGCTCTGCTTTATATTTGTGCAGACCCCGTTCTACATCTGCTTCCTCATCAGTGTCGGAATACTCAGAGTCGTTATGACCCAAGTAAGCTCCTAAACCTTTCCCTTTTATTGAATTATCTTTGCTTTTGGATCCGTACTGTCCTGTGAGCTTCGCGTGGTACATACAGAAATACTTCCGATAGCCGTTAACAGACAACACTGTCCCGATGCAGTTACGAGGGTTGATGGTTAGAGGTGTGTCAGGAGGGAGCGCCTCTAACAGAATGTCTTTGAACCACTCTCGAGATTGTTTCCGTTCAACGTTCAAGTAGCCGAACATAAGAGACTTGTTTTTTCTATAAGGCCAAACCATTGCATGGAATTTCGACACAAGTTTGCGGCTACTTTTGTTGTCAATGAAGAGAATCAATGTCCGACAACCTGGCTTGAGTAAAACGACGAGTCCATTGTAGGTTTCGGCTCGTAAGGCATGGAGTTTGAGTTCTTGCTTTGTTTCCTTGTGCTTCTTTTCTTTGCTCACACTATGGTTCCTCATGGAAGAAGTAGTGGAGGCTGTGGATTCTGAAGAATAAGAAGACGAATCACTCTGCATATGAGACTTGCGAATCTCTTCTTCTTCTAACTTCATGTAATGATTCATTATCATAGCAAGTACTACAATGATGACGACAGTACATACGAGAGATACTGCAGGTAAGATATGCTGACGACTCAGAGATTGTTGAGCCATCTCAATATGCATGAAGATACGATTTACAATACGAGCACCTAATGATTGTACGTATTCGTCCGATATTTCTTTGAGTGCTGTATCATAGAGGAGATTGTTGTAAGGATCATTCACTAAGCTCCTCAATCCTGCATCCAAGCGGTCCTTGGTTGTGTTGTAGTCTTTCCAGTCGTCTATATCATCTCCAAGGAGCCACCCATATTTGATTTTCTTGTAGTCCATACGCCACATTGCAGCAATGTGAAGAGAAATCTCAGAGGAGTCTTCAGGTGATGTCAATGCATGGACGAACTCAGGTTGTTTTTCAATGAAAATGTACATAAAAGCAATGTTGTTGTGAACGAAACGACTTTCCAGAGCAAATCTCCTGAGTGAGTGTCTACTATCATCATGTTGGGGAGAGTCTTCAGAGAACAGAACAACACATAACTTCTTCACTGGACACACAGCATCTAACATTGATTGAGATGATATGCGTGGCAGAGTAAGATAGTGATTGTTATTAGTAATGTCTTGTAGGGTTGGTACTGGTATACTGCTCATAGTAATGCTAGCACTGGGTCGCTCCTTGTCTTCTTTGAAAATGAGCAACGAATCTTTATCAGAAGGTAGTCTGTACTTTTGAAATAAAGAAGCTGAATCATCTTGATCATGAGCTATAATACCAAATGCAATGGTTTGACGGTGTTTAAATGCAGTTATTAGATATCGTAGACGCACAGGTAGTGTCTTTTGAAAGAGGAGTGCATGGACCTTGTTATCTTCTCTCCAGTTATCTAGGAATGCATCTACATTTGCTTCAGAGATGGGTAAGATCATTTTGTAAGGTAGCTTGAGTCGGAAAAATTCGACCATTTTCTGTACACTGAAAGAGGGCTCTTTGAAGAATGAAGCCCGTCCATCTGTGAGCAGTGCAATTTGCGGTAGTTGAGATCCTACCCCTAGGCGACGTGCTAGACTCTGTTCATTGTGTACATGAACTGTGAAGAAACCTACACCTAGAGGAGCCAACTCATCCATTAGTTTCTTAAAAATAGGCTCAACTTGGAGACATGCAAAACACCAATCAGAATAAAAAAGTATCAAGTGAGGAGATAAGAAACTCTTAGGAACATAACTCTTTTCAAAGTTCCTATGGGTTATGGAGAGTTTATGAAACAAGGATATGTCGTGTTCTTCAAATGGAAAGTTGAATCCTTCTGAGGAGAACACCTCATCAAATGGATTGTACATGTGGTTATGAAATTTTCTACTAGCTGACTCATGGCCACTAAATGAGTCTGTGGTTCCAAATATGTCATACTGCTTTCTTCTTTCTGAGTCTGATAGAATATTGTAAGCTTCCGTCAGCTGCAAAAACTTTCCTTGTGCTGCAGGATCATTGTTCTTGTCTGGATGCCACTCCACCACAAGTTTCTTATAGTTCTTTCGAATATCTTGCAAAGAAGCAGTTTTTGGAACCTCAAGTGTTTCATAGGGATTTAAACTTACAGCACAATTAATGAAAAGTACATTGAGTATGAAGCTGTACCATAGCATGATGAGGTTTTGTCACAACCACATTGTCCTCACAATACTTGGATCATGTTCATATAACCTGCAAAAGCATAAAACACACATCTCAGATTTATGAAATTAACCCAGTTTTGGTATTTAAAAATTTCTCGTTATAGGTCAATATTAATTTTCATCAGACATGGTGAATTGGCAAAAAAAAAATTGAAGGGCATATTTCTGAAGATAGACTAAGAAGGAAAGTGTGAAATTAGGTACAGAGATGCTCCTATACTCTAGCTAGGTGTGTTAAACGAAAGCACTCCTTTTGAATTAAATTGAAAATTGCACAGACAATTTAATGAGTTTCTAATGAAATCAGTTTAATAGGCTACCTATTTTATGATTTACAGAGATATATGGATTCAAATAAATAATAATACTTTCAAAAAATATGCAGTTTGTAGTTTTTGTTTCAGAAATATACCCTGGCAGGATTTTCGATTTAATTTGTTTCCTTGTAAGAAATATTATTTTTAGAAGATTTTTTTTATGTACCTATAAGAAATTAATTAAGTTAATTTTTATTTGCCAAATTTCATTCATGTATTCTATTTCAACAAAATTCATTAGAGGAATTTCAAAAATGAAAAAAAAAAAAAAAAATTAAATTGTTTGAAGTAACTGTCATGTCAAGCATGAAGATCCAGGAAATCAATGTGAATTTATTAAATTGAGAAAACCCTTGCATTTTTTTACAGGGTGGCCCAGGAGTAATGTACACCAGAAATAATTGTTTCTGTTTGTAATATTGAATAAATAAAACACATTTTTTTTAGTTGGGCTTATTTTGAATTTTTTTACAGGGTGGCCCACAAGTTGGTTTTTTTTTGGTGTCAACTTTCAATTTTTAAATGAGAATCCTCATTTTTTGTTTCATATTCTTATATTAAAGGTAACCACCAGATCAGCATTTTCCATCAACTAACCCTCAGTCTTATTTTTATGTGGTCAAATACTCAAACAGAGTAGGGCCTTAACCACAATTGCACTGTTTCTCCCTCTCTTAGGGTGTGTTTCTAAATGCATTTTTTTTATCACACTTGTACTTTTGTTTGAGATAGTCAAATGTAGAATTCTGGCACCATATGCCTGTATACCATTTATTGCAAAGTGACATGTGATTATTCACAAGTATGTATAATTTCAAGGAGAATAAAGGATATTAAACAAAAAATAGGGGGGTTCTCATTAGAAAAGTGATACCAAAAACTAACTTGCTGACCACCCTGCATTAAAAATTTCATTAAAATAAGGGTAGCTAAACACAAAGAAACACATATTTTTTGTTAATTCAATATTATAAAATTATTTCTGGTGAACAAGGGACCCTATATACTACATGTTCATAATGCTTAAAAATATGGTTTCATTTACCAAACACACAAAAGGGCTGATTTTTAATCTGAGATTGAGCATTTTTTTCTTTGGAATCTTATAACAATAAAAACATGAGCCAGAATTTGATTTAAGAGATGAACTTTTTTCCCCTCTCTTGAAAATCTCAATTTATTGACAAAATAATTACAGCTTACTATAAATAAATAACATCTGAGTAGTTGAACAATAATGTATCTAACAATATCTGTAGCCTGTTGGGGTTCAATTATTCTGCAAATGTTCAAATTTTCTTCTGTGAATTACTTAATAATTTGTTGCTTTTTTTAAAGTTGTTATTGAGATGTAAAAAAATACTTTACCCCAGTATATATACTCAGAACTATTACCTGCTGATGAGAGCAAATAAGCTCGAAACAGCTGTCCAGGTATGTTCTGATATTCATGTACATCTAGTACAACTTCTCACTTTTCTGTTTATACTGATTATACTGATTAGATTTGAAAAAAATTGAGGTAAAAGTGAACACAGACATAGAAAATACCTTACAATTATTGAATTTTGTATATTAAAAAAAAAACTAGTTGAAAAAAAGAAAGAAAAATTTACACAATAATTATTTCTCAGTAGTTAATTGACCATAAAAGTGGAATATAGAGCATCATGATTCATTTGTGAGCTTTAGGGCCAAATTATACACCAGAATTACAACAAGATAAGGCATACCATCCATAATTAAGGTCCCCATACACACAGCAAGAAATCCTTCCAAATCATTTGAACAGATTAATTGGTTTTGTTTTTAAAGATCTGTCATACCCTATACACAACACTGACTTGGTTCCAATTTATCTGTGCAATTTTGTGCAGTTGTTGGTACTTTTGGTAAAAATACCTATACCTAGTTATCACAAACTATAATACATTTATTTTTTATTAAAACTATTTAATAGGTCATTTGCCAAGATGGAGCAACATGGCACTTAAGGTAGGAGGTTGCATGATAAAAATGTATGCACAGTATATAGGTTATTTTTCTTTTGGAAAAAAAGTGTTGGTTTTACCTTCCATTTACTGGAACCTCATGAACCAGCTACCCATATTAACCTCAACCTACCTGGGTCAGATTTGAATAGTCACCCATCCAAATCCTAACCTTGCTGGATGTTGCTTCTTTACTTCAGTGAAAGAATGAGAACTAGTGAATTCCATTGATGCTGGCTGTAAATATTCTTAAAAATCTAGAACTGAATAAAATCTGAAAACTGAACAGATCATCTCTCACACACACTAAATGATTTGGCAGTGATTCATTTGATCTTTAAACCATGTGGGTCTACCTAGAAATAGGAAGCTGAAACTGTGGGATTTCTACCATACATGAAAGAACAAATCCGTCCAATGAATTGGATGAATTTATCAGGCTGGCCAACACAGCACACTATATCACAACTTGAGGAATGATCTGACTTATTTTTTGTTGTAATCCAATTTTATATAGTTTAGCTCTTAATTATCTTGGTCAGCCTTACTGGATCCCAAAATGGTCAAAAATAATGGGATAATGATATTAACATTTTTGTAGTCTCTTGAATTAAAAAGAGTTCTCCTGTCATGTAATAGGTTTCTTGTGCAATGTCTCTCATTCATTGAGAGTAAAACTTAGAATGCAAGTTTTTTCATCAATAAATACAAAGGTTGATCAACTTCAAAGCCATGCAAGTTGTTAGGGTCCCCTGCAATCTCATCAATAAACCTCCAAATGAAACATAAGCCGCCAACTTATTCTTTGCCACTTCTTTTGAAAAATCATCTCCATCTATCCTGTAAATCTTTCCGAACATTACATATTCAAAACTACTCATCCTAGGAGATTCTTCAAGGGGGTTCCATTCACCAGAATCAGGGTACCCATCTTCTCGTAAAGTTGTTGCTAGGACAAGGCGGAACTTATCTCCTAACTCTACAGGGTACAGCCAAGTATTGACATCTAGGATTAGGTCCATTTTAAAGGATTCAGATTCACAAAACAAACGACTCACACGATCAAACGCTTTACCATTGGGATCTATGTCTTTGACGTTGAAAATATCTTCAAATAGTACTCCTGCCATGGTCTTCCAAGGAAGTACTCAGTATCTACTCGAGTACTTTCTGTCCTTATTATTGTTAGATGTACTTTTCTTTTCAAGCAAATTCACGAGTATATTCTGGTTATTTTTAACTTCTTTTCTAGCTCAGTAATAATTTTTCAATCTCATAATTAAAAAGAGAGAAATATTTGAAAAAACTTCAGCGATCATAACAAAAATATAAGAACATAACCTCGAAAACTGGAAATCGATAAACAACTTCTGCAATGCGCCGCACACCCAAAGAGGAATAAAAAAAGAATCGTTCACAACATGAAATGATCAATGTCTGAAGTCCGTGAAGTTTAGTGAGGACACCAATGTTGCCAAGATTACGTTTTATCTTTGTCGTTGAACATCACTCGACTTTTTATTACAATTCAGGAAGTTCTTTTTACCGTGGTCTTATTAAAAAAAATTAAACTTATACATTACTAGCCGCGGTGCGTTCACCGAGGCATTGGTATAAGTAGGGCTGTCGGCTACGAAAGCTCTTTGACACTGCGACCTTAAATAGATCTTTTTTGTGACATTCACCGAGGCATGGCCGTGCTGGTGAAAGAAAAATATTTGTTAGTTATGAATTTGGTAGTTTATTTTATTGTATTATATTTTCTCACTTCATAAAATTGTCCATCAAAAATATCAAATACTCAAATGTATGTATGATTCTGTAATCTTCTCTGTTACACTACGCTAAAGGTTGAAGTAAGATAATCACAAAAAGATAATATTGGTAAAAACATTTCTGATAATAACTCATTAGAGAAAATAAAATCCTTTTTTTAAAGCAATAAGTAGTCCAAAAATGCCAAAACGAGGCAAAAATAAACGTACATAATTTGTTAATGTATCATTTAAAAAAGGAAATTAAAATACCAGTACGAATTGAAATTAAAATATCAGAGCTTAAAACTCTTTTTT
This sequence comes from Bactericera cockerelli, assembly GCA_024516035.1. NCBI lineage: Eukaryota > Metazoa > Arthropoda > Insecta > Hemiptera > Triozidae > Bactericera > Bactericera cockerelli. Next base: position 30,133,126 of record CM044959.1, read on the forward strand.
TGGTGTAAGAAAATTTCGAATTGAACTCCTAATATACAGGGTGTCCAAGTTTTATTTTTAGAAAATTTCATAATCAACTACAGGACACATCCTAAGACTAATCTTAGGTAATTTTTCGAAAAATCAAGAAAAAAATCACTTGAAAAAAAAGTTTTCATCTGAAAAATAAACTTGACCTTGTTGAAAAGAAGTGAAAATAGTTCTCATGTCTTTGTGTATTAAGATTATTGAGAAAATTTCTTAAGGAAATACCCAATATTTTGTACCTATTTGCATTCAAAACTGGGTGATTATTTTGTTCATATTTCCGTTCGACGACGGCATTTTCCGAAAAATTAAAAGAAATTTTTCTATAAAAATATTTGGACAGCTTGTATAAATGTATAATGTGGAAATCCTTTTCTAAAACTTTAGCGCATTCTAAAACACTTGGCTTTACCAATTGATTATTTATTTTATTACAGCTAGTGGATGGAGTTGTAACACAAGACAGCGATGTATTTCTGTATGGAGGCGTTAAGGTAATAATAAATATATTTATAAATCCATAGATTCCGAGTTGTCAGTATAAATGTGCACTAAGTAAAATCAGACCTTAAATACAGTTTACACTTTATCTCAAGTGGAAAGAGTTCTGGGCGTTCAATAACCTAAAACCTCCCTCACTCCTTCCTTACCTTACATCACCATTTTTAGAAAGAAAAATACAAATAAACTTACTCACAAAAGAAGGAAATATAGAATCTTAAAAGAAGGATATCGATAATCAAACACCTCGACCGAGGTGTGAAGAACGCCAATACAAAGAAAGAGATAAAAAATACTTCGATTATTTACTGTACAAATTGGTGTTGGTATAAGTAGGTACATATTAAAATCCGCCTTGAGAAGTGTTTCAGTCGAGCGTGAGAGGCTGTTTCACATTCACAGAGAATGTGTTTTGCTGTCTCCGGAGCTTAGCTCTTTACAGAGATTAATGCATTTTGTGTCTTTAGCGATTTCCATCTTGTTTAAATGGTAGTTGAGGCTGTTTAAATGGTAGTTGAGATGGGGTCGGCATTTTTGGCAACTCCCATGTGACACTCTTCTTTAGGAGTATATAAGAGGAAAATTTATTTCAAAATATAAAAAAATACTATTGAACCTAATAATTTCTAGGGGGGGGGGGGGGGGGTTACATTAGTTTTCAAATAATAAAATTCGTCCATTTGTAGCTCCTGATTTATTTTACTGTTTTTTTACTCAGCATTCCGATACCCTTGCAGGTTTACCGCAATTTCAACACAAGCTGTGCAGGAGGAGGCAGTGTTGACACTTTCGAGATGAGAGAGATAGTATCGCGACTAGGTCTAGGTAGACGCCATCTCATCGCGTTGTCCTTGCTATGTGGCTGTGATTATAACAAGGGTGTGGCTGGGGTCGGAAAAGAGTCGGCTCTAAAGTTCTTCCAGGCAGTCCCTGATGAGGAAATACTTGAGAGGTAAGAGATCACTGGGTGGAAGAGATTGCCACAGGCAAAAACCCCGCCCTCTAAGTAGGACATTAACTTCATTCTCTTTTTTTTCTTGTATATTTGCTTATTCTTTTTGTTTTTCTGTATATTTCATTGTATTCTACTATATATATTTTTTGTTCTACCTAATAAAGCTTTCTATAATAGTAATAATATAATAATCACGACCAGTCCGCCTGCTGGCAGAATACTGTTTTTGTTGTAGCGTCGCAACTACGCCGAATTGTTCTCATGGTCCCTAACCGGGTCAGTAAATAATAAATAGTTTCAGTGTGTTAGGTCTTTTTAAACATTCTAGCTATTATCAGATAGACACAACTATTACCTGTTTATCCTGGCCCAAAATTATTTGTTATTAAGTTCATATTAGAAATCTAAAGTAATGTTAGTTATAATTATGTTTTATATAAAACTAGGATTCTTAAAAAAATTCTCTCACCAACTCGAGTTTGGCCTAGGCTCGTAGGCTGTAGCGTGTAGCGTGAGTGATTTTTTTTATATATTTTTATCTATACTTATAAAAGAGAGTTTCACTCACTGACTGACTCACTGATTCATCACTGTTTCTCCGAACTGGTAAGTCCTAGGAAGCTGAAATTTGGTAGGTAGCTTTGTCTTATAGTCTAGATGTGCAATAAGACGGGATTTTTCGAAATTCCCACTACAACACCTGCCATTGCCGAAAAAGGATTTTTTGCTTTCACGGCCATGCCTCGGCCCGCAAAGCGGGCGAGAGCCCGCTAGTTTTTTTATAAAGAACCCTAGTTTTATAATTATAAAATAAAACATATACCAAACTGACCCAAAATATTTATCTGAAATTATCTGGAAACTTGCAGACCCTGTATAGTGTATAATTGTATATATTTATCGGAAATATTAAGTTTGTTTTATTTTAGTTATAGAATGTCCCTTAGAATTGATTCTGGAATTTTCTATATTGTATAATAATATATATATATTTTTTAAAAACTTGCAGATCCTTTACTATCGGAATTATTATTAGGTATTGTTTTTTTTTTCTATTAGACTTTTCTCTTCTTTCCAGAATACAGACTTGGCGTCAGAACACGCACTTGGATAGTATTGATCTCAAGAAAGACAAATCGATATCTCCGTAAGTTTTATCTTAATATGTAAAAGAGAAATATGGGCGGATTTGTATGAACTATCTTTGTGCGTCCGTATTGTTTAGACGAAATGGTAAGAGATTCATATAAAAAAATACGCTACGCATGGTCGGAACTTGGGCCCTCGGACTGAAAAATTCCTAGCTCAACAGTAAAATATACTGGCACAGAGTAGGCTGAATAAGGTTAATATGTGTTTCTGGCGCGTTTCCAACCCAATGGAGGTAATAAAACCCTCGTATTGAAATCCTCTCAGGAAATTAATCCTAAATCGAATTTTATTTGACATAGATGTCGGCTTCCACGTTCGTACAATCCTCTGCCACAAAATAGCTATCTCTACCTATCTTACAGAGTTCTTACCATAACAACTTTCTTGTTTCTTACAGGGAATTCAAATGTGAACTACAAATAAGGGCTAAAGCACTACAAGATCAAGATTTTCCATGTGAGGAAGTGATAGCTGAATTTTTACAGAGCAATCAGAAAGCGTGTCCTAGAATCGAATTCCAGTGGAGTAAACCAAACATTAGCCAATTTTTGGTGAGAATATTTTGTATCAAATTATATATATCTCCCTTGCCTTTATCCCATATTAGCTTATGTTGCTTTTGGGGTCGGCATTGTTCAACCTCATGGTTGAGGTTGGTAGGGTGGAGCAGGTTTTTTATGGCTGGATGCCCTTCCTAACGCCAACGATTCTATTTGATTTAACGTCCTGGATTAGGACGGGGGTTTTACCCTCCATTCGCTGGGAATCGTACCAGCTACCCACATTAACCTCACCCAGCCTGGGTAGGGCCGGAAATGGCAGCCTCACGTGTTTGGATGGAACAGAATTTTCTTCGAAAAGTCTGCCCCAGCCGGGAGTTGAACTCGGGAACTCTGGACTACGGGCAGTAGTCACAACCATTACGCCACGGAGGCTGCTTTATTTTGTATCAAATTATAAATACACTTTTTGAAATGATACTGCATGTGTAGTGAAAATCAATGCCTTGGTTGGGAATCAAACTTAAGACTCCGCGCATAAACTGGTTATATTAATTTTAAAAGAATATCCAGATGTTTTGTTATTTACTAGCTGAAACCTATTTTAGTCCTATTTAAATTTCAAAAACCCTTTCTCATTTTACATCTAGAACACAAAAGGGAACCTACATAAAAGTTTTCAATGTTTTAGGTATTATATATACCCTTCTAGAAACACTGTGATAAGTGAATATGAATTTTAGAAGAAAAGAAAAACATAGTATAGTAACACATTAAGGACTTACATTGATCTACACAAGTATTTTAGAAAGAGGACCAATGATAGGATTAATTTAAAATGAAATTTCCTATTCGGACAGAAACTAGCAGACGTGAAGCTTGCCTGGGACTCAACCTACGCCCTGGAGAAAGCTCTACCCTTACTGACCCGATGGCATTTGACTCACAACGACTTGAGTCTAGAGCCCGAGAGAATAGTCAATGCCAAAACAACGCGTGGGGTCAAATGTTATGTCGTCAAGTGGGAAGAGTTTGATGTGACTACAGAGGAGCCACAGAGTTTATTCGAACAGAGATATCCACTATTTGTTGAAACCTTCGTGGAAATGAAGAAAAAGGGTAAGATAAGCTTTTGTATTAAAATTTGAGTTAAATAGTGGAAAAAAATAGTCATAGGATTTTCATAGGATGACAGGCGTATTTTTGGTTTTTCGCTTTGTAACTGAATTACCAGCTGATCAAAGTGATCAGAGCTCACTTCAGATTTTATATAAAGGAAGAACTCTTTAGGTAACTATAAGATTTTATTTTAAAAAATAAAAACAAAAAGGCTCCAACCAGGCAATTTTAAATAAATTTTGACCCGTTTCTTATTCTAGCAACGTTGCCATGATGTGATTCAATATCTTTATTATACATTGAATTCTAAGCTAGTACAAAATATACCCTGAAAATTTCAAGTCGATCAGACAAAAATTGCAGCTTTTATTGCTTTAGATAGATTTGACCTATTTCTTAGCCTACCTCGAGGTTGCTTAACATGATGTGGTCCAAAAACTTCACAGAAAATTGCAATATACCGTGAAAATTTCAGTTCGCTTGGACGAAAATTGCAACTTTTATCGTGTTACAGATGTTACATACATAGAGGGACAAATGTCGCTCGAGTTAAACCATACTCTTTTTTAAAATATTTTTTATAGATCTTTATTTTACAAGAAAGGTTTATAACAATTATTATTATTGAAACACTTCTATAAATAAAATAAAAGAAAATGCGAATCCTAAAATAAATAAAAGAAGTGTTTCAATAATAAATTCACATTAGGATGTCAAAAAACCCCATACTCACTTAGTTACTCAGTGTCCGCAAGAAGACATGTATAAATTTCAACCATATTCCTTATCATAGACACTATGTTTATCTCATCATTAAACGCTATCTGATTGATTTAGGTGCTGCTTGTCTTTAAATCTGTCGACAGTGAAAAGTTATTTATGAGGGTTTGATTCAGACCCATTTAATTTTCATTGATTATTTCTGAGACTATCTCGTCCGTAATATTAAGATGTTTTTGTCGTTGGGATTTTCTACAGATTCATGAGTTTTCTCGATCTCTTTACTTACAGGAAAGAAGAAGGCTACTAAGAATAATAAGGAAAATGAAGATGTTGCTCCAAACGTAAAATCAAAGCTATCCAAAGTGAAGAGTGTTGAAGACGATATTAATATTCTACAAGAAATCAATACACAAAGCACCACTGGTGCCATCGATAACGAAGATCATATCGGCCATCCCACTGAAATAATTGATAACAGAACTAATGGAAAAGGAAAAAATAAGACACAATTGAAAAAGAACAAAGAAAATAAAATTGAACCTAAAATTAAAAATAGAAAACCAAGATCGATAAATACGAAACCAGAGGAATCATTGGATAAAGAAATTTTGTTTAACAATAATGGATCAAAAGATCAAAGTGATGCAGACATAAGAAAATATTTTAAAAACAAGTTGATCCAAAAACTAGATCGCATAGAGGTCGAAAATCAGTTTGATGATTCTATGAGGTTATTGAACACATCGATGAATTCACTGTCACTATCGAGACCAGAGCAGATAGATAATTCTGTAGATATTGGGAATAATGAAAAGTTATGTAAAAAACAATTAGATATGATTTCTATCACTATCGAAAATACTGCTCAAATAAAAGCAGATTTAGTCAATGACTTTATTGATGTTTCAATGAATGACGCCCAAGCAAAAGAAAAATTTTCCTCAATTGATTTGGATAAGCAGAAATCAACAGAAAACAAGGATGATATAAACACTATTAAGAAGCATGTAGATAATAAGTATGAAACTATGGATCTTGTAGATGACAGTGATATTTTTAACTACTCTTTCAATACAGCATGTCAGTTAATAACCAAAAATCCAGTAACTTCCGAGACAGACAGAAATAAATCAGGTTTCTATTTCAGTAAAGAATCAGTTGAAACTAGAGCGACTGAGCACTCAAATGAGAGTTTCAAAGATCCTATGAATAATTCAGAAACAAACATGTCCACAAGTTCTTTGAACATTAGTAGAAAATTATTTGACGATGATGATGGCGTAACAACACAAAATTCCATTTTTGAGAATGTACTTTCAAGTAAAAAAAACTGCTCCATATTTCATATGTCTGTGAATGCGTCCGACAGTTTCAATGTAAATAACAATATACCAGTTACTGATCTCACAAATAAAAGTCTTATATTAGACGAACTTGACAAAACAACAGAGTTTTATCATTCATTTCGAACGGAACTGTCGAATTTCAATACAAGTTGCATTGATTATGTTGCAAATTCTGAGGAAAGACCAAGTTTTATAGAAAACAGTCATTCTGACGAAAATAAGCAGAGAAGCTGTGGTGACAGTCCAGATCCCCCTTATAGTCATGAAGGTGCTTGGAACACATCAAGTCCCTTAGTGAGGTGTAAACCAATACCTGTAAGTACACATCAAGTAAATTTGAGTTCAAATCAGGGTATATGCTCTTCCCAGGCAATATCTAATTATAGTTTTGATATCGATGATTTTGAATGTAATGAGATAGGGGATTTATCTGAAATAATCGAAAATATTGTTGGTCATAGATAACAGAGAAGAGTTTTGATACTTCAACCTAATTAGGAAACTCTTTTTTTAATACTATGTATTTATTACATTAAAAATCTTAGACCGACCTCATTAGCTTGATCGATAAGGTGGCGGACTTGTAACCTGGAGGTCAGTGTTTCAAGTCCCGGTTTCAGCGTAGATTTAGTAAAGCGAGTTTGAGTAGTTGTGATATCACGAAACTGATTAACATAAATATGATAACTTTTTTTTACATTAAAAATCTGGACGGTGCTAATAAGAGTTTTCTTTAAAATGCTGTTGGTAAATATCAACTCAACAGACTGTTTATTGCATTTCCTTTGGTAGTTCCTGCCTAAAACGCCAAGAAAGGCTGTCTGCTTTTTTTTCGAGATTTTTCTAAAGATCGCCTCAGAGTTCACGAGTAGCAAAATTATAGGAGGCTGCAATTTGTGTCAAACCTCATTAGCTACTTATACAAAAAAATATATAGGAAAACTACCTGCCACTTGTCATGGAATAATTGAGAAAGCTATGAGGTACTACTATACAAAATAGTATTTGGATAAATCTTCTTTTGTAATTTTTCATTTAGTATCAGTCTTACACCACCTAAGTCCCAGTGATTGAAAAAAAGTGTATTCACTTACGAATGTAATGTATTAGATTGCTACACTTAATATTAATTTTACCATCTTGTTTTAATACATTTGTATAATATTTTCAACTGTCATAATTAAAACTTTGTTTTTCAAGGCAATGGATAAATTCTGTCTGAAATATGTTGTGATTATTTTGGGTATACTCAAGACTCTTCGATGAACTCAGTTTGTGTGTATGCTGTATACATACATTGTACATATTGTGTAAAATCATGAAGCAATTTTTTCCATTGGTTACAATATATTTTGCCTGAATAAACTGTTTCTTCGGAAAGAACTGTAGGTACCTGAAATTATCTTTAAAATAAATTGACAGTTAATTAATAAACAAACAAGTTTATTTTCTTAAAAATCGTGTTTTCAAGTTTTGGGGATATTTATTTTGTTTAATTTAAGTAGAAGTCTAAATAATTTCAATCGGTATGGTAAAAATTAAACTGAAAAGATAAATACATGCGAAAGGAAAATGAAGTTCTGAGATTAAATAGTATATATAACTTTTATATGTACAGGACGAACAAGTAAAGAAGACATATATGTATTAAAATGAAGAACTTGCGAAGAAAGGAATAAATATTATTCAAGATTCTTTCTTTTAAACGTTATGTCCTCTATTATTACAATCTTATTTATTTTAAATTGTTAGGACTTGGGTTGAATTCTCATTTTTTTTTTTCATCTATGAGTTCCTTATTTTTAATGTTTTCTTTTTAATAATTTAATAGTTCTTACTTTATTTAGTTTTCGATAATACACTGGAGGGCACGATGCAAAGTGTTTACATTTTTCTTTCCATGAGTTGCAATATTTTATTCTCTTAATGAGTTTTTTTTTTTCTTTTCAATTTCGGGTTTCAATGTCGTTTTCAACTGCATGGTCATATCACGACGGGGGTGTTACCCTCGGTTGGGCTGGAATGGCAGCATCATGAAGTATTCACCTCGCTGGACGTTGCTTAAATTCGGTAATCTTACAAGAACCTGTGCATTCAACGCTGGCTGTTATTGAGTTAAAATCCTTCAGGTTTCTTTTATATACAAATTAAAAATCACCTGAAAATGCTATCTACTGTAGTTGTTATAAACATTTAGTAGCCACATGGAAATACATGGCATTCGAGGGAAAATAGCTTGCATTCTTCTATTTGTGCCCTCCAGTATGTATACATATATACATTTAATGGTATAAGTGAGTCTGAAAAAATTAGAGTTTTAATTTATGGAATATCTTTAGCATTCTTTATATATTTTGATTAAAATTTGCTGCATACATTGGAGAAATGTGTCTATTATAAGGTCCTCAAGTAATCATATCTAAAAACAAAAGTTATCAACAGAAGAAAATTACCTGTTTACATGACTCACATTACCACTGACTTAATAAACCCCTAAAATTGTGGTTAAATCTGTGAGCTCATTTCTTATCTACTGAACAGAGTAGACTGACTTAGTATTCAATATACCGACCTCAGTAGCTTGATCGATAAGGCAGCAGACTTGTAACCTGGAAGTCGGTGGTTGAAGTCCCGGGTTCAGAGTAGATTTAGTAAAGCGAGTTTGAGTAGTTGTGATATCACGAAAGTGATTAACACAAATATGATAACTTTTTTTTACTCAAGTTTTGGCAAGTAGACATCCCTCAAGCCAAGAGATTTTGCACAGGTGTGATTGACACTCTTTTTTTATTACCATTGTAATGAAGGCTTTTATTTTATAATTTTTTTTATTTATTTTATAAACAACTGATTTTTTATAAACTATCATATAAAATAATAACAAGTATCTGGTTTGAATGAAAATTCGGAAAACTTGACTCCCAATTTTAGGGGTTTATTGAGTCGGTGCAAAAGTGAGTTACGTAAACAGGTAATTTTCTATTGATGACCTTATAAAAGAGACATTTGTCCAATGTATGCAGCAAATTCGGATCAAATATATGAAGTATGCCAAAGATATTCAATAAATTAAAACACTAAATTTTTCTGACTCACTTTTGCTCTTCACTGTGTGTAGGAATAGGATTATAAAGCTAATTCACACAAACTCACAAATATAAAGTGATTAGTTTGTATGTGTATGTAGGTAGTTTATACAGGGTGAGCATAGAGTCTCACCCCAAATAGTATCTCAAGAAATCTTCAAGATATCAACAAGCAGTAAAATATGGTTTGCCTCAATTTTTGAGGGATTTATTTTGGGCCCGAAAATTATCGCCTGCGGCTGGTCGTTTTTGCTGGACGGCAACCACTTCAAGAATGTTAAATGGAATGACCTATCAAAAATTAATCAATTTTCAAGATAATAAAGAGTAATTCGTTGCAATAAATTTTAGACCACTACGCCTTACCGTTTGTGAGATACAGGGTTGGTTGTCTTCACTAATGTCCATATTGTCTGACCTATAACTTGAGTGGTTCTTGAGATACAAGGGGTGGTTGAGACTTTTAAACGCACCATAAGAAATTAAACTGTAAATCACGCTTTTGTGTCTATTCCCTGATCTCGACGGGTCCCAATGATATAATTGTCCAAAGCAAAGATATAATCGTCCAAAGTTAATCGACTAATTAGAGGTTAAAATTTAAGTGCTACCTTCTAACTCTTAAAGTGTTTAGCTTTTAATATTACCTCTCTAATCATTTATCTTTCAAAACTTTAAATATTTTTATTATATTTTTTTTTTTTATATATATATACAAAAGTTAAACATTAATGTATCATTCTTCTACTCGTCCCATTCCTGCACCATCTTCACATTCAATCCCTCTGATCCTCCGTCTCGCTCCTCTCACTCTCATGGATACTGCTCTCACTATCGAAATTTGTATTTTCACTTTGAGCCAACATAGCACATGTGAATAGCTTTTTTTCCATTTATCACTAAGTTTTCGTGCTGTGTGTTGAATGAAACTGTTATATTCAGCACCTAATGCTCCATTGCAAGATACAATCATGGGTGTAAATGAGGCTCGCAGATCTTCGGCAGCTCGGTCATATTTTGTGTGTTTTTCTCTGGCATGAGTTTGTGCAATACTACACCAAGTTCGGGTCCCATAAGACGAAGCGTCAGCATTAACAATGCGAACATCAAAAAACGCTCGTCTTGCTGGTTCCCAAACTCCATTCAACAACAAATCACCAATTAAAGCTGGATTTTCACCACGTGCTTCTTTCATAAGAGGCTCACAAGTTGCAGGACCCCATGCCAATTCTGCCCAATCTTTGACATCATCTCTGTGATGGTCATGGCCTTGTTTAACCAATCCTCCTTTTTTGCAGTTGAGGGCGTGATTTAGGTTAAAACCACGTTCCCCACATCCATCACATTCCAAAGGCAAATTGCATGGTTCATAACCGTAACGTATGGCAAGACCATCTCTGAACTGTTCAGCAGAAAGATCAGTTTTATCAGCTACTGTCGGTATAACTGTGAGCCACTGTGAACATTTACTATCAATAGCTCTCTGAACACATCTCTTTGTTTTTTCAGGCAGTTTTTCCAAAATTTCATTGCTTCTTCTTTCTTCTTCCACTTCTCTCCTTTTTCTTTCTTCCGATGTGATTTTCAGGACATGAATAAAATGATCAGCAATGTTTATTTCTGTTCCAGTACAGATGCTGTTTTGAATTTTACTACTTGCCTCAAAAGATATCTTATAGACGTTGGAACAACTTTTTGTTGGGTCTTGAATAGCTAATCCACCCAATCTTGCAGGTAAAGATAACAACTCCTGCTCATCTGGTGATAATTCTCTTCCCAATATTGTTGGGTTCAGATGATTACATATAACTTCTTTTAAGGGAAGATACGATTCTCCATCAGTATAAACAACTCTTTGGATGTAGGCCCATTCCTGTTGCAATGATTTAGTAAAAGCAGCATGAATAGCTTGTGGGTTATTTAATCCAGCTCTGCATAGTTTTTCAACACATTGAACCCAATCTTTCACCTTTTCTTCAACATATTCTTTCTTTTCTTTTTCATTTCCAATTATACTACCAAGAAATCTGTGAGAAGTGACAACTTTCAATCCGTATTTAGAGAATATCCGTTTTGCTTCCTCTAACAAACTTTCTTTGACAATGAGGTAGCTCTTGGTTGGTTCAGGATAATATCCAAAGGCAGGCCCTTCATTGATGAGTTTTGTGAGCCATGATATAATATGTGGCAGTTCACCAAAACATGACGAGTCATCAGCGTACCAATTCTGGATGCAGTTGTCTGGATTCTTACATTTTCTGATGAGAGGCAATATTCCCACAGCATACATAAACATGGCAAGTGGATCTCCTTGGGTCGTTCCTTCTCTGCTGCATATACTTTGTGAATCTTTAATTAGAATGAGAGCATGTCCTCTGTAAGTATTGAATAAGAATTTGGCACATCGTGGCCAAAGTATTCTCACATGCCACAGAGTTAATATACGATTCAAGGCATTGAAGGCATTCGAGGCATCAAGTAGAAGAAGACCTTCATTCTCATTGCCTTCATCGAAGCAGTGAGCCATAGTATGGGCAGCTCCTTCTATTCCAGTCTTGATGCCAGTGCATAGCTGATCAGCGCCACATATTAGAGAGGTAATAAAAACAATTACCTCTCTAATTGTTTTTATTCGAAAACGGACAGAAAAAATGATGGCCGCCAACGAGATTTTAGAATGGGCTGATGTAATTTAAATTTTGTCTTTAATGTTGGTCCGAGCAACATTAACTTATAACGGATTTACCAATGCCCCATTAGTGACTAAGTGACAAAAATTCAAATTTTAACTGCCGGATAGAAACTTAATTGTTCAATTTTATTAATAATCGGCCTAAAGCTCTATAATCTAGAACCACAAGTCCGACCAAGTTAAAATTTGGTATAGTTATTTGCGACATTCCAGCATGAGGTCAGGAACAAAAAATTGTCCATTCTTCAAGAGTTGAGCTTTTACATAATTTACTATAAAAAAAATCGAGACACATTTTCAGATAATAAGAGCCAACCAAGATTCACATAAAATTCATAAAATTGTATCATCTGTCTACAAATAAAAACTTTTTTCCTACCGCAAATTTCAAAGCCTGTACCAATGTAATAGAATAATTGAAATGGGCTCTTAGTAATATTTAACTACAAAAATTGCGTTCTATCTTTGTGATTTTACAGGCACAAACAAATTTAAAAAAATGTTTATCTCGTTTTTATTTGAAATCGACTTTTCTGGGATACATTAAAGTTCCATCAAGTAAAGCTATAAAATATTTCTTGGACAACATCGCCTTTTTTCGTGGATCTCTCTCTACCCACAAAAAAGGCATGGATTTTAAAACGTGAAGACAAACTATTATTTTATATTTACGAATACTAATCTAGCTATACATACATAAAAGAGGAAAAATAGAACATTCTAATAAAAATTTAGGTAGTAAGGTAAACACATCACACAAAACACTTCTCTATACAACAGGACCATAAATATATGTTATGAACAATCCAAATACATATTATATCTACACAGGAAGAAATAGAATATTTATGGAAAAGAAATCAAATAACCGTATGTCATTACTTCAATTACTCAAGTGAGTATTTATCACACTCCTTACGTCTCAAAAATATCAAGTGTCTCAAAACAAAACCAGCTCTTAACAAGTGATGCTTTAATCACATTAAATTTCTTATTAGACAATCCTGTACACTGGACCAGTAAAATTGTTTATTAGTTTTATCGCTAATTTGACTAAAAATAATTTAATAAACAAAATGTTATACACAAGAACTAGGAAGCACATAGCTTCTAATAGAATATGTACAGGAGGAAGGGAAGATAAAATTTAATGAATTTCATAACCTCAGATTATGACTATCAGATAATATTTCAGCGAGACATGTTCTTTTTATTAAAAAAAAAAAAAAAAACTTTTATACCCCACAGAGTATCTGAAGTGAAATAATTCTATTACCTAACAATATTAAAAGGACAAAGAAAAAACAAGCACAGAATTTTCTCATTAATGGGAATAAAAAAACTTCCCAGTCGAAAGTAAGGGTGAAACAAAAGATGAAGTGGAAGATACAATATCGATACCTTTTTGCCAAAATGTGAATTATCCAAAATTTCAATTTTCGTTTTATTTCAGATTCTTAATCAGTTTTAAAAGCTCTTTCGAATGAACTCACGGCCAAGTTTCTATGTAGTATAGTTTTAATTTTAAGTTTTCATTTTTTTGGTAAAAATTTGAGATTTATCCAGCTAAAACGTGAAAAGTTTTCGTTTTTTTTTCTTTTACATTATACGAGAATGTGAAAAATCCGATAATATATCGATACCTTTTTGCCAAAATGTGAAATATTCAAATTTTCAATTTTCGTTTTATTTCAGTGTCGCTTTTCACAATTGAGAGTTTGAAAAAGAATTCGCCAAAAAGTGAAAAACTCCATCTTTCTTTGTCTAAGTATTAGCCTTTCTTCCTAGTTTTTCTTTTCAGATGTTCTCATTACTATTTAAACATTAAAGGATTGTTATTAAAAAACAAAACAACAGGATTTTCAAAGTGCTATATACGATTCAGGGTTTCAAACTATCTCTGTCCGGATTCAATTTCCGCCGCAAAAACAAATGATGAATTTTGTGTATGCATTAATGTAATAGGGCCCGCCAAAAAAAGGAGCCACTCAAAATATCTAGAGAACGGATTAAATTTTTTAAAAATGCTAAAACACGTGTACCATTCTATAGCAGGGGAAACCTTTTCTACTAGGTATTGATTTTTTATCATTACCAGGGGTGTCAACTTTGGAATCTTAAAAGGAAGCACCATATTTGTAAGACATTTCCAAAAAGTAGTTGACATTAAAAGTATTTTAAGACAAGTTTTAGATTTCTAATCAAAACAGGGCCGGAAATAACGTATGTATATTTTATTTCACAAGTTTCAGTATTTTTTTATAAGAAGTTAATTGTATATTTGAAAAAAAAAATAATAGATATGAATTTGTTGATTTGAAATAAAGAAATTTTCATGCCTTTTTGATACCGTTAGTTAGCTTTACCAAGGGATGTGTCAAGGGTCAACTTTTTTTCAATAATGTAAAAACCATTCTTTTGTTTCAATTACAAAGACATGTGTTTAACAATTTTTACAAAAATACAATTAATTTATTTTATAAACTTACTGAAACCTGTGAAATGAAATGTACGATATCTCCGACCCTGTTATGATTAAAAATCTCAAACTTGTGTTAAAATAATTTTAATGTCAACTTCTTTTCAAAAATGTATTTTAAATAGGGATATTTCATTTACGATTCCAAAGTTGACTCCCTTGGTAATAATAAAAAAAAAAATCAGAACCTAATAGTTAAAGTGTCCCCTCGATATAATTATACAGGTTCTTTTTCAACATTTTTAAAAATTAAACCGTTCTCTAGATATTTCGAGTTGCTCCTTTTTTCTGGCGGACCCTGTATGAAAAAGTAATCTCTATATATAAAACAGAAAAAAGGACTACCTACCTACCTACCTACCTATGTTTGTTTGTTTGTCCGGAGTTGTTTAGCCAAAACGGTAAGAGATAGCGAAAAATGTCTCAGAATTGACCCCCCCAAAACCATTATTGCTTTGTCCAGAAAAATTATAAAAAGTTCAAAAAGGCATTGCTGTCCAGCAGTACGGCCATGCCTTAGTAAATTTGAAATTTAGTCCCGTTGCAAAGCACGGGCAAACGGCTAGTAATCCCTAAAAAAAACCCCCTTCGCGGTATAAAAATTACCCGCCCAGTTGTCAGCCCAAAAATATCCTGAAATAATGTTTGGGATCCGCTTCATGTTTACATACTCTCATGTACTATCGTTTATTATCTACTCGACATACCTACACTTAGAGCTATCTTATAGAGATAAGTTAGTATTAATCAAGTAGTTAGTATTTTCACACGTTTTTGTATGTTTTCAAAAGGAAATAATATAGAAACATTTAGGGTAAAACATTTGAAGTTTGTATTAGAAATACCCCCAGGCACCTTCTGACAAGAAATGTGTCTTCTTTAAATGCATACACACACAATCACACCAGTGCATTATCGCCCTACGATGTACGTAAAAGTATTTTAGTCTGTTTGTACAGGTATGTCTATCTAAATGTCTGCCTGTATGTCTATGTGTCTGTTCTAGGCGCGGCCGGTGGGGAAATGTTTTGGGGGTACTGCATACCGGACTAAAGAATTTCTTTCAGTATCTAAAAAAAAAATTAAGTTTGTTTACCATGCTCTTTATAATAATTATGCATTAATTATTCTAGAAATGTGAGATAATTTTTATTGTGTATTGTGTACGACTTGAGAAAATCCTCTTTTTTTTATTTTTCGTCTGGGGGTGCTGGAGCTCCGCAGCTCCTTAGCACCGGCCGCGCCTGGTCTGTTCATATGTCTGAACGTAAGTATGTTTGTATGTCTGTCTGTTTGTCTATGTGTATGTCTACTCAGTGATAAATATGCTTCACTTTACAATCAAAATAACACCTCAAGAGGTTATATCCATCAAATAATTATGTCTGCCTGTATGTCCGTCTTTTGTCTATCCGTAGGTCTGTCTGTCTGTTTATATGTTTTTTTGTACTTAATGATGAATGTGCTTGACTACGAATAAAAGGGCGACTCATAATTATATATACATCAAAGAATTATGTCTGTTTTTACTCATTGATGAATTGTATTTTTCATTACAATTAAAATTACACCTCAAACGTCTATATCGGTAAAGTTTTCTGGAAAATATAAGATTTCTATTAATATTGGTACATCAATTAGCGGGTTTTTTTGGAATTATGGGGCTGAATTGCCCATTTTGGGGCTATATAAGTACTCAAAAGCACACCTGCCATCAGAGACGAGAAAAACAAGATCAAATTCATACATCAAAATTGTCCCAGTGGTTTAGGCTGTAGTCCGGTCAAGATCGAATAAGAACATCAAGCAGCAGAAAATGAAAAATGGTTTTTTTCACCATTGATTATCTCCGGTTTAAATCAAGCGTTTTTGATGATTCTCTTATTAATCTTCATTCGAAAGCTTGCTTCTTTTCAGTAAATAATTCATCCTTTGTAGTGTTTCAGTTTTCATTCATCCTTTGTAGTTATTCCGATAGAGAGGCGTGAAATTGGTGCGCTCTTCTTAATTTTTGACTTGGCTTTGCGGAACTCCATCGCGTTCTTTAATAATGATCATTATTACAGTTACTATACGCACAAATTATGCACTATTTATTCTTCTTCTATGTCGCTTTTCACAAATTTATTGTATTCGATATGGCACTTTTTACATTTAATGAAACCACTTTTACTTAAAACCCAAAAAATCGGGCGTTTTTCACATTCTGGTTTAGCAGGCTGAGGAATAGGAGTGGACTTTTCACATTTTGGCTAAACCATCTTTACTTAAAACCCGAAAAATCGGGCGTTTTTCACATTCTGGTTAGTAAACTGAAGAACAAGAGTGGACAATTCACTTTTTGGCTAATACTTAAACAAAGAAAGATGGAGTTTTTCACTTTTTGTCGAATTCTTTTTCAACCTCTCAATTGTGAAAAGCGACACTATCTCAATAAATAAAGGCATTTCGCAGTTGAAATTATCAGGAATATTTAAAGCAAACAGTTTCAAGTATTATATCCAAATTTGGTATAAATCGTACGTAGGACAACTGAGTAATGAAACTTTTTTTGAAAAAAACAAATTTTTATTTTTTCAAACCTCTCTCCTGAAAAATTTGATTTTGGCGCAATTCACATTTTGGCAAAAAGGTATCGATATGTAGAAATAGGATTAGAAATTAACAGAGAATATGAAAGTTTATAAAAATCCAAGTAAGAACGTCTCTAAACATTGAGGACTGCATTTGCATTTTTAAAGTAGTTGTTAAATGAAGTCTATTTTAGGGTGAACAAGAAAAAAACATCACTCATTGATGGTAGTTGGACAGACATTTCCAATTATTTTCTTTGAAACGTGATTTCCTATCTTGCTTTATTTTCGTGTTAAGGAAATGAGCTTTCTTGAAAATTCTTACTTTGTCTATGAATTGTGAATGGAACTGTTTTTTTGCTTAAGATATGGTGACTACGACAATCCAGCAGCTAGAAGACAAAATTAGGTCTGCTTTGATGAGTAACATGATTCTGAAATTCTTCATCGTAATTTGCTTTAAATCTAAAGTTAGTTGAGTGTTGTTGATGACAGTATTTAAAAAAGAAAAACACAACATTGTTAAAGAATTTTTTTTGCTCGATTATGATATTTTTGAAGAAAAAAATGTGCGTTCTGTCTAGCGGAGAATTAATGCTCAAGTTATTCTTTAAATTGAAAAGAAACATAACAAAATGAGCTTTATGAGGAACAGTTCTATAAGAGCCATACAAACAGACACATTGAAAATGGGATAAGATTAAAATAAAGGTTAACTGTACTAGAAAGAAGGTGTACAGAACAGGACAAGATGGAGTTGGACAGATTTTGCACCTTCAAGTCTGCTATCTGCTACCTTGCCCAAAGTATACAAAAATAACATCTTGATATATTCTGGAGATTGTTGAAAGATGTCATAAAAAAACATGAATCGTTTTGGTAAATATCAATAACTTGATACTAAATTTGAAAATAATCAGTTACTCTTGGATAAGTATAAGGTATAATAATTTTAATACTATAAAGACAATCAGCACAATTCCTACAAAAAGTCATTCATTTCTGTCTAAGCATTCATTACTAGACCTCTTAAATTAATAATTTAAATCAGCGGTGCTTAACCTAGGGGTCGCGAAGCTCAATCAGGGGGTCGCGAGAAAGCTTCAACCACTGAACTGGGGTCGCGGAAAAAGCTCAGGGTTCACATTGAATTGCACATTACGTTTGCACTTTATAATTAGTAAGTAACGAAACATTTAAACTTCCAATAAAAAAAACTTACCTCCCTTGAACTGTACTACCTTTTTTTGTTAGTTTTTTTCCTTCCGAAAGGGGTCGCGGTTCAAAAAGGTTGGGTACCGCTGATTTAAATTATCAAAGTTCAATTTTTTAAATATGCTATAGCTTCGCCAGTCTTTATTTGTCAGGAGGTCGCGAGCATCCCGGGAACGCAATATTATTGCTAACTTCACACTTCCAATCTTCCAGCTGAGAGGATGAGTGAGTGGGGGTGCTTTGGGGCGGAGTGGTGTTGGTGCCTTCATGGTTTTGGTTTGTATTGTTAGCGGTGCGTGCATACTTCTCATGAATGAGACGGTGGCGTTTGAGGGCAAACTTATCAGAAAAGCCGACGTCGCAAATATCACAATGGTGAGGTTTCTCACCCGTGTGGACCTGGGGAGAGATTGAGAGAGGGGGATTTGTTATCAACTCATTCAAAGATATTTTGCACAACAAATATTTTGACCAAAACAAACACGAGTGTGTCCAGTAACAAAAGAAGGTTCAATGTCTGGCTGGGGGACGTTAAACAAGAAGAGGACCAGTGTCTTGCTAGAGGACTAAAATAACAAGTCAAGGTAGCTTTAAGTTTTAAATTGGTTAATAAAGAAAAAGCCCAGTTCTCATGATGATTGATCGCACATAGAAATATATAGTTCACGACGAGCCAATTATATTGGCTGATTCTTGTATCAAAAACAGCAAAATAAATGAATTTGACACTAAATTTCATGTCTCAGAATTACCCTTCGATTTGGGCAATAATGAGACAGTCTGGGGTAATTGTAAGACACCCATATTCCTAGGCTTTCTGTGTATTATAGAGGATATTTAGATGGGTTAAATATGAGCCATTTTTGTCATTAAAGTACCTGTCTAGGTGGAACTGTGAGACATTTTGAGAAAGGAAAAAAATAATACTCTGAATTCAAACAGAAAATTGAAAGTTTACCCTAACAAAGGTGACAGAAAGTTTTTTTCGACAGAAACAAATTTAGTGAGCCTTGATAAATTTAAGTTACAGCCACCATAAATGCTGACTGTATTAAAAAATCAGCTATTGTCCTTCTGACAATAGCCATTGGTAGGATCCGACGGGCAGATTGATTCAGGACTTGCATCGAGCATTGTCGCTGATCGATAACTTAAATTTCCGATCTATTTAATTCACATTTTATTAATTAAGTATTTTATTATTTCATAATTATATTATTTTCTTTTAAATGTTCTAATAATTATTTTTCATTCATTTTGATGTGTCAATTGCATATTTAAAAATATAATTAAGTTTCATTTTTTGATATTAAGTATTTTTTAAGACTTTGTCATTTTCAGTTTTTGGAAAATAAACTTTTTTAAAAACACAAGTGGGAGATCCCCACTTATATCTGGCGCAGTCAAATTTTGGGTGTTTTCACCCCCAAAACAAAAAAATCTACACCCCCAAAAAGCTAAAACCCATATAAAAAAAAAAAAAAACTTTTCCGAGGAATAGTGAGGAACTTAGTGCAGTGCCTTATTATTGGATTACCCTTTGGATTACATATTGGATTACCCCCGTAGCTGTAAAATCGTCGGATTTTCTCGCATCGAACCACGAACCGCAGACCCCAAGTCAGTCAGCAGAGCAGAAACCAGTCTCAGTCAGCAGGGCAGAGCAGAGCAAGGACCTGGAACAATAGCTTCTCATACCTCACACGGAGCAGTTACCGAGTACCTACCCACCTCAATGTTGTTGATTCTGCTGGCACTGTAAGATAATATTTTTCCTTTCACTTTTACTGTTCAAGGGTTTAATCTTTCTCACTATTGTTTACAATTACACTACACATCCTCACCTTCTTATCTCTTTACTATAATCCTTACTACTAGGTACATAATATATTACCTACTATCTATTATTTTTACATAGAATTTATCTATTCAAAACGGACTCAGACGTTGAATCTACCTTGTCTGAATCTACCAGAGAATCAGACACAGAATATTCATACGATCCCTTGTTAGAAGACGATCTTCTAGGTATTTTTAGAAAACTCACAATGGCTCCCCCGGAACTCAAATCTGAACACCTAAAAATGGTGCCCGTATTTTCGGGCGAGGTCGAGCTGCTATCGGAATTCATTTCGATATGTGAGACCATGGTAAAGCATTTCTATGATGAAGCAAATGCTGACAATTTTCAAAACATCTTTTTGATGTCTTCGCTTCGCTCTAAAATTAAAGGCGAAGCAAAGCTCAATTTAAGTTCTTACAATATTACTAATTGGAGGGACTTAAAAACAGCTCTCCTGAGTACATACGGCGATAAGCGTGATTGCTACACGCTTACAGTCGAAATGTGTGGTTTAACACAAACGAAAAACGAGTCACCCTTTGAATTTCATAGCAAAATTCAAAAATACATTAACCTTCACTCTAGTTTCATGGATACCCATGAAATGTCAACACAAAACGACGTAAGAGATTACGTTTCGAAACTTGGTTTGAGGACTTTCCTCAGAGGCTTAAAGGAGCCCTTAGGTGCTCTCATGAGAACAAAAAATCCGAGAGATCTTGGCGAGGCTCTCAACATACTCACAAACGACTTTCAAATTGACGCGGTGAAAAAACCGTATGAAAACAACAACAATTATAATTCGAACTATAACAAAAACAAACCATATTCTACAAATACCACAGAAAAATACATACCCCCTCACATGCAAAACAAAAATAATCACAATAACTCTACTTCAGGTAGTGGACTTTTCAATCCATTTCGTAATAACAATTCTCAACAAAATATCAACAAACCGCAGAGTGGGATAAACAAGAATCAAGGAAACAACAATACAAACGTTTGGAACAGATCTACACCCGGGCCTTCTTATAGACCGACACCCATGTCCGCTATGACAACAAATCCCCGACTTAACAATCTGGAAATGACCCAAGAAAATTACGAGTCAATCGAAGACTCAAACCCCATAAATGAATATGGGAATCAACCAAACGACACAGACGAGGTCCAGGATTTTCGAGAAGAAGCCTCGGACCAGTAACTCTTATGAATTTGACAAACAACGACAATTACTTACCATTTCTAATCATACCGGGACTTAATTTGAAAATGCTTATTGACACTGGTAGTACAAAATCTTTTATAAACCCAGAAACAGCCCAAAAATTTTTCAAAAACAAAATAAAATATGATCCATTCGAAATTAATACTGCTCATGGACGTTCGCGAGAAAAATATAGCATCTCGATTCCGTTTCCCAAAATTTTCAAAATGACGGGCACAATGAAGCTACATCTCTTTAAATTTCATGACTTTTTCGATTGCCTCTTGGGAATGGACAATCTTATGGCCCTTAGTATGGTAGTTGACTTGAAAAATAATCTGCTTCGATCGCCAACGACCGACATAACTATCCATCACAGAGACACAGTTACCCAGGTAAACCACATCACACTCGAACCACGACAGGAACAGATCGTAACTATAGATGTTATGAATATTCAAAACGGAGATTGTTTGATCCCACACAAAAGATTTGGTTCGGCTTATATACCTGAAGGTATACTTAGAGTCAAAGACAGTAAGGCAATATGTACACTTGTTAACGACACGGAATTACAAACGAAAGTTTTGTTACACCCTGTAGAAGCTTTATCTCTTCAAAATTTCGAACAAACATCCACATACAATAACTTGAACAACGCTCAACTGACAAATTCAGAATTTGATTTCAATAGGATTAGAATGGACCACATGAACACAGAAGAAAAGGACGGAATTCAAAAACTAATAAATAATTACTCAGAAATTTTCCATACAGACACTAAGAACCTTACATTTACGAACGCCGTCAAACATACTATACACACAACGGACGACGTACCAGTGTATACAAAAACATACCGATATCCGCATGTCCACAAAGCTGAAGTTCAGCAACAAATTCAAAAAATGTTAGAGGATGATATTATTCGTCCCTCCCATTCCCCTTGGTCCTCCCCACTTTGGATAGTTCCTAAGAAACTCGACGCTTCAGGTAAGAGAAAGTGGAGAATCGTAATAGATTACAGGAAACTGAACGAGAAGACTATTGGAGACCGCTACCCCCTCCCTTGCATAAATTCGCTCCTAGATCGTCTTGGTCGCTCTCATTATTTCAGCACCCTAGATTTAGCATCGGGATTCTATCAAATAGAAATAGACGAAAGTAGTATCCCCAAAACAGCTTTCAACACCGAACACGGGCACTACGAATTCCTGCGTATGCCCATGGGCCTAAAAAACGCACCTGCTACTTTTCAGAGAGTAATGGAAAAACTACTGCGAGGTCTAATTAACGTAGTATGTGTTGTGTACCTCGACGACATCTTGGTTTTTGGCACTTCCCTTCAGGAACATTTAAGTAACCTTTCCTTGGTATTCGACAGATTAAAAAATGCTAACTTGAAAATTCAACTAGACAAGTGTGAGTTCTTGAAAAAGGACGTTGACTTCCTTGGTCACGTTATCACACCCGAAGGTGTCAAGCCCAACCCCAACAAAATTAGAGCTATAGAAAACTTCCCCATCCCGAAGACCACAAGACAGATTAAAAGCTTTCTTGGACTTTTAGGCTACTATCGTAAATTCATAAAAGACTTTGCAAGTTTAACAAAACCATTAACTAAACGGTTAAAGAAAAATGCAAAAATAAATATAACTGATCCCGATTATCAAGAAACTTTGTAAAAATTTGTTGACAAACGAACCAATACTCCAATACCCAGACTTTAGCAAACCTTTCATTTTGACAACCGATGCGAGCAACGTTGCTCTCGGTGCAGTGTTATCTCAGGGACCCATAGGCAGTGATCGACCTGTTGCCTATGCAAGCAGAACGTTGAATGACAGTGAATGCAACTACTCGACAATCGAAAAGGAACTACTAGCCATTGTATGGGCAGTAAAATATTTTAGGCCTTACCTATACGGACAAAAATTCAAAATTTTCACAGATCATAGGCCTCTTCAGTGGCTCTTCTCTCTTAAAGAGCCAAGTTCTAAATTGATACGTTGGAGACTAAAACTTGAGGAATACGACTATGACATAGTTTACAAAAAAGGTTCACAAAATACAAATGCGGACACCCTTTCAAGAGTTGAACTAAACATGAACGAAACCAACTCACCCGTACAACCAGTACTAGACGACGACTTACTATCTATGTTACCGGAACCGGACTTAGAACAGGACATATTAGACCTTGATGCGTTCGTTGCAGACGCATATGCTCACTTACTAAGAGAAGATCCTGTCACTCAAGAACTTCCCCCAACTGTTGACGTCGCTGTACCCCCAGTCCCCATCACCTACGAGGCCGCTACATCTTCAGAACACATCACCAATGTCGCCCCTGCACCTCAAGATATCACCGAACAGGCAGAAGAAGAAGATATAAATACTATCCACTCCAACCTGGAACACCCTCTCATAGGTATACCTATCTTTGACGGTCCAATTAATTTGGGAAAGAATCAATTAATCCTTTCCATTTCACATTTAGCCCACCCTAACCCACTCAAATCACTAAAAATCATTCATAGAGACAAAGAAAGACGAATTTACGAGTTTTCACCTGAAAATCTCTTAGGACAACTAACTGAGTTCTTAAAAACACACATTGCACCAAAAGTCAAATACCACGTATTCTTTAAAACTGAGAGCTTATACGAGGAACTATCGAGAACTTTACAGACTTACTTTAAAAATTCACAAATAAATCTTATCAAATGCACTAAGATGCTAACTGACGTGACTGAAGAAAACAAGAAAACTGACATTATAAAAAAGTTTCATGACGGAAAAACTAACCATAGGGGTATGGACGAAACTACCAGACAAATTAAAGAACACTACTACTGGCCCAACATTGCTAAACATGTACAAGACTATATTAATAACTGTGAAATATGCCAAAAGACCAAGTACGACCGCAACCCCTTGAAACTGACATACAACATCACACCCACTGCATTAAAACCGTTTGATGTCCTACACATAGACACCATTTCTCTTGAAAAATCCAAATTTCTAACGCTTATTGACCCCTTTTCTAAATTTGCACAAGCCTACTTGCTTCGTTCTGCTCAAGCAACTGAAATCGCGAGTAAACTCTTGGAAAGTTTTGCTCACCACGGCGTTCCTAGCCTAATTATATCAGATAATGGAGGCGAATTTAAAAACTCAGTAATAAAAGAACTCCTTTCTCTTCACAAGATTAATATCCATTTCACCTCCTCCCAGCATCCTGAGTCCAATGGAGTAATAGAACGTTTTCACTCGACATTAATAGAGCACATACGATTATTCAACAATCGCGAAGAGTTCAAAAACGATTCCTTGTCCTTAAAAGTAAAATACGCGGTCATTGCTTATAACCACACAAGTCATTCTGTCACAAAACACAAACCTATAGAAGTGATCACAGGGCATTTTGAACCGTCCGACATAACGGATATTGACACAGAACAACTAATAACCTCAAACTACGTGGCACATCATAAAGAGAAAACAAAATTTTTGTTTGAAGAAATAAGAGAAAAAATTTCTCAAAATAAAGAGAAAATCACTTCACATAAAAATCAGGGAAGAGAAGCTCTTCCTGAAATCCCTCAAGAAGTTTGGGTCAGAAACAAGCAAATACAAAGCAAAACGCAAAACAAATACAAACAAGAAAACATTGAAAATATTGATAAAGGTCTGAAAACAGCAAAAATTATACCCACCCACCACAACACTACAGAGAAAATTCATCTGTCAAACATTAAACGTCCGCCCAAAAATGTTTCAGGTGCCTCATCTGCACAGCAACAAGTGCAGAATTCAGACTCCGCAATATAACCGAAAATCTCGGAATCCTACCAATTAACCTTGGCAAAGCAAAATTACAAAGAAGCACTCATACAGAATGTACATAACACTATACCTTTAGAAATAAGTAGTATTTTAGAACTCCAAAAGATCTTAGATGTAAGCTGCAAAATTGAAAACTCAAAAATTATTTACTTCCTATCTTTTCCTATTAATTATGACCAACAATATGACCTAATTTACCTTAAGTCTATCCCATCTTCAAGTGAATTAGGATTTACTACAGTTATACCGAAAGTTCACTACTTCCTGAAATCAGAAAAATCCCTTAAACCTTTGAACAATATCTGTGAATTGGGAAAACCTTATCAGTGCTTTCAGAGAAATGTCAATAATAATCTGAAAGAGTGTGAAAGGCACATACTTCAAAATGAAAAGCCTGAGTCATGTACACACATAACGCTAGAAATTCAAGGAAACTATGTTGATTATATTCCCCAAATAAATATGTTTATTATTGTTTTTCCTTTCAGTGAAACTATAAAACTAGAATTAGAAAATGAAATTGAAATAAAAGAATTAAAAGGCATATTTCTAATTGAATCAAACAAAGGAAACCTTATATTTAGGAATGAAATCTTAAACTTTTCATCCAAGACCTCAGGAAAACCTACAATCCTGGAAAATGTTAATGTCAAATTTGGTTCAGAAAAATTATCTGATTTCAAAATAAGGATTCATGATTTAAATTTAGATGACATTAAGCTAAACCAACTGACTCCAGCAAATAGAGATGTTCAATCTTTGGACAATTCATTGAACCCTTGGAAAATACTAATGTGTATTACCCTCTCTGTATCCATTTCATCACTGATACTGATAATTAGGAAATCTAATCTATATTTACAGATACTACATCTATTTAAGAAACGTGAACCAGAAATGTTCTTCCACAAATTAAGCTAGCATGTAACTCTTCAACAAATCTGGGAATCAATCCCAATCCTTCCCTCCCAGGGGATGCAAAGTTCTAAGGGTGGAGGAGTTACAGCCACCATAAATGCTGACTGTATTAAAAAATCAGCTATTGTCCTTCTGACAATAGCCATTGGTAGGATCCGACGGGCAGATTGATTCAGGACTTGCATCGAGCATTGTCGCTGATCGATAACTTAAATTTCCGATCTATTTAATTCACATTTTATTAATTAAGTATTTTATTATTTCATAATTATATTATTTTCTTTTAAATGTTCTAATAATTATTTTTCATTCATTTTGATGTGTCAATTGCATATTTAAAAATATAATTAAGTTTCATTTTTTGATATTAAGTATTTTTTAAGACTTTGTCATTTTCAGTTTTTGGAAAATAAACTTTTTTAAAAACACAAGTGGGAGATCCCCACTTATATCTTTTATACAACTCTCAAATGTGAAAATCCAAGAATTAGAGACAAATCAAGATGGTTGAGTTTACCTTTACATACCTTGGAGTGATTCTTGAGGTGTGTTGCTTGGTTAAATGCTGAGCCACATATTGAGCAGCGGTAGGGTTTCTCTCCTGTATGGATTCTCCTATGATTCCAAAGAGTAGAATGGCGGGCAAATGTTTTCTCACATATTTCACATTGATAAGGTCTCTCTCCCGAATGAATTCGTTCATGATTCTTGAGATGAGGAGACTGGGAGAACAGCATGCCACAGATGTTGCATTTGTACGGTTTCTCTCCACTGTGAACTCTGCCATGATTTTTCAGATATGCCTGCCTTGCGAATGTTAGACCACATACTTCACATTTGAAGGGTTTATCTCCAGTATGAAGTCTCTTGTGACTCCACAGGGAGGAGTACCGGGAAAATGTACCATCACACACATTACAATGAAATGGTTTGTCTATGGGTCCTCTAATACCTCCTACAAATATTATTCCTGATCCATTGCACTTGTGACATTTAGTAACAGTTGCCATCCCTCGTCTCTTGACAGGATGATGTCCTGGCTTAATTGTAGTACAAGAGTTCTCTGAGCCAGAATCATTTCCTGAGTAATTGTTGGTAGGAGGCACTTCAGAACAATTCTCACACTTAATGTATTTCATCTTTCCTTTGAAATGTTTACAGTCCAGCTCCATACCACATGAGTTACAGTTTTTGGGTTTAGGATGAGTACTGAGCTTATGAGATTTGAGTTCACTGGCATTGTTCAAGCAGGTACCACATTGATCACAGGAGTAAGTTCTTGTTGTTGGTTCTACTTGCGTTTGAATAGAATTTGTATTTGTGGCAATATTAGTGGTTGTGGTCGTGGTGGCGACAGTGGTAGCTGCATTGTGTATTCTTTTATGATGGTTGAGTAGAGACAGATGACCAAACACAAGACCACACACTTCACACTTGAACTGTGCTGTGTTTGCTGCTGCAGCCAGTGACATCTGATTGACCAAAGCATAGTTGTAGGTGAATGGTTGCCCCACATCAAATCTGTAGCAGCCTTTATCATCTTGGGAAATGGCACCAATGCCAGAAGACCCAGAGTTATTTGCTTGCTTTTGTAGCATGTTTACATTGTAGCAGAATGGAAACTCCGAAACTGACGATACCTGTAAATATTAAAAAATATATTTATTATTAAAAATAAACTGGTGTGACACCACACAACTTTCCTGATCACTCGAAAATAAGTTTTTAAACTTTAACCAATTCAAAGGAACAACCCTTGCGGTCGCTTTTTGCAGCCCTATGGCCATAGAGTTTGACCAATTTTAACCAAAATCAACTTATATACCTAATTTCAAGTCTCTAATCAACGAAAAACCGCCATAATACACTGCTGTGCTCGATGGAACTTGGCCATGCACTCAGATATACAATATTTGAAACAAACCTTGGCATCAGCATTCTTCTTGTCAACCACATACATCTGGGCTGACTGCTGTTGTTGATTCTGTTGCATATTTGGGTCAAACATTTCTTTGTGATTTTGTTGCTGATTTTCATTCTGTGAACAGTTGGTTCTGTAGTTAATGGCGGTAGACCCCTGTTCAGTTTGTGTGAACCTGTAATCCAGAATAAAAAAAATTACATACTATTATGGACACTATATTTAGAGACCATGAGTAAGTGGGGGAGCACACTAGGATGGCACACATGGTGACCTGGCTTTGATTCCCAGCAGTTAGGGCATTTTCCTGCTCTGAACTAATGTCCATACCTCATGGATAGCACAGCATTAAAAGAAGGACTATGTTTTTTTTCCTTTTTCTTTTTTGTAAATGGTGAAATTTGGAGTGTTATAAATTAAGCACATTAATTTTAATGTTACGTTTATTCAATAGAGGAATCTAGAAATTAGAATTTTTTTATTCAAATTATTATTATTTATTTCATACTGTATTTTTTTCCCATTATTTATTTTATACTGTAAATATTGTACTTGGTACCTAATTAAGAGTAATATAAAAATAATACTGTTTTCTCTCTCTTTTTCCTGTTATGATAACTCATAGGAGTTTTGAACAAAAGTTTTTAAGGTGACTAAAAAAAATACAAGAAAAAATATTAGTAGAGGGGGTGTAGCCAGTAAGATCCTTTTTTGAAATTCTAATAAAAATGAAATTATTAAAGATAGAGGAAAAAACTTTTTTTACTGAATTGACAACTAGCAATGTCTGAGTATTAGTGGTTTTGAAAACAAGATCTTGAAGATGATGACATAATAGCCATATTTTTCTTTCTAACCAAAGTGGATGCAATTGGAATAAAATGAACAAACTGGAAGCAAGTCATTTTTCTTTTGGAAGAGGAAAAATCTTCTTCCAGTTTGGTTAGCCAAATTGGAAGAAGAAAATTTTTGCTTCCAGTTATTTTATAGGTTAAGTCCATTGTTTATCTTTAAAAGTACCGAAACGCATTTTTCTTTCACAAATAGTGGGGAAACTAAACTGGAAATATTTGGAATAAAATAGAAATATCAAACCTGGAAAAAAAAATCCAAAAGAAAAATACCCCTAATGTCAATACATTCCTGCAGCCAATTTTGGAAACTTCTTTGAACATTATTACTATTAACTTTTTATTAGTTATACAAATTATCAAAAAGCTAATCCCCTACCTAAAGGGTGGGGTTTTAGCTTGTGACAATATCTTCTTTTAAAGAGATCGAGTCAGGAACATTTAAACAGTAATCAAGATCCAATCATTAATTCTGCTTTTGAAATCACATACTAGACCATGACTCTGTCACTGTGGAGTGGCTTCTCATCTCCTTTGGTCAACACATTCACCCAATCTTGCACCCTGATTTTTTTATTTGGTGCTATGTGAAGGCAAAGTTTTCAAAACACCACACAACAAATCTTAGTGAACTGAATATGTTAATTAATCAAGATAAATGTTTTCTTGTTAAATCTGAGCCCACAATAGTGCGCTAGGCCAAGTTCCATACATGTTTTCTTGTTGAAATATGTTCACAGAAGTTTCCAAAATTATTTGCAGCAATGTATTCAAAAGCAATAGAAAATAAAATTCAGACATTTGCCTTATTAAAGAAACTTTTTAGGAAGCAATAACCCAGTTTGGACCCACCAAATATTTAAAGAAAGGTGGAATTTTGCAATTTTCCATACCTATCAACTGATCTAGAGCATATTAAAAGTCAATGGTTAACCAACAATTATCAGAAACATGCAACATAATAATGACCTAATCTATTCTTATAAATGGTTTAATTTTTATCATGCAGTAATCATTCTATCAGGGGAAAAGAATTATTCTTGTTTTCTATGAATAATGAAAATAATTCAATGTTGTTTTTAGAAGACATGTTGCATATGGATTGCATAGTAAAAGTACATAGAGAGATTTTTTGTTGCAAACACCAGTTCATTAAATCCCCTAAGTTCATGCATGAAAACAAGAAGATACCTATTGGACTGAACGGTCTGACTAAGAATGAGCTTTGGCACTTTAATAATATTTGCTTCCCGGTGATGATCAGCAATAAAAATGGATTCAGGATGAGATGAGGGTTTGGGTGGAGCTAGCCATTGAGTTGATGATTCTAATGCCATCTAGTTTCTAAGGCAAGGATCTAAAATACCTTAAAGGAACAATGCAGGAAACACAACAATACATAACAAATTAAAAGTCAAATTGATTTGTGTAATAACTAAGTGTAAAATAATGGATCTTCAAAATATTCAACAAAAAAAGAGTTAAGAATTAAAGAAAGGAGTGAGTGAAAAGATACAAATATATTGAAAGATCATCTTGTATGATATTTTTTTTTTCCATCTTTAGGTGGTCAAGACAGTGGGATGTTGTCAGATATAATATGTACTGGCCCAAAAACAAAATGTGTAAATGGGTAGTGTGTTTATTTAAAGAGAATAAAAACCTTTGAATTCAGTTAAAAACCTTCAAATTTAGCATAAGCGTACAACTTCTACTATGAAAATAAAAGTAAATAATGTGAAATAGAGCAATTAAAATCCAGAGGATGCATAAGGGAAGAATACTACACTAAAGTATGATTAATCTTAAAAGTGACTAGGTGTGTTTTTAAGCAAAAGCCTTTGAGCCAATCAGAGGGTGCTTTTTTTGGGGCTTCCCTGCTTGTTGCCAAATCAAAGATTTCTTGATTTTTTAAATAGAATATATTGCTCACGCTTGCTCTTAAATCTATTATGTGAATTGGTTCTCTTAGAACTACAGAACCATCATTTTTACCTTTTGTTATTATTATTTACTTATCTTTGAATATGTTTTTCATACACTTAGCCAACTAATAGCAATGAATTTTTTCAACAAAACCAATCAAGATATTAAAAAATATACTGCCAATTATGGACACAATACTTCCTCTTGATGGGTTCACTTTTTATAGACTTGGCAATTTCAAGATCTTATATGAAATCACTTGTATCCTCCAAAATCACTTCACCAATTTTCTTCAAATTTAATTTATATGGTAGAATACCACTTTTCCTACATCCTAGATTCTACAAAAAATTCTGTATTGGCTAGTCATATATCTTATTTTTTCACTTTTCTGTCCAAAATTTTGGATTTTTTTAAATATCAGAAAAATAAGACATATTTTATTATATTAAATCTTCTTTATGTGCACAAAATTTCATCAAAATCTGTTCAGTAGTTTCAAAGATTTGTGTGTTACAATAAATGTATTTAGCAGACAGACACAAAACCACAGTTTACAAAGGAGTTAATAAAATATCCAGAAATATGAAAAAAATGGAAATCAGAGCAAAAAATTATTTTAGTTTTTACAAACACAAAAACAATACTTCCAATTTCTAATGTTGGAAATTAAAAAAAAAAACCCTTTATGATAGAAAAATGAGCTAGCAAAGAAATGTCTGACTTTCTGCAATATTGTGAAAATTTCTTGAAATTAAAAAAATAATGAATTCACATTTTGTTAATGATCTACACATTTGACAACACTGGGCTCAGAGGGTTGGTACCTTCAGTCTCTTTGGAGATTAATTGAACTAAAATTGAGGTTTTTACTCAAATACAGTAGGTACATGGATATTTACTACAGATATTATTACTTGAATTTATTTTAATATTACTTACATGTGTAAGGGGAACAGAGTTTTTACAAAGTGACCAAAGTCCTCTGCAGTCAATAAGTAGCCAATATCAACTGAAATAAGATAAATACATATTAATACCTATACCTACAGGATGTCCCACCAAAGTTGGACACTTCAAGTCACTTGGCCCCAGATGGAGTTTTTGAAAAATAAACTAACTGTATGTTAGTAGTCAAAGAGACGTAAAAATGAACAGCAAGACTAAAAATGCAAGAAAAATTTGGGTTTTTGCAAAGTAAAAAGTTATGGTCTGTAGATATTTTTTTAGACCATCATATGGGTAGTCAAAACTGTCTAAAATTCAATAGAGTCCAAATATGAAAGAAAAATATGAATTTAAAAAGCCATTTTCTATTTTGTGTCTACACTACCACCTTTTAATTTCAAACGGTAAAATCATTCAGTGTTGGTAGCTACTTCAAAATTGCTTCAGAATTCATGTTTTTTTCCCAATTCGAACTCTTCCTTGAATTTTATACAACTTTCAGTACCCACATAATGTTTTAAGAGAATATCTTCTACTGGGTGGTCCATGCAACATTTTTAGTTAAAAGACCATAAGTTTTTTATTTCACTAAACATTGAATTTTTCCTTGCACATTCAGTTTTTTAGTGCAATTATAGGTCTCTTTAACTACCCACATACAGGGTGTTGCAACAATAAAAAAAAATGTCACACCTTGTACAACACTTTAGTTTTGTTTAAATTCTGAAATAAGACTGACAATTTGTTTCTATGGAATGCATGCAAGTAATAAATTATCAATTCAATTTCTGTGGTTTCAAATTTTGGATTATTTGGCAATGTAAACTGGTCTAGTGTCAACAATTTTAGTTTTACTGTGAAATAATTGATCTTTTCTGAAGTGAAATCCATTATTTATCATTAAAGTCTATTGAAAAATGATGGAAGTTGTTTTTAGAAAGCTTCATATAGTTCATATTTTAATCAAAATTAAAGTAATTTAAAGTGTAAATTTGTGGGTTTTCTGGTGTGAAATCATTTTCTAATGAGATTCTACGTATTCTGTGAAAGTTTCATGTAAATCCCTCAAGAAACAACTATTCTGTCACGCAGTGATGGAGCCACCTAGCTATCGTAGACGAGGTGTAGCATGTCATATGAAAATATCCTTAGGTGCTGAGTAAGGATACCAAAGAGGGGAAATGTGTGGTGGCTCTAGGTTTACAAATCAACCTTGAGAATGTATTTTTCTCTTTCTGCGAATTAAGGTAAAAAAACAATACAGGGTCATGTTGTCTCAAGCCACATGATCATAAAAACATACACTGTGAATCCATGATTCATATGACATGCCAGATCTCATCTACTATACATGGGAAGAATTGTTTTTCTTCTTGCCCATCAGAGGGAGGCATTCTACGAGATGGGCGAGCTGCAACATGGACATCAAATGTTTAACTGAATAATTCCAAAGTTTGTTGTTCTTTGAGATACTTTGATGAATAGCATGACATAAAGCTTGAAATTTTTATTTTCACCGAATACAATGCATAGTTAAATATGGCATGAATGCCTATATTACATGGATGTAATATTGCTATGATTTTAAGATTAGTATTATCAATCTGGGGTACTTACATCTTATAGGTATCCACTAGGTACTCATGATCTTCTCATTACATAGATGGATGTTGAATTCTAACAATACTAAACTTGTGATTGAGTTGAGACTCTCAAGTACCAATGAGAGGCAAAAGGGAACCATGAAAACATCATTGATCCAACTTACATTATTATTCTCTATTAAGATTACAGATGAAAATGTGTGAATTATGTGATGCTGTAGAAATATTTAAATTAATTATTCACATGAACACTCACTGTAATTATAATAGTTTAAATAGAACTCAGATAATGTTATTTGTACAGGTTTTCGAGGAAAAATTGTTAAAAGATTTCATCGATGATCGATGGGCACTGAAATTTTCAAACCGCGTCCGCCATTTTGATTGTTTCCCAAAAAGCTTTTTATAAGACGCAGGACGCTTCCTTTGAAATAATTCTTTAAATGAGTACCTACGATTTATGATTTTTATCTAACTGTCATCGACTTAACTTTTCAGAAGGTAATTATAAATAATTTAATGTTGTTTTCCTCATTACATTTTTGTTATCTTTCTTCGTCCTCTTTTCTTTTACAGTTTACATCTTTTACGTTTCGTTATGAATGAAAAAGCTACTGCTGAGTGCTGACTGCTGATGCTATTGCTGATTCTTTTGTTCCCCTCCTCTCCTATTTGTAGTGTTTTCCAACTATAAATTATACAGGGTACGCCAAAAAAAGGAGCCATTCGAAATATCGAGACCAATAATTTAAATTTTGAAAAATGCTAAAACACATAAACTAGTAGTTCTGTGAACTGTAAACCTCACACAGATTCAAATATCGCATTTTAAATGTTCAATCAAGCATGAGGACATCGAGACCATTCATTCAATACCCCACTCGATAGGTTTTTAATAAAAAAAAATATCAACCGGACCTTGTTTTTGGTCCTTTTTCGTTTTTTTTTTTTACCACAGTGCGGCCCCCTTAGCTTTCACGATCATAAAATTTCAAGGGCCTTGCTTTATTAAATAAAAATAGAAAAATCGCTTTAATTTTTAACAAAATCGGCACCCATTAGGCCCCGAATAGCCTAATTCGGCCCAAAAACTATAGATAAAATTCCAGGACTCCAATAAACATATGTATACAAAATTACATGAATTTTGAAGAATCAAACAGACAAACGAAAGCCAAATCGTCTAGTATCGAAGTTAAAACAGAACCTCCCCCTTAAACAAAAAACAGTCTCGGAACCATCTCCGAGATCTAGGAACGAGATTGTATCGTCCTGTCTCGGATCCCAAAAAATGATATCGGAGACACCTAGGAGACCATTCGGAGACTGCTCCGGGACAGTCTACGTCCGCACCATAGCGTCGATTGCTGGTGCTCGAGATTGCTCCAAGATCGGTCTCGGGAACTGTCTCCGAGATCATTCTCGGGGACCGTCTCCGAGCCTTCTCGGAACCGTCTCCGAGAACATTCTCGGGGACTGTCTCCGAGCCTTCTCGGGGACTGTCTCCGAGCCTTCTCGAACCGTCTCCGAGAACATTCTCGGGGACTGTCTCTTCTAGACCACAGACCGTTTTAAATACCCTGGGAATTTTAGCTGTAAAACCACCTAAAAATAATACGATACATTTTTTAAATAGAACATTTTTTTTATTGTGAAATTTAAAATAAAATAATTAAGAACAAAACAAAAATAAAAGAAGAATACACCTTAAAGAATGAAAAATCCCAATAAGAGACTAGAAACAATTGGAATAAAGAGATTGCCATAGGCAATAACCAATAACCCCGCCCTTTAGTTAGGACATATGTATAGGACATAGGATACGAATTCAATTTTTAATATTAATTTTTCGAGTTTAAGTCAGTTCTAACTCAGTTAGGGTCCATTTCTGACCCCTAGTTGATAGAGATAATCCATGCTTATTTGACCCAAGGAATCTAAGGTATCAATATATTTATGCAATCAATTTAGAAACATTAGAAAAAAAATTGACATGAAAATAAAAGTATCACATAAGTTCACATCTTAAAAGTATCTCTATCTTTAGTCACAGCAGACTACCCAGACGGCACAGAAAGTGTTTAAAAAGATTTTAAAAACACTTATTTTGACAAGATTCAAACATTTTATATAAAGCTTATTTTGACAAGGCTTAACATTTTAGAAACACTTTTATAAGCTTACTATTTCCTCCCCCTGAGCATTTTATTAAGCTTATTTTTACAAGGTTTTGGAAATTGAATACCTACTTAATAATTAAGGGGCTCCATATTGAATTTCATACCACCGCCATTGCCCGGAAAAAATTGAAAATTGTGATTTCACAGGAAATTTTTAAAATTAATTTGGATTTGATGAAAAATATACTATTTCAAGGCAATTTGGTTCTACAATGATGAAAAGCTGTTGATGAAATGCTAACATTAATAAATAAGAAGACAATTTGTGTTTTTCAGTTTTATATTTTTCCATTTTCATGGTAAAAGAATTAAAAGCAAAAATATGTAACAAACAAAAACATGAAACAAACAGAATATAATACATAGAATCAGCAGATAAATTAAGCCAAGTGGACTTAATTAATCTAAATCTATTATACATATAGGTAATTAAGAGAGAGATGTGCTGAAATGCCATCTTCCTGCCCAGCAGCAGGCTGCCCGAAGACAAAGACTACCAGAACAGAAGTTGAGATTATTAGAGATGAAATTAGGAAATAGAACCCAGAGAGAATTTTGACTATAATATGGCATTCATAAAAAAAAGAACAGTCTTCCAGATTTTTTTTTTTGTTTGATTAAAGTGGGTTTAACCTCAATTGCATAGTCATATCATGACCGAGGTTTTACCCTCATTTGCAGGAAACTCACAAACCTGTTACCCACATTAAGCTCACCGAGCCTGGGTTGGGCCATTTTATTCTGAATTTACTGGGAATAGTACCAGGTAGCCACATTAACCTCACCCAGCCTGATAAAGGCTGTGTATACACATGTCAGCCTCATATTTTCTAAAGAAGGAGAATTATCTGTTTCACAACAACAAAAATGAACCAAAATCTTTAGATTACGGGGAGTAGTCAAATCTTGAATAATACAAGCTACTGTTTTAAAAATTAAAATTAATGAACACATTATAGTAAAAAATGTACTTATTACAAGTAAAAAAACTGTCTAAATTTGCAACACTTAATACTTCTTCTAAACTTACAATATTTTTTTATATGTTATAACTGGTTCATGAAAAACCCCTGTCCTGATTTGAGATAGTGAGGATGGGAATTTCATTCTGAATTTAATGGGAACAGTACCAGATACCCACATTCACCTCACTCAGCCTGAGTAGGGCTAGATATACCAGCCTCACATTTTCGGAGAACAGATTTATTTATTTAAAATAAAAATGGGGGTTGTATACTGAATTTACTGGGAATAGTCCCAGCTACCCACATTAACCTCACTTAGCCTGATAAGGGCTAGGAATGCCTCATTTTTAAAGGGAACAGAATTGCTGTTTGAAAGAAAAAAAAAACTGTGAATTGAACACAGGATCTATTGATTATGGAACAGTATAGTCAAATCTTCAATAATGTGAACCTATTAAAAAGCCTTTAGCTAGTCAGTTCTCTGTTCATAGTTGTCTAGCAAAACACTGGTCTTTTCCCTGTTTAAAATCCCCCAGTCAGACACCTGTTAAGAGTGTGATTCTGATTAAGTGGAATATCTGGAACAGGTTAATCTCCAGCATTTCCACATACATATCCTGGTTTGACTATAAAAAAATGTAAAATGTAAGATATTGTTTAGATATTGCTTACCCCACTAATTGGAGTGTAAAACTCACTTATGATTAATGCATGGAAATTGGTACACTTTAGAACAGTAAACTTTTTAAAGTAGAGAAAAATTTCTTTTTAGTTACACCCTAAAACTATGATGTAGGAACTTTAGAAGAGTCAACTTGTTGGACTTTTATCAGAAATTGTTAGATATAATTATTTTGTGTAAATCATCAATTTGTAGTCACTTTCACTTATCCCATGTCAGGTTCAATATGTTTGAGGAGGGAGGCAGCTTCAATAGGTTTCTTCAGGTTGAAGCTATGTTGGATTGGATGCACAATACATGTAAACAGGTGGAAAATATCATGTGGATTTCCTCCATAGATCATAATTATTTTAGTAGTAGTATCTATTGATTGCAATCAATAGATACTAACACAAGGGTATGTCTGTGAAAACCAAACACTTTTGCAAAAGAAGAAACTATAAAAAGATTACACATTACACCTATTATGATATGATAAAACAACTTACGACTTTTATAAAAGATTACAACATTTACCTACAGGAGATTTTTTTTTAATTTATGTTTAACGTCGCATAAAACAAAGAACTTTAAAAATTAAAAACAAAATGCGTGCACGCTCTTAAGATATGGAGCCAGGCGCATTGCGGTGTTGCCACAGGGTATTGGATCTCGTTCGGAGACCGTTCCGAGACCATGTACTCGGGACGTTAGCTTGGAGTTAGCTTGGATCTTGTCCCGAGTTAGCTCGGGCATAGATCCGGGATAGGTTCCGAGTAAGTTGGTTAAACATTCTCCGGGAGAGTTTCTATCCATTCCCGCAGTACTCCCAGAGAAAGATGTTTCCGAGCACGCTGTTTTTACTCTCTCGTATCAATTCCGAGACTACTATATCGGAGTTAGTAGATCAGAGACACCTTTTTGTTTAAGGGGTCACTATACTGAGGCCGCTTCGCTCCCTCACTGTGTTTGGTTATCCATTCAAAGGTGAAATATTTTCTTCTGGGTATAGTTTTTCTATAGTTCCCAGGAGCTGCCCCAAAGGGGTCCACTTTGGAATCTTAAATCGAACCAACCTCTTTGTAATACATTTCTGAAAAGTAATTCACTTCGGAAATATAATAAACAAATTTAATATTTTTAATCAAAACAAGCCTAGAGATTTATCGTACATTTCATATCACATGTTTCAGTATTTTTATTATATACTAAGCGAACGCAGGGAGGTTCTGTTTTAACTTTTGGGTATCTAGATGATTTGGCTTTCGTTTGTCTCTGTCTTTTCCGCGATAACTCCCGACTGGACTCTTCAAAATTGTTGAAAATTTATATACCTACATGTTCATTGGAGCCTGAAATTTTACCTATTATTTTTGGACCGATTCGGGTAATTCAAGGCCGCACCGACCTTGTGATGAAAATTAAAAATCATTCAAAGCAATAAAGGGGCCAAGACTTCATTTTTGCTCGAAACCTAAATTGGAAAAACACCAAGTGCGTTTTAAAATTATCTTCAATCGGCAACACTGAATCTAGACTCGTTGCAGTCGAGCGGCGTCACTGGAAATCTGCGTACGCACAGTGCGTGCTCATAGTGCTGCGTGCGTACGTCGACTTCAGTTTTGAGTTCGTCAAATCGTCCATTCACCAACGACAATCAACTCCACACATCATATTTTTGAATTTTTTTAATACAATTAAAAGTTCAGCAGTATGAACTTGTGTTGAGTGTTGAGTTGCCCTGCATGGACATGAACTTGTGAATCTGCGGCGTGAAGGTATTTTAGAACAGCCTCTAGTTCTGTTTTACTAATATTCATATAGTCAACAAAGATGAACAGGAGTACAGTGAGTTAAATGAAAAGGATGTACTGGGTAAGTTTTGCTTTGCAAAGTTTTCATGGTCTAATTTTGAAAAACATTCAGGCCTCCTTGAAATTTTAGACAAACCCCTCATGGATGTGGTATTAAAACCAGTACTCATGAGTTTTGCATAAATGGTATCATAATCATGAGCAGGGATGGCTGGTGCTAAGGAGCTGCTGAACTCCAGCACCCCAGACAAAAAAAGTTTGTTTTTTCATGTCTCTTTAGCTAGTACTAAATGAAAATCACTCTTTTTCAATTGAGACCCTTTTTCATTGTCTTAGTTTGTAAATGATAAAAACAATGAAAATATGTTCAATTAAATTGACCCTTCTCACCCATCAGAGGGAGGCATACTACAAAATGGGCAAGCTGCAACACAGACCACCATTTCCAACCCATCTGGTCAATCCAGGCTGGATGAGGTCAGTGTGAGTAGCTGGCTAGTGAGTTTCCTGAAAATGACCCCCCGCCTTGATATGACCTTGTATTGTTTTTTTTTTTTTTTTTTAATAGGGTTTTTGAGTGCAAACCCAAAACCCTTTGGGTTTCTGGTTACTATCAAAATCATCTGAATTACTGAAGCCACAATAAAGACATTATTTTTGATACCAATTTCAATTAAAACCACTTTTTGGCACAAATTAGTTTCTTTTCAAGCCATGTAAATGTGGATTATCAAGGGGGTTCCCCCGCTGACTCAATTTATCAGGATTTTCTATGTACCTTTTCTCAAAAACTACTTGAACTAGACAGCTAATTTTGTTTTGAACTGTTACATTTTCTCTTGAATGTGTCAAGCGTTTTTCCCAAAATTGTCGGTTTTTCTATTTTTGACAGTCATTAGAAAAACAGTCTAAATTTGATATACTAAAACTGACAATTAAAAATTATTTTCTCAACTTTGTAAATGTTTGCAGCTAAAAGAGCTTGACACATCCAAGAAAAAATGTTAAAGTTTAGAATAGGAAAAGGTACAAATAAATGAACCTTTTCCTGAGAAAAGGTACATTGAATGCGCAATACCTGATTTTACTGGAGAGCACTTTTTTTGACAAGTAGGGAGGTTCCCATCTTCAAATTACTGCAAAACGGTGTTGGTGTATCGGAAATGTTGTTTGTCTATGTCTTCAATAATTTTGTCCAATTAAAATTTAATTCCAGTGTCATGTGCCACAACAAGAGTGAGTCAACAGGGATGTTTCATATGGACCAGAAGATTTAAATGTACTTTTAGTTCAATATTAATGAAACTTCAATCTTCAATAATGTCTAAGAAAATCACTCAAAATGATCTAAGGAGGCTCATGTCCCAGAAAAAAATGACATCCTCCAGATTGCAAAGAAAATAGACTCTCCATTGGCAAAATATCCTTTATGTTACACAATCTATCAGTATTTATTTGTTAGTTATCTCACCTAGCCATTCTTGTAACAGCTGTGCATGCAGTGCATGCTTCATTTAATATTATTTATTCAATGTGATTTGATTTGAGTCAGTAAATTAAGTTGATTAGTATTCATTACGTGTAAATATCTGAAATATGCATACGGATATCTAGATATAGCTGAAGAGTCATAAATGGAAGATCACACACTTTTAATTGAACAACTTTATGGAGGGAACCGTCAGATAAAATGTGTATAGACAATGTTTGCTACACAAACTATCCCCACCATGTATCTATCATGGATAGGTCATAAATGTTCTTTGTGAGTCATACAAAGATAGGTTTTGTTAATCTGAGTAGAATAGTAGGGTTATGAGTTTAGTTTAGGTTTGCAAGACTAAACATCATTGCAGTAAGTTAAATGTGGTTTCACAGCTATCTGAACAAATAAATAATCAATCTAATATATAAATGTCTAAAGTGGGAAATCAAACAAAAAGATTTTAAATGCCAATTGAAATAATGGATGCTAAGTAGATTAAATAATAATGTTAATGTTGTTGCTTCCTTAACCATAAGTTTACACATACAAAGATAATCAACTCTGGTGCATTGTCTGTGACAGCATTGTCAAGAGTGATGCTGTGTGGCCAATACATATCAATAGTAAGAAGCACAAAGAAAATATTAATAGCAAGAAATCCATACCTGTGCAGACCAACATTGCCTTTAGTGTACCCAACCTGAAGAGGCCTGCAGATGTTCCTGCCCCTCTTCCTCCCCCTCCCAAACAAATCAAAAGTAAATATTTTTCATCAAAAAATTGATTGTTCAGAAATTTTGCAGAGTAAGTTCAAACGATATAATATAAACAATACAATAACCTTAATTTCCTAAGTAGTCACCATGGTCAAGTGGTTTAGGCCACTAGGTTTGCACGCACGGTGACTGGGGTTCAATCGCAAATGGTTCAAAATTTATGCTCTGTACTTAGATGTACTGGGTCCAGTTATACCTTGAGAGAAAAAATGAGTAGTTTCTTGTATGAGCGACATTATCAGAATATAAGGAATAATATAAAATAATTTGAAAAAGTAGAGGAGACTCTTAGTAATGCTGCACTTCCCACAAAAAATGTGAAGAAGCTCTGTGCTTCACCACAAAGCAATCATACTTTAACTTTAAAATATTTTAAATAATTATTTTGTCAATCTTTTCTCTACATTGTGTTCTAGGTATATTAAAAAATCCAATTGCACCTCCTACCAATCAATCACTACCTGATGATTTTTTTGATTCCTCTGTAACTACAAAACCTCCAAGCCTGGGTCATCTTACTCTACCACAAACATCCTCACAGGAAGACAGTCATGCTGCTATGGACATTGATGTTCCCGTGCCTGTTGAAAAAGAGGAAGATAAGGCTGAACCCCCTCTACCTGAGGGATTTTTTGATGATCCAATATTGAATGCAAAGGTAAGAAAGATTACCTAGAATTTGTGAGAATCATAAAATATTTTTACATTAATCATTGTACTTATTGGCAAAATAACACTGGCTCCAAAATCTGTAAAAGTTTATTTTGTTGATTGCCATAGAATAGGTGGTTTGGTGGAAAATGTCCCAGGCATTATTACCACCCTCAATCAATCTTTTTTTTCTTGTTACATTCTGATTTTACTTATAAAGTTTGGTTAAAAATATTCAATATTAATCATGGATAGGGTTTTACTACTCTTTCTTTTCTGTGTACTTGTGCATAAAGATATTAAAATACTAACAGTGAAATCTCTCCTTCTGCATCTGAATCCTTTAATGTGTCAGTCATCAGCATGACAAACCAATATTACGTAGGTAGATCAATAAGTACCCGTGTTTAGGGACATGTTACATCATTGGTGAAACTTGTTGATACTTTTGATGGAACGACATCTCAAATGACCACATCCAAAGTTTGAAACTGATTACTCTCTTAGTTTTCATTTATCGGTCACTTGAAGTTGTTGTGTTGTGTATAGCTGAGTGATATGGAAAAAGAACAGTACCGAGCAGTTATTCGATTCCTTTTTTTGGACGGGAAAAAATGTGATGAGATAAAATTAAAGTTAGATGCTGTGTACGGGAGCTCTTCACCTTCTATGACCACTGTTCGCTTTTGGTTTAATGAATTTAAACGAGGGCGCACAAGCATTTTTGACGAGGACCGCCCAGGACGCCCAGAAGACGTGTGTACCGAGGAAGTCGTGGAAAAAGTGCATGATATGATTCTCAAAGATCGCCGAACAAAAGTACGTGAAGTAGCTGAGAGTGTGGGCATTTCATATGGAACTGTTTTTAAAATCCTTCATGATAAGCTGGGCATGAGAAAACTATCGGCGCGATGGGTGCCGCGATTGCTCACAATTGACAACAAACGAATTCGGCTGAATTGTTCAAAGGCTAGTTTAGAACTCTTCAATCGCAATCCAGATGATTTTTTGCGTCGAGTTGTGACCGTTGATGAAACCTGGATACATCACTATACCCCAGAAACCAAACAGCAGTCAAAAGAATGGACTTTGGTTGGAGAATCTGCCCCAAAGAAGGCGAAATCGGTCCAATCGGCCGGAAAAGTCATGGCTACCGTTTTTTGGGATGCAAAGGGCATTATTCTTATTGACTTCTTGGAAAAAGGAAAAACAATAACTGCTGCATATTATAGTGAGTTATTGACACGATTTGATGCAAAATTGAAGGAGACACGCCCCCATTTGGCGAGAAAGAAAGTCTTGTTTCACCATGACAATGCACCAGCTCACTCATCTGGAATTGTTGCTGCTAAAATC
Source organism: Bactericera cockerelli (assembly GCA_024516035.1). Lineage (NCBI taxonomy): Eukaryota > Metazoa > Arthropoda > Insecta > Hemiptera > Triozidae > Bactericera > Bactericera cockerelli. Next base: position 30,176,456 of record CM044959.1, read on the forward strand.
CATCAACTTAGATACGAATTATTGCCACACCCACCTTACTCACCTGACCTAGCCCCCTGCGATTATTTTTTGTTTCCTAACTTGAAAGTTTGGCTCGGTGGAAAGAGGTTCAGCTCAAATGATGACGTCATAAGCGAGACAAAGGGTTATTTTGAGGAGTTCGAAGGGAGCTACTTTTTGGAAGGGCTAAAAAAGTGGCAGGATCGCTGGAAGAAGTGTGTAGCCTTGAAAGGAGACTACGTCGGAAAATAGAACCCAAAAATGTAAGTATCTCGCACTCTTTTTTCAAACACGGGTACTTCTTGATCCGCCCTCGTATTATTTAAATCCATCTGAAAAAATACTTTACTAAATAAAAGAAATAATGTTTTAGGTAAGTAGAAAATCTAGTTTGAAAAGAAAATCTAGTACACACCTACTCTGCTTTGCCATTAGACCATGTTTCTGACACAAACTATCCCCACTATGTAATTATTAATAACATGTTATGCAAAAAGTTAATTTTTAAACAGTAAATCAATTCTTCTCTTTTTCCCTCGTGTATAAACAGGGTGTTACTCAATTAGAATACTATCCTAAAAGGGTTAGTGGGTCTGGTAACAGAAAATCCAAATAAACTAGTTTTCAATTCCAGACCATTTTTAATTTTACAGTCCCCCCCCCCCCCCCCACATTTTCATTTTTTTTATTTATAAAACCATAAAATACATAAAAACAGAATCAGAAAGCCAGCCAAATTTTCTTATTTTAAATCACCACTGCATTTCAGTAAAAGTCTGTTGGACTAAAGAAACCTCCATTTAATAGACTGAAGGAAATGTGAAATATATAGGCTCAAATATTGATCTTGAAATGAATAAGTTAAGAGCATGGAATTTATTCTTTTTATAATTTATTACTTGCACACAAGAAAAAAATTTCTGCACTGTTCAATCTAGCTTTTTCTGTTCTCATTAATTTCTAATCTCATTCTACTTATCAGGCAAGAAATATTGAATACAAAGATCCAATAGAGGAAGAATGGGAAAAATTTCAGAAGGAACTCAAAGAAGAGAATACTGTATCTGCCCAGATTATTGCAGAAGACCAAGAAGAAGCTGTGACAGACAGGCAGATTGTTGAAATTGATGAGCAACTTAAAAATTGGGAAAGGTATGATCTATAAGGCGCATGCAGAAATTAATAGTACAGGGGCTCCAGTAGCAAAAGACAATATTTTTTGGGTATGTTTTAGTATTTTTTTTTTAATAAGTCTAATTTCTCTTCTTTAAAATAAGACCATTTTGAGGTCAATATGTTGAAAACTCTATATGTAAGAGCTCTTCGAGTTGTACGTAAACATGTGGATCCAATCTCCCGTCCAGTGTGAAATCACCACTGTCAGCCACTATCTTGCTATGGAGGGAAAAATCAAGTTGATGTTTTGTTTGACCGCGATTTGAGTCAGTGAATTAAGTTGATAAGTAGTATTTACTACGTTTAAATATCTGAATTATGCATACGGATATCTAGATATGGCTGAACAGTCACAAATGGAAGATCACACAAGTGACTTCAGTTGAGTCATTGTTACCATGTGCCATCCCCTATGGTTATCAAGTCTCATTTGATGTCCTATGCTACAGTAATATTGTATATCCAGGGCTCACTGTCTTCCAAAGTTTTGGGCAGTTGGGTAGTATATATGTACAGTAGACTGGTTTTATCTCATAGAGGTGAGAAAAAAATGTCAGAATTTTTACAACGCTCAGGCAGAAATGAGTTTGGCTTTTGCAGAAATTGAGATAGACAAAATTTCAAAGCAATCAGAGTACGTTAACAGGACCCGCTCTGGCCTCAAAGTTTGGAAATTTGCCAAATTTTCGAGGTTGAGCTGACATTTTCGGCCATAACTCAAGAACGAAAAATCATACGAGCTTTAAAGATATATCAATTGAAAGACCATTTTGTTTGCTTTACTTTGTTGTATAATACTAGTTCCCGAAATCTTAATGGTTACTGACTAAATTAAGAATATGTAGTCGAAAACGGGCCAGGTACCCAAAGTAGAGCATCTAAGGCATGTTAGGATAATGGGTGAAAATACTTATGATTTATAAAACTTATACATATAAATGTTAATAGATTGGTTTTGAATGATTTTTTGACACATTATTAAGCTATAAATACCCGTTTTTACCTACTTGATAGTTCCTGGCAGGTTAAGGCATGGCCAGAAAAACAAAATAATAATACAAACATATTACATCAAGGTTATTCTCATTTTTTTACTGTAGAAATACAAATAAATAAAATGAAAAGTACAAATAGCTAACATTTCGTCAAAAAATACAAATTAACCCCTAAAACTTAACTTAGTTAGTTGAGAGAGGGGTAGAGAGGGAACTTTTTGAAGAATCAGAATAGAGTCTCCTACATTTACTCACAACTTGTAGGACAAACTGTTTCTGACATTCCTCTCTAGTTAGTAAGTCGCTGAAGTCACTCATCAACTTAACGCCTCTCTTGGCTGTGTCGTTTACAACTTTAAGGGATTGTACAATTTTAAGTCCTTTCTGATACTGAGGCTCACCATGACAAATTTAGGGGTCTCCCCTCAAAAAGACAGTTTTTATGACAAATCAACTAAAGAATAAGCTGGTATGTTTTTTATTCGTACTGTAATGTTGACATTTTTTGTACCCTCTGTATCATCAGAAGAACTGAAAAGCTTTGCAGCCATTCCAGACTCTTCATTATGTGACAAATTTGGATCGAAAAATCCCAAGCCAACAGTTTCGGCATTCAAGTACCATAGGTGATGATAGCCATGAAACAGGAGCTACTGTAGATGCTTGTGGTCTGTGTAGTAACCTGCCCATCCCGTAGTATGCCTCCCCTCTGATGGGTGAGAAGTGACACAATACTTCCCACTGGGTCAACACGAGCGCACCGGAAAGCATCCCTTAAAAACAATTGTAACCAAAGTAAGAATACAAATTTTTGTCGGCACGGGGGATCGAACACAGGACCTTCCACATGGCAAGCGGTGCTTAACCACTGAGCTAATCGCGCTCTCATATAAATTATCTGGATGAGGTTCAGTTCTACTACCCATTTTACAGTCAAAGATACTTCTCAAGACAACTTCTAGAATGTTGTGACGACATGCTAAGGAGAGCAAGTCCCGCTCTAACATTTTTTCTAATAATGTGCAGGGTCTTTTTACTCTACACCTGTGTTTGATGCTGTCGTATCTAAACTCATAGTTCAGAGAAAGCACTAAACAAAGTTGTCTATCACCTGTGGTACCTAAATGCCGAAATTGTTGGCTTGGGATTTTTCGATCCAACTTTGTCACATAATGAAAAGTCTGGAATGGCTGCAAAGCTTTTCATTTCTTCTGATGATACAGAGGGGACAAAAAATGTCAACATTACAGTACGAATAAAAGACATACCAGCTTATGTGAGAGGGGGCCTTAATGAGTTCATTACTCACGAAACATATCTTTTCTTTAGTTGATTTGTCATAAAAACTGACTTTTTGAGGAGAGACCCCTAAATTTGTCATGGTGAGCCTCAGTATCAGAAAGGACTTAAAATTGTACAATCCCTTAAAGTTGTAAACGACACAGCCAAGAGAGGCGTTAAGTTGATGAGTGACTTCAGCGACTTACTAACTAGAGAGGAATGTCAGAAACAGTTTGTCCTACAAGTTGTGAGTAAATGTAGGAGACTCTATTCTGATTCTTCAAAAAGTTCCCTCTCTACCCCTCTCTCAACTAACTAAGTTAAGTTTTAGGGGTTAATTTGTATTTTTTTGACGAAATGTTAGCTATTTGTACTTTTCATTTTATTTATTTGTATTTCTACAGTAAAAAAATGAGAATAACCTTGACGTAATATGTTTGTATTATTATTTTGTTTTTCTGGCCATGCCTTAACCTGTCAGGAACTATCAAGTAGGTAAAAACGGGTATTTATAGCTTCATAATGTGTCAAAAAATCATTCAAAACTAATCTATTAACATTTATATGTATAGGTTTTTAAATCATAAGTATTTTCACCCATCATCCTATCATGCCTTAGGATGCTCTACTTTGGGTACCTGCCCGTTTTCGACTACATATTTTAATTTAGTCAGTAACATTAAGAATTTCGGTACTAGTATTATACAACAAAGTAAGCCAACAAAATGGTCTTTCAATTGATATATCTTAAAGCTCGTATGATTTTTCGTTCTCGAGTTATGGCCGAAAATGTCAGCTCAACTCGAAAATTGCAATATTTCCAAACTTTGAGGCCAGAGCGGGTCCTGTTAACGTACTCTGATGCCTTGGAAATTTTGTCTATCTCAATTTCTGCAAAAGCCGAACTCATTTCTGCCTGAGCGTTGTAAAAATTCCGATATTGATTTTTTAAAACCAGTCTAATGTACAGACATTTCCAACAGTTCACAATTTATGCATTGTTTAACAAATTTACCTCGATTTTCTTTATACCTACATCTCTTCTCCTTTTAGTTTCAGTCATACTAACTAAAACAAATTTCATTTGCAAGTGATCCATTGACAATTACAATTTTCAACAACAACAAATATTAATTCCTTGGGCACTTTCAAGGCCCAAGTAAATGTGTGCCTGTTTCATAATGTAAAAATCCCGCAGTGTAAAAGTTCATTTAAAATGTCACTTTTTATTTTCACAAAGGAATGAATTTAAATAAAAAACTCAACCATTAAAAAGCTCTGATAATCTTATTACAATAATAGGATCCAGATATCATGATAGACCTCAAACTAATAATAGTATTAGAATTTTTGTAAATGCCTTAACTGAAACTTGCATACGGATACTAGGGATGGCCAGATCACACAAGTGAGACTTCAGTCGAGTTCATCCCCATGGTCATCAAGTCTCATTTGATATCCATGCACAGTAATATTGTACATCCAGGGCTCACTGTCTTCCAAAGTTTTGGGCAGTTGGTAGTATATATGTACAGACATTTCCAACAGTTGCACAATTATGCATTGTTTAACAAGTTTACCTCGTTTTACCTTTATACATTCATACTCTTTTTTCTGTTAGTTTCAGTTATACTAACTAAAAACAAATTCATTTGCAAGTGATCCTTGACAATTACAAATTTCAACAACAACAAAATATTAATTTTCTTTATGGAACTTTTCAAGGCCCAAGTAATGTGTGCCTGGTTTCACAATGTAAAAATCCCACAGGTAAATGTTCATTTAAAATGTCACTTTTATTTTTCACAAAGGAATAAAATCAAATAAAAAAACTCAAACAGTTTTAAAGCTATCTGATAATTATTATTATTTCAAATAGCATCCAGAATATCGTGATAGACCTCAAACTAATATAGTATTAGAATTTTTGTAGATTACCAATCCTTACTGAAACTTGCATACGGATATCTAGGATGGCCAAATCACACAAGTGAGACTTCAGTCGAGTCACTGTTCCATCCCCTATGTCATCAAGTCTCATTTGATATCCTATGCTACAGTAATATTGTATATCCAGGGCTCACTGTCTTCCAAAGTTTTGGGAAGTTGGGTAGTATATGTACAGACATTTCCATCAGTTGCACAATTATGCATTGTTTAACAAATTTTTCTGTTTTTCCTTTATAGCTCATACTCTTTTCCTTTTAGTTTTTTATACTAAAAATGTCTTCCTCTTTTTAATAATATTTATGTTTCTTTTATCATTTTGTCCACTCATTAATCTTTCAGTCATACAGAGTGTGACAGAAAAATACCAACAAACTTCAAGGTAGATAGTTCACATCAAGACCTTGGTTGGATATGATCATGTACTGAAAGTGATGTTAAATTTTAGTTAAATTAAGTTTCTAGGTCTCAAATTACAAATATTTGTTGATCCTCACGAAGTTAAATATTGTGGTGCACAATCTACCATTTCTTATGTTTCGAAATAATTTTGGATTATTTTCTGATATTTATCAATTTAATTTTTTTCAAGTCATTGCTTGATTCATCTCTAAATAATGTCAATAAAAATCTTTTTTATTAACATTAAAATATTAAAACAACTCATCTAAAACTAATAGCCTGGGGGGCATTAAACAGGGAGAAGACCAGTGTCTCAGTCTCACTACAGCACTATAAACATAGAACGGACTAGCCAACCCTAATAAGCCAGGCTGGTTTGCAGTTTCCCAGGGGTTTAATGACTTATAAAGAAAAAGCCCAAGGTTCGTGGTTCAGAACGAGCAAACTTTTCCGCTTAATTTTGGCTTGAGACTATCACTCTCCCCAGCAATAGCCTAGTTGATTACAATAACAACAACTAATTGTTGTATTTTTGTTTTGTCCCCTGATTTCACCACAGAGTTTTAGAGCTTGAAGTGAAGAAAGAAAAGGTGAAAGAGAAGAAACACCAAGTTGTACAAAAAACCAAGCAGAATGGTGGAGAGGAGGGGGAAGAAGATTTCAATGAAGATTTTGAAAGTGATGAATTTGATGAATTTCTCAACTGGAGGGCAAAGAAATCTTTCAAGTGAAATAAGAGAAACATGAACCCTCATCAATTCATGGAAACAACTATATACAGGTAATATTTCTGTCAAAAGTTGAATGATGTTTATTAGTAAAAAGATTAGAAAATAAATTACTTACATACACATTGACAGGGAACACGGTGGTACGGGCTCGAGCCTGCATTTATGAAAATGGACGGCAGTTCGAGACAAAATTGTAAACAATAGGTAAGAATCAACATGATTTATTAATTTCATACAGATATTTAAATTCATCTCAAGTGAGTCATCACATGTTGAATATCTAAATAAACATTATTTTTATGTTATTTAAAATAACGTAAAAATAAGAACTAGAGAAAAATGTGTCCTACAAAAGTATTTGCTTTCTAAAAAAATCAAAATTCTATCGGATGGTTTTCGAGATAATTGACTTTGAATTTTTACACGGACGCCATTTCGCTTTAATACTTGTATTGTGATCAATTGAACTCATAGAAATGAAGTTTTAGATTTTAACATGAAGTCTTCAACATAGTTTAGATTTTTTTTTAACTAACGTCAACACTAATTTTTTAAAATCCATTCATTTTTAAAGGAATTATGACGTTTTTTAAGAAATCAGTTTAAGTAAAAAGTTAGTGGTCAGGCGCATGGTCTGTATTACTAAGAACCCATCTACAGAATGTCTCCTATATGTGTACAAAATTTCGTAAAAATCCGTACAGTGGTTTCTGAGATTTGCTCGTCACAAAGATTGTATTTAACAAACCGACAGACATTCACAAAACCAAAGTTGCTCAGGAGATTATGAAACTTCCAGAAATATGAAAAAAATTGAAATCGGAGTAAGGAAATATTTTTTTTTACAAACGTGGTTAACGCGCTAGTCTGGTAATCCAGGTAGCGTAAGGATCCGTTGGTTCGGATCCCACCCAGTGCACGAATTTTTCCTCATTAATTTGATTCTATGACCACATAATAATAAGACTCTGAGGGTTAGGTGGTAGAAAATGCTTTGAGCATTAACCTCGCCTGGCCACCTTCCACTAAAGAGTATTATTATTATTAATGCTTCCGATTTTTAATATAAGAAATTTCTCTAAAGTAAAATGGTCTTTTCGGATAACGCCTAACCGAAATGAGCCTGTCATTGCTAATCATGCAAAATTGCAGCTCAATCATGTGGGTCGAGTTAAGGTGGACAAACAAACACACAAACAAAAATCATTTTATAATATAAACATATTTCTTTTTTTAATTTTAACAAATAAGATTATTACTGCATGAGTTTTGCATCACGGAGGAGATACCCTGTGTTTTCATCTCTCTTGAAACATCCAGGGTACACTATGTGTCTCATGCTACAGTATTCTCTGTGTTAGCAAGGTCTTCTGATTCATGAGCCTATTGACATGAAGGTAGTTTACACACATACAGAATGCTTCTTGTTCTTTCAAATATTAATAATTGAGAGCAGAAATGTTTATTTAGAAATTTTTTAAAAAAAGATCAATTTAGATGTAGACTGTGTAAGAAACAATGCTGCCAATTCCTTCAAATACTTGTCCAATAGGGTGAGATAGTAAATATACTAACAGTATGGGGGGAAATGGAGTTAGTGGTTCAAAGGAGCTGAAAAGAGGTCCCATTTTCAGATTTTTGCATACATTTCAAGAACGTTACATTTTTGTACAAGTTTTGTATGTAGTAAAATTAGAGCAAGTATCATTTGAAATAATTTTGCTCTTATTTGAAAAATTCTCAGTTGTTTTTGAGATATGCACCAAGAAAAGCAACCATTTTTTACTATTTTTTAAAGTCACTTTTTAATTTCACCCTAGGGAGCTCCAACAATAACTTTTTTTAAATTATTTGGATCGATTATGGCGTTTTACCTATACATTATGGGTCATTTGTCATAATTTTTTTTGTTTTCTTCAAGAGCGCCAATCAAAATTCCGCCACTGGCAGACATTCAAATATCTCGAGAACTAATGACGATAGAAAAAAATCTGTTCAAAAACCATTGTCATAGCTTTGACCTTGATAATTTCTTAGATGATCCCTTCAAGGTCAACTTTGAAATTTTAAATGGCATCCCCTATTTCTTATGTCATTTTTCAAACTTACACAAAAATTTAAATACAAACAAATTCTTCTAATTTTTGTCACACTCAGTTTCACACCCTTTTGGGAGTGTGAGATTTTTCCATCTTAGACTATGAGTGCAGCATATAGATTCAGTCTAATTTTAGGGCTGAATATGATATTAATATTGTTTTCTTGGATCTCAAGTATAGAGAGGCTCCCAAGGGCGTAGGCAGCATTTGCGTTAGGTAGGGGCAGTTTCCGGCCGGAGCAGGGGGGGGCGTCCAGCAACTCCGAAAAAAAAGTTGAATATAAAGAAGGTATACCTGATATTTTATAACTACTTACGTTTTTGTGGTTGCCAGATTGAGTTTTTTCCCAAATTGGGGAAAAAAATTTAAAGCCGTATTTTGGGGAAATTCTTCAGAGGAACAGATGGGACTTGTAACCTAGGGCAGCCTTACCCAACCTTTTTTTATATCTGAGCGCACGGCAGTGCGCCAGGCCGAGTTCCAGCAAGCACGGCAGTGTATCTTTACACGAACCGATTCACCCGGTTTTTCACACCCTCATATCTTCGGTTCAACTGATCATAGAGATATGAAACAGAGATTGTCCTAATATCATTAAAAAGACATTGAAAATTTAAAGACTCTATGCAAAAAACTTTCAGAAGAAAGTAATTTTGAAATTTACGATTTTGATACTGACTGACTGACAGATCATCAAAATTATGAGGCACTTCCCGATTACCTAGAAAGCTGAAATTTTGCATGATGGTAGGGTTTATTGTAAAAGTACAGGGAAAAATCTGAAAACCGAAACTTTCGCATTTATCATGCTGTTAAACGGTGTCGTTTTAGGGAGGAAATATAATATAATCGATTATGGATCTAAATTATGAAGCACTTCCTGACTACCTAGAAAGCTGAAATTTTGCATGATGGTAGGGTTTATTGTAGAAGTATAGGGAAAAAATCTAAAAAAGTTCTGAAAACTGTTAAACGGTGTCGTTTTAGGGAGAAAGTATACTATATTAGTACTAGCGGGCTGTCGCCCGCTTTGCGGGCCGAGGCATGGCCGTGAAAGCAAAAAGTCCTTTTTCGCCAATGGCAGGTGTTGTAGTGGGAATTTCGAAAAATCCCGTCTTATTGCACATCTAGACCATAAGACAAAGCTACCTACCAAATTTCAGCTTCCTAGGACTTACGGTTTGGGCTGTAGAGCGATGATCAGTCAGTGAGTGGTCAGTCAGTGACTTTGACATTTATATATTAAGATATAAATTATGAGGCACTTCCCTACTACATAAAAAGCTGAAATTTTGCATGATGGTAGGGTTTATTGTAAAAGTACAGGGAAAAATCTGAAAACCGGCACTTTCGCACTATTTCTGCTGTTAAACTGTGTTATTTTAGGGAGAAAGTATACTCGACTATGCATAAAATTATGAGGCACTTCCCTACTACCTAAAGTGAAATTTCGTATGGTGCTAGGGTTTACTGTAAAATACAGGGAAAAATCTGAAAACCGGCACTTTCGCACTATTTTGCATGTTAAACGGTCTGTTTTAGGGAGCAATAATAAAGTGAATAATCCTAAAAAATAAATACATAAAAGGTACATCAAACGTGCTGTGAAAGGCGAGCCAATTAGCAAAAGTTTGATTTTCCCAAAGGGGAAAAACTACCGTTGAATAAAGGGCCAAGTTCAAAACCCTTCAAAAAAAAGTTTCCGCCAAAATGAATTCATACTGATGAATCTTGTTTGGGCAGTTATCTTGGTACAAAAATTAATTTATTTATTGTTAAAACGTGTTTTTTGAGTTCTCATTTTGTATTATTTTAAATGAAAATACCCTCTAACCGGGCCAGTTTTTGCATCGGTTGCTAGGGATAAAATACAGGGAAAAATCTGAAAACCGGCACTTTCGCACTATTTTTGATGTTAAACGGTCTCGTTTTAGGGAGCATAATAAAGTGAAGAATCCTAAAAAAATTAATAAAAAGTAATGAAACGTGCTGTGAAACGAACCATTTACAAAAAGTAATGATATCCCACAAAAAACTACCGTTAAAAAAAGGGCCAAGTTCCAGAACTCCTATCCAAAAAGGTTTCGCCAATGAATGCAGTGATATCTTGTTTGCGGCCAAGTTATCTTGGTACTAAATTATTTATTTTATTAAAACCCGTTTTCTGAGTTCCTCATTTTGTATGTTTTTAACTGCAAACTACCCTCTAACTTGGCCAGTTTTATGCCATCGGTTGTATGGAATATACGACTATACAGGGTGTAACAGACTAAATGTAAAATCTCTTAAGAGGTGGTAGTATAGATCATTTCCAACCATTAATGTTCTATAACACTTTTGATTTAACTCAGTGGTTCTCGAGATATTATTTTTTTGAATTATTTTTACAAGTCCCCTGCCGCTGGACAAAGAATGGCATCTAACTCCGTAAATACAGTAGATGAAGCAATAGATTTAACTTTTTCCATAAGATAACAATATTTCACTATTATTTAGACTAGATTTATTCTTAAAAAGTGCACAAGTACTGAAAAAAATCGGCAGCAGCGGAAAATTTATCGCGAACATAAAATCCACCTGAAACTTCAGCCGCCATTTTCTCAAAATACTGCCCTCATAAAGTATTGGTTTCATTTATGTAAAAACTTGCTTGAAGTCTTATCTTTTAGAAAATTTGACACACTTGATATAAAACTTTCATTTTTTATTGAAACCAAGAGAAACTAAAAAAAAAGTCATTCAGTACTACTAACTGTACCTACTAGGCTACCATCCTACTTTTACCTAGGGAACTAATTTTTTTCTTCAATTTGACAAATTATGGTTGTCATTTACTTTCCAACGGCCCAAAAAGTTAGCCTCAGTCGATTCATTGATAAGGCTGCGGACTCTTAACTTGGAGGTCACTGGTTCGAGTCTCAAGTATGGCAAATATTTAGTAAGACGAGTTTGAGCTATTGTGACACCACGATCGTGATTAATTGACCTTAATATTTTAGTATGTATGTATGGTTTTATTTGTGGTGAAGCACAAGGCCTCTTCACATTTTTGTGGGTAGCGCAGCATTACTAAGAGCCTCCTTTACTTTTCGACTTATTCTATTACATAGATTTCTTTTTACTCTGGTAATGCCGCCACTGGTCGTTACTCATACAAGTAACTACTCATTTTTCCTCACGAGGGATGAGTGGACCCCGAACATCCAAGTACAGAGCAGAAAAACTCCTGTCCCGCTGGGGATCGAACCCAGGTTACCATGCGTGCAACGCCTAGCACGCTAACTCACTCTGCCACGGTGACTACTAATTGACCTTAATATTTTAGTATTCCATGTGTTTTATTAAAATTCGGTACCTACTAACATAATAATTTGTACCTCTATGTACCAACCTATGAATGTTCAGTATTTACCGTAACACCTTTACCTGTGGGTGTTAACTATGTAGGTACATTGTTATGTTTCATTTCATTCAAACCATTTTATCATTGAGACCCTTTCCTCTTATGAACAAATGAACAATTACGATTAATATTGTATCATACATGGATACGTACATACTAATTTGCCACACTTGAGACTCGAACCAGTGACCTCCAAGTTAAGAGTCTACTGAGGCAAACTTTTGGGCCGTTGGAAAATAAATGGCACTTGGATGTTCGGGGTTCACTCATACCTCGTGAGGAAAAATGAGTAGTTACTTGTATGAGTAACGACCAGTGGCGGCATTACCAGAGTAAAAAGAAATTAATGTAATAGAATAATTCGAAAAGTAAAGGAGGCTCTTAGTAATGCTGCGCTACCCACAAAAAATGTGAAGAGGCCTTGTGCTTCACCACAAATAAAACCATACATACATACTAAAATATTAAGGTCAATTAATCACGATCGTGGTGTCACAATAGCTCAAACTCGTCTTACTAAATATTTGCCATACTTGAGACTCGAACCAGTGACCTCCAAGTTAAAGAGTCCGCAGCCTTATCAATGAATCGACTGAGGCTAACTTTTTGGGCCGTTGGAAAGTAAATGACAACCATAATTTGTCAAATTGAAGAAAAAAATTAGTTCCCTAGGTAAAAGTAGGATGGTAGCCTAGTAGATACAGTTAGTAGTACTGAATGACTTTTTTTTTAGTTCCTACGCCCTGAGGCTCAAAAGTAAGGTAAAATGGAAAACCAATATTACTATCACGTTGAGCACCTAGAGGTATACTGATTTGACATGCCACACTCATCATAGACTAAGATGGAAAAAATCTCACACTCCCAAAAAAGTGTGAAGTTTAGTGTGACAAAAATTACAAGAATATGTTTGAACTTAAAATTTTGTGTAGATTTCAAAGAATGTCATTAAAATTTGGGGGTACCATTTAAAATTCTAAAGTTGTCATCCAAAAATCTTCTCACGGTAATCATTACGTGTTCCATTTAGAGCTATGAATATGATCCTTGAACAGATTTTTTCTATCGTCGGTAGTTCTCGACATAATTGATTCTCGTCGGTAGTTCTCGTCTTCTTTATGATGGGACAGCGGGACACCCTGTAAAAAGAAATTGGCCATGTCGCCTGTCACACACTCTATATGTTCTTCTAAGTTATTTATTAATCAGACGAAACATTTTGTATTTCCTTTTTATTATGAATTAATAAAATTAGTCAAACACCTTTGCAATCATTTTATGCTCATAGCTACTCACATTGATATTTCAGAATGGGCTTTTGAAATTTCTGTTGTAAAAGCAAATGGTCTGACAAGATGATTTATCAGTAGTCAACATCTCATTTGTTGGGAACTGTGACCTAATAAGGTGAGCCTTTGTAAATACTTTCAGCTATAGTAAATTTGCAAAAAAAAAAAAAAAAATACAGTTATTTTCTGTTAAATTACAAATAAGATTTTTGTGTTACATAATGCCAACCCCAAGTAAATTTGGGAAAAGGCAAAGTAAAAGAAGTAGATATAAGATTTTGGGTGGAAAATTACCATCCTTGTTGTACAGTACATTGTTGTACTTTTTTTAGTTTTGGAGCCTTTTGGGTTTAATGTCCCTTTCAACAGTCATATCCCAGCTAAAATTGGTTTGAGGATTTTAGGTAGTATGAGGGTACACATTTGAATTATTGTCATGGATGCAAAGAAGATATCACTACTTTTATGGGCTACAACTTATTGGATAGGAATCATGAAACTTTTGTCATAATTTTAACGATGGTCTCTTTTGGGGGTCAATTTCTAAATAAGATCTATGAAAAATACACCGATATTGTAATTTTCAAGGAAAAGCGTCATCCCTGTAATAAGTTTAATTACTTGCAAATTGTGGGAGACCAGGGTTAGGGTTCATAATAAGTTACATGAATGAGCATCCTTGTACAGGGTCCGCCATTCATTATGAACTATTTTGAAATGCCTATTTTTTCAGCACTGAAGTTTCAAAATGAGTTTTTCTTTGATGGAATGCTAGAAACAAAATGCCATTTATTGTAATACTAAAGAATTCACATTTTGAAGATAACATCTATCACCATGAAAATATTGGCCTCGATGTAGAATTTATGAATTCAGACATTCTCTCAATCTGTGCATTGTGTTTACTGAAATGTCTTTAGGGTTAGCATTGTTTTCTTTTTTTCTTGATTTGGTTAAAAACCAAAAACCTCGACATTCGAACTGGAAATCAATACCATCCCCACATGTTCGTAAACGCGATAGTTAACTTTGGAGAACGTCTGGGCTATGAATTCATGCACTCTGCATTGAATGGGTCATATGCTAAATGAAAAAAAAAAATGTTTAGAAAATGTCTGATGCTATTGTAAATATACCAGTAAAAGCCATTTCCGCCATTGAAACAACGAAAAACGAGATTCAAAGACCTTAAAAAGCGTATTAAAGTTGTCAAATTAAAAAAAAGCTTTATTGACTATAAAGAGACGTGTGATCTCATGTAGGTGGCCTAAGAGTGGGGGTACGCTCTCATATTGCTTGTACGGAAAGGGAATTCATATAATTTTGAGCCGCCGACTAATTTACGAGTTTTACGGCGCACGACCTAATCGTTTTAAAAGTAAGAGCAGTGACTAGCGTTTAAAGAAAAACTTAAATTTCCAATGTTTGCAATAAAATTTTACAAGGTTTTAAAAAAATACCATAGATATCCTTACGATGAACTCTTTCCATAGGGCATATAAAAAATAGGTGCAAGTGATCCATTGGTGTGTATTACATTAGATGGCATTCTGTTTTCTAGTATCTCATCAAAAATAAAATGAAAAAATACATTGTTGTTCATAATCAATGGCGGACCCTGAATTTGATTGGTGGTCTACAACTACAGATGTAATTGGCGTATACATGAAATGTATCTTGTTTTAAGACAATTAACTCATCATTATCTTAGAATATTTTATTTTATGGTTTTTCAGATTGAAAGTGCACCGAGATTCCTGTCTTCTGACACTTTACACGTCATGCTTTTTATAAGGATCCAAGACGAAGAGAAAGAGTCATTTGTATTAAACATAAGTTCAGGCAATACTATGTCTAAAGGTTTTACAATATACATACTAGTTTGTGTAGAACACAATTACTAGAATTAGCCCAATTATTTTATTACTAATGCATCAGTGGGGATAGAGAGGTTAATGCACGACTGGGGATCCAGGGGTCCTTTGTCCCTTCAGCTGATTTTGTTATTCAGAGACGTTTGTTTAAAGCATCTGTGCGCATGTGCAATCAGATGTTTCTTTAATAAATAATTGTCAAGGTCGAAGTATTCCCTATAGAAAGCTCGGGACCACTCTACAGTGAACCCTATAGGTTACTCTCTGCATACCAGCCTTAGAATATTAGAGACGAGAAGAAAATTGTGTAGTAATTTTTTTTTAAATAACAACAACTAATTTTACTTTTATTATAAATAGAAAGTACTCAACAATATATTTTTAAAACAAATGGTTTAGATAAAAAATACATCTGTTAAACCTGGATGGTTTGGCAACTGAGCATAAAAGGGTTGTTCAATCAAAAGGGAATTCTACTGAAGACCTAGCTTCTCACATGTGGCACTTTATTCAATGACTTTATAGTGCTATAAAAATTGGTATTAAACACAATATATCCATTATTATTACCTTTACAAGAGAAGTCAAAAATGATCTTATTATTTTTAACACAATCAGTAAGCATTAATTTAGAAGCTAGGGACTTAGTCATATCCCTCTACAACATACAGTTATGTCACATTAGGGGGGAAAAACAATACCTTGTTAACATAATAGTGGATTTCAGAAAGAGCCTTTATAGAAGGTAAATATATTTTTATTTCACGACCATGTTTTAGTCACTTGTACCTAAAACCAGCAATAAATAAAATTGATATCAGTAGGAATGAAGAAAGAATGAACAAAAAATAAGAGAGCTTACTCCCAAGTCCCAAAATGAATACTCTGCAGAATAAAAAGGGTCATGTACATTTACTCCCGCCTAAAAAAGGTAAAGAGAGTTTTATAAATTACACAGATTGATTTTTTTGCCGTGCAAATCCTGATTACATTTGAAAATAAAATCCTTCGAAGAATTTATAGGGCCGATTCAAGAAAAGTAAAAAAAAAAAAAAACAAATCAACAATTTAGTAGAACTAGCTAGGGAAAGATGAAAGTCATATAAAGAAAGTGATAGAAGAAACACCCGAGGCATATGACCAAGAAGGATGATTCCCATTTCTGGGAATCGTAGTCGAAGGAGCGCAGAATCGGAGAGCATGGAGGCATATTGTAGATGAGGCCAAAAAACAACTAGTTTTCCAATCACCATAGAGGTAATGTAAACAATACAGGTATGCCAGCCATGCCCATCACCCAATAACATTACAACTACGTGTGGTCACATACTCGAATATATGAGGAAATTATCCAAGCATTGGGTGGTATCTGAACCAAACCACAGATCATGGATCCATAGATTGTTGACATTACAAGTTTAGCGCCGTAACCACATCGACTAAGAAAGCTTGGTATAAAATGAGATCAGAAATACTGGGAGTAAACTCGTAACCCCAGGCAAAAGAAAAGATCGATAAACTAATTTTAACATCCTAAAAGGCTCTTGTGATCCTAGATTTTAATTTAATACTTTTTTTAATGCAAAAACGCAATTTTTACATTTTCATATTTTTTCCAGCAGCTGAATTTGCTGTTGAAATGTCGGTTCAAATATACTCAATTATTTTCACAATTAAGGCAAAAGGTATTTTGACCAAAACAAAAAACATTTGATTTTTTGAAATATTTAAAAACATGCATGCCCCTAGTTGGTATTAAGACCTATGTACACATTAAAAAATGTATTTACGAAATTATAATAAATATAAATAAAGATTCTTTAAAATTAAAACTAATAAATTTATTGTTATTTTAGAAGAAAAGAAAATGTTGGGTATTTGGAGCTGTTTCTTTTGTATGAAATTATTCTACTGGCTAATTCAATTTCTGGGATAACTCTTCTTATTGTACACATGTAACAAATGTTTGTTGTCGTTTAGGCTGTGGAAATGGAATGGATAAATCTGAATTAAAAAATTACATAATAATAAACTAAAGTGGTCCACCCATAAGAGCACCGAAACCTTTTCATAAACCTTCCCTGACACAGAACGTATCTTAGGAACATACTCCCAAAGTTTTATACATATTATGAATTGCAATGTGATCCTTTAAAATCCGATTTTCTAAAACAATTCAAAAAATCTGTGCATTGGTTGAGATTCAAACGAATGATTTCGGGGCCGGATTAAACTTCAGTGGGGCCGCCTAGGCTCCCCTTCTAACATTTAAAATTTATTTTTTAGTTAAAAGAAGAAAATTGTATTTGAAACCGATCCAAAATGTTTTTTCTTGGGAATTTACGGACCACTTGAAAGGGGCGCAGCCGACTTTTAAAAACAATATTAGTGTTCTCTGTCTAATTCTTCTTACCTAAAATACTGTCTAATGTCCTTTTAAAAGCATCAAATGATACTTACAGGTACATCATATTAGAAGAATGTGACCAAAAGTGACTAAAGAATATCGCCGCCGAAGGCGACTTTTCTTTTTAAATGTTAGTGAAATATTCGCACCGTTTTTGTTTAAAAAAAGGATTAATATATGTGTAAGCTCTTCAAAGCGCGGAGCCCGTAACAAATGCTACTGTTGTTAATCCGGCCCGGCATGATTTTAGACTAACCTGATTACCAAGATGACAATACCAAAAAAGTATAAATATTTTTTATTTCCCGAATTTTATTTTAAAGAAGTTGCATTAGGTACTGCAACTTGACTTTTTACTAATTCAGCAACAAAGCTAGTCCAGTAGACTGATACGAGATATTTCCACGAAATCTACGATATCATGGTACTAACAACGAAGAATAAAAAAATGTGATATAATTTGCGAAGGAAGAGCTGTCAAGAAAATTTATCAAAAGTGTCAACTCAATAGAAAACCCATATAATCTCACACTCATCAGTTTTAGTTGAATAAAGATTATTCAACTGTTTTCCAACTTTCATCATTAATTACATACATAGCTCACTTACGTGTAAGGTTTTAAAATGTCAACAGGAAAATTGGATAAACTAAAATTAAATAAAAACCTAGAATAAAACAGATGAAATACAAAGAGAACAGAAGACAAAACCAAGTAATGAAGAAACAGTACTAAAGAAGGACTAGTCTTGAGAGTAGGTAATAAATTTGTGGTAATTTTTACTCTAAATCACGTGAATCTGCATGTTTCAACATCACAAATTTGCATATTGGGCAGACTTTTCTAATGTTGTCTACAATCAAATTAGGTTGTATACCGAAACTAGATTGCTTAGGCTGTTAATACATAAACAAATATGTACCACCCAAGCTTTTCTACATTAAAGGTTGAAATACATACATGTAATATATTAGGCTACCACTCATTCATAAATAGTTTCTACAACTTACTCTGCTTATTAATTGTTGAAGTTATAATGCCCAATGAAATATATTTGTGAATATTTCTTAAAAGAATTGAAGATGAACTAATCACTAAAACGTACCAAATTGTTTTCACCAAGTTTCATAGTATGGAAAGAGAAAAAAAAAAATATTCAAATCACAGATACATATTGATTGAATTAAAAAGAAAAATTGAGTGGTGAATTTTGGATTAAGAGCATTCATCAATAATAATTAAAATTAGTGGATGCATGAGATAACAACCAGGGATGAGTTTTATCAAAAGATATTGTTTCCAGAAAGGTAACAATTGTCTTACCTCACACACCAATGAGTCACTCTAAAGGAAGAAAATTAAAATGCTACAACCATGGAAGAATAAGCAACAGAGAACTCATAATGCCTCAAACATGTCATATAAGAAACTATTCAATATGGCTGCCGTTATTACCTTCAAAGGCATGCAAAGAAGAAGAATTAAATTGTTATTGTGATTTCCTCTGTGTTCCAACTATTCAAAATGGCCGACTTTTTTATTCCCCATACGTTATGAGTTCCTTATTACTTCCTCCATGACTACAACAGCAGGACATTAATATCTGAGGATTGCTTTCTAAATAGAAATTATCTTCCATAAGCTATATTAGACAGTTATACTTTGAAAATTTCAACTTTCCAGTCATAATAGGATCTTTTCCTCAGTTTTCTAACATTTGGTTTTGGCATAATATTCAATACGAGTGCATTACTAACTCGGTATTTCGTAGGAAAAAAAATGTTGCTGAAGATATAAACAGAAAAAATAATTTCGTAATATATTATCAACGTTGCCGCGTTGGTCCCTTACAGCCCTTATTTTATAA
The DNA here is from genome assembly GCA_024516035.1 of Bactericera cockerelli. Lineage (NCBI taxonomy): Eukaryota > Metazoa > Arthropoda > Insecta > Hemiptera > Triozidae > Bactericera > Bactericera cockerelli. The sequence goes on from CM044959.1 coordinate 30,195,926, forward strand.
ACAAAACAAATCCCCTCCGCTTTTTTTTTCTTCTTCTTATTATTTTATTTCGCAAACGTTTTGCCTTTTACAACACTTTTTACTATTTTTCAACCCATCTCCTTCTTGAGCTTGCCCACTCGTCCTTCTAACGCCTTGGATGGATGTCAATTTATTCCTACAATTTTGACTTGAAATTTTGATGGTTAAAATTTTAAAATTCTAGCAGGACTTTATGCAGCCATACCGGCGCGTGCCTGGCTAGTTTTATCTTTTTTTATTTTTTTTCTTATTAAATCCAAAATAGAGAAAACTGAGTCCCTACTATATGTACTTGGCAAAGTTTAAAATTAAGTGTATTTATTTTGCCTAAGTAAAACAATGACGTCATTTAATTTAAAGATACAAAAAACAGACATTCACACTGACGTCACGAGAAGCGTCTACTCAGTCCACAGCTGTCCCAGTAGTTGCACAGGCAACCTGGGGACAGCTTAATGTAATAATGTTGCGTAATTACAATAATAAAAGAGGAGTGGTCGAGGTACTATTTCGAGTCCACATCAAAGTCCAGTACAAGGAGTTTAGTCTCTTCAGTTCCGTTGCGAGAGCCTACTGCACACACCAGCTTGGTCTCTGATGCTCTGATCCGCCACACCACTCCACCACTGCCCCCGCTGTCCAGCGAAACCAGATTTCGGATGAACTCACCTGCCAAATGAAAAGGTAAAAATTGAGTAGTGAACAGGCAACTCAAACGGTTTTATCTCTGTTGTATTTTTGAGAAAGATAACTTTAAATTTAAGATAACAAACAAATCAAGATATAGGGTTGCTGTTGAATATTAGAATAACAGATGTATGCAATAATAATTATTTTGTTTTATAATTATCCAGTGATTTTAAAAATACCCAGAAATAGTTGTTTGTCACATACGATCTTGTAGGATAATCTACTGATTCTTTGAACAAAATTGGCATTCAAACCAGTCGCGGGGCAAAAATTATTTTAATCAGAATATTATAAAGGTTTTAGATATAAAGAAAACTTCAAAAAGTGGTTGTTGTATTAAAAAAATCTGGTGGAAACATCACACGACTTTCCTTATCATATTAGGAATGGGAACAGGACCAAAAGCCACTGGTGACTCAAAGGTAACAGTTAGCTAAAAATCAAAGCCAAATTCGTAATCAGCATCTCAAAATCATTGGATTTGATATGTCACAATCCCCATCTAGGATGAATAATAAAAAACTTAGTCAAATCGGGTCCCCCCCAAAACACCGGTAAATTGGGGCCGAGGTCCGAAAAGTTCAAGATATCAAAAAAATGATAAGAAAAGATCCCTTTTATTTTTTTTAATCTAAGAAAATGTTATTCTCTAACTTTTTTTGTATCTTTAACCATTTCATAGAAGCGGCGCTTGCGGCCAAATTTTGCGGCCCTGCGGCCGCACTTTGCGGCCGATTTCAACCAAAAGTTTCGTGGTTCGCCTGGTTTATAAAATCAATTCGCATACCAAATTTCAAGTCTCTAGCTCTTACCGTTCTTGAGATATCCTGTTCACACACAGACAGACGAGACGCACGGACCAATGGCTGAAAACAACTTTTTTGGTATCCTGAGGCTATGATTCGTCCAGAAATGTGAAAAACTGGGTAGGTCAAATTTTCGACGAATACAATACTTTCCTTATTATAGGATAAGGAAAGTAAAAAGGACAAAGGTTTTTAATTTCAATGCTCTTCAAAATTCTCAAGCTCTTTTGTATGTACATACCACCGTAATTATAATTTATAGGAAAATACAAGTAAAAACTCACCTGTCTTAACATCCCACAGCTTTACTGTACCATCATCGGAGGATGTGATAACAAACCTGGAGTTGAACTGAAGACATGTCACTGCCGATTGATGTTTGTTACGTCCTATTAAAAAATCGAAATATAATTATTAGACGTTGCAAATACACCTGGGTTGATCTTGAAATAGTGAATCTTACTAGTCATTAAATGTTCATATTTGCTCATTTCACTCAACGCAATATTTATACAGTTGTTTCTTATGTATTCCTTGTTGAAAAATACATGAGATACAACTATCACTTTATTCCCATAAGCTAATGGGAGGATATGTCAGATTATGTCAGCCATGTATCAAAAATTCTACGTAAAATCATATGGAACAACAAGATTAATTAGAAAATAGAAACCCTGTATTTAAATAAAATGTGATAATTTATCCTAAACTTCCACTTCAAGGTAAGATAAAGTTCTGACGATGAAAGACTGTGTTCACTTGTTCAGTCACCAATACTTATTCAGTAGCGCCTCGTGAGATATAGTAAAAGGAGTTTTTTTTTTAATTAAATTCAATTTCTTTTTATACCATAATGATTCAACAATTGAAAAACTCTCCTATTATTTTTCTCACGAGCCGTCACTGTTCTTATTTTATCATAAGAAGCTTTTCTCTTGGAGCCATTTTTTTTTTTTTTTTTTTTAACTTAAAATTAACACTTAGTATTTTTAAAGTAAAATAAAATAATATGTGTATGCACTTATACTATCACACTAAGGTACCTGGAGAACCAGGCACCTTGTTTTGTGATAATAGATTATCAGAGGAAATCGGAACAGGACTCACCGGAGAGTGTCTGCAGACACTGGCCGCTCACGATGTCCCACACCTTGACGGTGGAGTCGGCGTTGCCCGACACCAGGATGTTGTTCCGCAGCTCCATGCCCGAGGTGAGGGACTGGTGGCCCATGAGGGTGTGCCTCAGGTGGCCCGACTCCGCCTCCCACACCCTGATGCTCGTGTCCAGCGAGCCCGACACCACGTGCACGCCGTCGAACTGGAAAGGCCGAATTATAAATTAGGGCCGAATTATAAAACAGATTTAATCTAAGTGGCTAGTGTTAAGTGGCAGAGAATGCCTAAGGCATTAACTTCGCCCCGGATTACAAAACAATTGTAATTAAAAATTAATATTGATCTCTATTTATTTATTTATTTATTTTTTGTACATACTTCTAAGTTTTTTAAAAAAAATATTGTTGTTAATTCTTTGTTGAGGATTGTTTTGTAAAAATAAATAAAGTGTAAATAAATAAATAAAAATATGTGGACACTATCCCTTAACTCAGACTACCGTGCGCTTTGATTGGTTGAAAACTCCGACTCGAGGACTGAAACAGGTAAGCTAAGCATACAGGCTTAGCTTACCTGTTTCATACCGACCTCAGTAGCTTGAACGATAAGGCGATGGACTTGTAACCTGGAGGTCGGTGGTTCAAGTCACGGTTTCAGCGTGGATTTAGTAAAGCGAGACACAAATATCATATATTTATATCTGTTTCATAATGTGGTCACTCAACAAATATCATAAATTTATATCTGTTTCATAATGTGGTCACTCAACTCGTGATAAATGTCGATGACACGTTGAATACACCAATCTTCATTCTGTCAGTGAAGTTAAGCAACCTCCAGCGAGGTAAGGACTTGGATGGGTGACCATTCAAATTCGAACCCTATTCCCCGACCCATTCAGTCTGTCTAAGGTTAATTTGAGAAGCTGGTTTGTGAGTTTACAGCAAATGCAGGGTAAAACCTTCGTCGTCTTTGCTCTGGCACATAACCAAAATTATGTAACGAAATTATGTAACGAAATTAAGTGACGAAATTAGTAAACGAAATTAAATGACGAAATTATGTAACGAAATTAAGTGACGAAATTATGTAACGAAATTAAGTGACGAAATTATGTAACGAAATTAAGTGACGAAATTATGTAACGAAATTAAGTGACGAAATTATGTAACGAAATATTAAATTATAAAAAGAGAGAAGAGAAAAAGTATGTGTCATGCGCACAATAACGAAATATTAAATTATAAAAAGAGAGAAGAGAAAAAGTATGTGTCATGCGCACAATACGAAATTTGGTCAGTTAAGTTTTAGACATTGAATAGTAAAGATGAAAATGTCCCAATGGTTGCAGACTCGTATGCAAGCGTTTTTTTTATATTTAATTTGGCTTTAACGTCGCTTTCAACTGCATGGTCATATCACGACGGGGGTTCTATCCAGTTCTAGAGACTAGCTGGACGTTGCTTAATATCAGTGACAGAACGAGAACTGGTGTATTCAAGGTGCCATCGACGCTGGCTAGCAAGATTTGGGCTAGCCCCAAAATAGGACGTTGGCCTATTTTGCCCAAAACCCATCAGTTAGCCTCCGTGGCGTAACGGTTGTGACTACTGCCTGTAGTCCAGAGATCCAGTTCGAGTCCCAGTTGGAACAGACTTTGCACAGAGAAAATTATTCACCACCCATCAAAAATGGTACCCAAAATAGACCAGAGTATTTCTTGAGTAAAAGGTTCTCAGTAGAAACAGTTTACATTGATGAAAATTCATCAGCCTGATTTCATCCAACCTGTTACCTGTGAAAAGTTCGTCTTGGTGATGTCTGTGGTTTGTTGTAATGCAATTCTATTGACAAGATCAATTTGATTTTGGTCAGCGCCTATCCTTAAGGTCGATTTAGACACATCTGTACCGTTTCAGTACCGTGTCCACCATATAACACCATTGTCAAGGTATTTTGACAGCTGTTGTTTTCAAGTAACTGGGTGGGACTTCATAAACACACTGTATCATGTTGGTGATAGATGAAGTTATAATTTTACTTCCGAGAAATTTCTAATATTAGAAATCGGAAGTATTGTGTTCGTTTTTGTATTTTTTTTGCTCCGATTTCAATTTTTTTCATATTTCTGGACGTTTCATAACCTACTGAGTAAATTTTGTTTTGTGTCTGTCTGTCGGTCTGTTAAAACGATTCCTTGTAACGCGCAAATCTCGGAAACTACTAAACCATTTTGATGAAATTTTGCACACATCTAGGAGACATTCTGTAGATTAATAATAATAATAATAATAATTAGATGGTCCCATTTTAAATTCATCGAATTCATACCAGCGTCTTGGGTGAAAGAGACCACTAACTTTTTACTTAAACGCTTATATCTCGTGAACGGTACACCCGATTTCGATGAAATTTTGTAAGAATATGCATATTATTGTTTTACATAGTTTATTTATATTTATTTGTAAATTAATTATAATTTGACTCTGATATTTAAGAAAATCCGAAATTTTGGACAAAAAAGTAAAAAAAGAAGGACTTGCCGATACAGAATTTTTTGTGGAATTTAGAATGTAGAAAAAACGATATTCTACCATATAAAACAAATTTGAATAAAATCGGTTGAGCCGTTTTGGAGATACAAGTAATTTTCTATAAAATCTCAAAATTGGCACGTGTTTACAATGTGAAGCAATCACGAGGAAGTATTGTGTCCATAATTGGCAGTGTTTTTCCATGGTGTTACTGAACCAATGGTACCCACAGCCCCCAAAATAATTTTCGCTCTATTGGTTGGAAACAAATTACGAAGGTCCAAGTGTAGCTTAGTATAAAATCAATTCTGTCATAATAAATAGACTAGAACATTAGCCTATTATTTAGAGCCAAAATGGTTTCGAAGTTCCCACAGATTCATTAAAGAGATATTGTAGAATCTAGATGGAAAACAAAACCTACAAATATTTAGCTTGCTCCGATTTTTTGTTTACTGGATGATCAGGTAATTAAGCAATTATTACTAAAGTAAACAAAATCACTAATTGAATCGTGATTTCAATATTTGTTCATATTGTGTGCGTGTATTCTACCTAGTACATACATGTTACAATGGTTACATATTATGTAGTAAATTCTCTGTACAAGAACATGCGACATTAAAGTGGACATTGACATGAAATAGTACTGAAAGATGGACTAGGGATCTCGGGATTATTTCATTCTGAATCTCTTCTATCTCCTACATGAATCCTACACCAGGATGAAAGAAATTGAACGGAAAAACATCGTTTTAAATTGAGTTAAACTACTTAGTACCTCGAGGATTTCTTCTTATGCAAAGCTGCTAAGGAACCATCGAATAAGTAAAAACAATAAAATATCATGTTATGTTATGTACACTTGTACATCAAAAGCGATTTTAAGGAAAAATAGCTTTTCAAAGATAATTTAAATTGAGTAAGCGTTGCGCTAGAGCCTCATAATTAGGATATTTGAACTATCCCATTCTGTTCACACTTTTTCAAATTAGATCTCAGTTTGCACAATTAGATAGTGCATCATATAAAAGAGATCAAGTCCCAGTGTTGATTACATTCAGTAGTTGTACATCATGGCGGACAAACTTGTGACTACGGCCGTATGCTTCCTAGCACTTGTAAGTACCAACTGAACTTGATACATTTTGTTAATACTGTAACCCCTAAAGAGCACGAATATTTGATATTGCACTGGAGGTGTTGGATGGTAGAACATTTTAAAGTCACTGAATATGCCTCATTAGAAGTTAGTTTGAGCAGATGTATTATGATTTTAAGACATACCATTGATTCTATTTAAAATTCCAACAGTAGCCTTTCATTCATTTTCTTTACTGTAAAAAAGAAGCCTATGAAAAACAATAGTTTTTATATCTACAAAACACAGTCAAGACCGTTTTGTTTTTCTCTTTTTTAGCTTGTCTCTTGCTCTGCGAGACCCAACTCTCCTCTGTCCAGACGAGACGATAACAACAATGAAGAGAGCTTACCTAACGAAACACCTGAGGAACTCATTGATGATGTACACGATCACAGAAAACAGGAGGGCTACAATGAAGACGAGCTGGAAGACTTAGAGAGACGTCAGTTGGGTAACGGAGGACCATTGGGTCAAACACCTGGGGTGCTTGCTAACAGCTTCCAAGTGGCTCAGAGCAACCCACAACAACTACAAGAGCTGAAAGACATTCTTAGTCTCGAAATGAACAACAAGGATAAGTTCGCAGAAATCTACTCACAAATGACACCGGACCAGGTGAAGAAAATCCGGGAGATGGTGCTGAAGATTGGCGAGCAAACAAACAGTGAGGAACTTATCAAGTTCGGACTGTGCAAGTCCCCACGGTTCGATGAAAATGGAGTCAAAGTACTCATCGGTCTCGGGGAGGCATTGTATGACCGCCTCAACGTAGGAACGGGGCTTCCAACCAACAGAATCTCAAGTCTTGTGAATCAGGCAGATCAGACTGAAACTTTCAACCAGATGAAATCCTCTATCAGCAACCAGCAAGAGTTCATCAGACGTCTGGTCAACATGATTGAGCAGCAACTCTCCAGGGCTCCTCAGATAGATGACGCTGAGTTCGTTGAACTAAAACAAATCACGGAGCAGATCAAATCCTTGAGCGCTCAGGTTCAAACACAACTTCAGGAGTCCACGGACGTGTCTCAGCTCACGAAGATGGGACAGGAGCTATTGCAGATTCAGGATCTGTCTTCTAAACTTCAGCAGAAAGTCAGCGCAGAGTTGCTTGAGGAAAAAATGAAGGACTATGTCAACTCAGTCAATAGTAACGCAAATCAGGCAACAGCAGACTCAGGTAATTCTGTTAATTTAGAAGTGAGAGACACGTTACAAGCTGGAGAGCAGCTCCCACAAGAGAGACCTAAACCTAAATTTGTTACTGATATGGAGAGATTCGTAAAAGGTATTCAATCGTTCTTCGAGAACTTCCAAAGAGATCAGAAAATAAGGCAGCAGAATAACCGACCAATCAACAATAACAAAAATAGACCTCCTCTAATTTCTGATGAAGTTCCAATAGAACTCCACACAAAAGAATCAGGTAACACGGATAACCAATTCATTGAACAAAACCCTCAAGAAACAGGAACACTTCAAACAGATCAACAACTCCAGGGGACAGTAGATGTAGATAAAATTAGTCAACTAACAGCAGAAGAAACTAATGCACTCCCAAATACTCAACAAAATTTAGCGGAAAACGAATCATTAAATATCGAAACAAATACTTTAGGTGATCAGCTAACGACAGAAGAGAAAACAATCAATAATGCAAACGTTTCGACCTAAAAAGGTATTTCATTTTCTTAAATAGAGTGAATGCTATAATATTCACTGTGTTGTACATGTATTTAATGGGCAATTTTGTTTATTGGCGTAATGATTTATATAATTGATTGATTAATTCACAATAAATGGTGTTTTCCAATTGGCTGCAACTGAGACTTTAATGGTTTTATTTATTAGATAGCAGAATACTATTGGACAGTTTTGTTAAAGAGAACAATTACAAAGCAAAAAAAAAAATGGATCAGTTACGTTACTTTTACTTTTTAACACTTAGACGACCGGCATGGTTTTTCGTGAATTCTCTTGTGGGACCGGCGATAATGCGGCTATACCGACCCCGTGTACCACCGGTGGTACACCCGGTCGTCTAAGTGTTAAATAATTTTCGCTTTACTTAATAGTGCTCTTTATTCGCAGGTACAAGTAAAATGCACGGAGCAACAACAAATTCTGTGAACAGGTTTAACGATCGCGAGCAAAAGCGTTTAGGACCACCTCAAAGTGAAATGAACACGGAAAATATTCTTAGAGGATATAAAGAAGAAATAAAAAGCCAAAACAGATCAAAACAAAAATTGTTGCCAAATTACAAATTCTTAAGAGCAGATGTGAAAGAATCTAGGGACGAAATAACTGGTCCACAACTTGAGAATTACGATCAAGTGCTTTGGGGCAAAGATAAAATTAAAAATAATAATAATAATATGAATTCCGTTGACGAAGAGAGCTTATGTTAGCATAATTAAAAAACCATTATACATATATTCTTAACGAAAGGAAAACTAAGAATAAAGTTCCATTTAAAAATCAATTGAAACATTTTTCATACGAATAATCAGTATAAACAGAAAAATGATTTTTCTCACTTAGATTGCTGATGTATGTAACCCCCAAAAATAACATAATTAAAATCGTACAATAATTGCATTCCACTATTTTAAGGGCGAAATAAATAGACAAATTCTATATCACAAGTCATTGTTAAGCGTCGGTTTTCCCTATCTTACACAGTACGCAATCCGTGACTAAGCGCCACAGAGGTATTACAAAACACCTGAAGAGATAAATTTTAATTCATTTATAAAATAAAATAGATTTTGTTTTAGTGAGGAGACATGGCATATAAGAAAATGAGTCCCCAGAGAGCCTCTAAGTCCAAATTATTATTTTTCACTATGTGTATTGAACTGCGATTTAGATCAAAACTTTAGTCTAAATCGTTCGAGATTTTGACTCGTGATATACGGTACACACCATTTGGCATACAAAAAAAACCAGAGTTTAAATTTTTGAAAACACACTAAAAACAAGTGATATGTAATTGATTTTGAGGAATTTATTCAACTCATATTGTATTAGGCGCAGAATACTTAGGAGTTTTCTCTGCTACCTCTTGCCATAAAAATGTTCATGAATGAATGTCTCACCTGCAGTGAGTAGACCCGGTTCGTGTGTCCCGAAAGCACAAGAGTTTAAATTTTTGAAAACACACTAAAAACAAGTCATATGTAATTGATTTTGAGGAGTTTATTCAACTCATATTGTATTAGGCGCAGAATACTTTGGAGTTTTCTCTGCCACCTCTTGCCATCATATTTTATGTACATATTCTGTATACCTTGAACAATTAATAAATAAATAAAAATGTTCATGAATGAATGTCTCACCTGCAGTGAGTAGACCCGGTTCGTGTGTCCGAATACATTGGAGTTTTCTCTCCCACCTCTTCCCAAAAAAATGTTCATGAATGTCTCACCTGCAGTGAGTAGACCCGGTTCGTGTGTCCGGACAGCGTGTGCAGGCACTCCTCGGTGTCCGGGTTCCAGATCTTGACCATGTAGTCGTAGGCGCCGCTCACCACCAGCTTGCCGTCGTACTGGACGCAGCGCACCGCGGCCAGGTGTCCCACCAGCACGTGCAGACACTCGCCGCTCTCTATGTGCCACACCCGCAGCGTGGCGTCCCGCGACCCACTCACCACTCTGGGGAACAAACAAGTTTTTTTAATTAATAGTTACTATTATTATTAATATAACAGCCTCCGTGGCGTAATGGTTGTGACTACTGCCCATAGTCCAGAGTTCCCGAGTTCAACTCTCGGCTGGGGCAGACTTTTCGAAGAATATTCTGTTCCATCCAAACACGTGAGGCTGGCATTTCCGGCCCTACCCAGGCTGGGTGAGGTTAATGTGGGTAGCTGGTACGATTTCCAGCGAATGGAGGGTAAAACCCCCGTCCTAATCCAGGACGTTAAATCAAATAGAATCGTTGGCGTTAGGAAGGGCATCCAGCCGTAAAAAATGTGCCAAAACCAATCAACCTCAACCATGAGGTTGAACAACGTCGACCCTGCTTGAGCGGGATAAGACAGAGAAAAAGAAGAAGAAGAAAGAAGAAGATTATTATTATAGTATGCTTTATTAGGAGGACAGAGTACAATGTCAATAGTATAAAATTAAGAAAAAACAAGTAAATGACAAAATAAATAAGTAGGTAAAAAGAAATAACACTAATGTCCTACCTAAAGGGCGGGGTTATTGCCTGTGGCAATCTCTTCCACAACACAATGAAACAACCAGCCTTCGTGGTGTAACGCTTGTGACTACTGCCCGTAGTTCAGAGATCTCGAATCTGATCCCCGGTTGGAGGCAAAATTTTCTAACAGAAACATGTGTTCCCTTCCCTCCCAACAAGTGAGACTGGCATTTCTGACCCTACCAAGGCTGGGTGAGTTTAATGTGGGTAGTTGGTACGATTCCCAGCAAATGAAGGGTAAAATCCCCACCCTGATCAACTGGAATAAATCGTTGTGTTATTTGTAAGGGTTTCACTAAACCTTACAATTAATCAAAGGTAAATGTCCTATTGTAAAAAAAATCATTTAAATTTTAGACAATTGTAATAGAAAGAAAGTGTGATGTTCAAAACAGTTTATATGTATTATATAAGTTATAAGAAATATTTTTTTTTAAGCTTTATTAGGTAGAACAAAAAATATATACAGTAGAACACAATGAAATAAAAAGAAAAACAAAAAGATTAAACAAATATACAAGAAGGATAAAAAAAAGAGAAATGTCCTACCTAAAGGGCGGGGTTATTGCCTGTGGCAATCTCTTCCACCCAACACAAATATTGATCATAAAACTCTAGAACCATCGAGAGAGAAGAGACTCACTTCTTGCCATGCAGATGCATGCACCTCACAGTGCTCGTGTGTCCATACAGAGTGTGCAGACAGTGGCCCGTGTCCGCGTTCCACACCTTGAGTGTCCGGTCCGTACTGCCGGACACAATGACGTTGCCGGCCATCTGGGAGGACCACACGCCGCCCGTGTGGCCCACCAGAGTGCGGAGACACTTGCCGGTGCTCGCCGACCACACCTTGAGTGTGTTGTCATCCGACCCGGACACGATGCGGGACCCTGGGCGTGAGGAACAGAAGGGACTTTGAGTTTTAGTTTGTCACTGAGTAAGACTGTAAGAACAGAAGGGGCTTTCAGTATTAGTTTGTCACTGAGTAAGACTGTAAGAACAGAAGGGGCTTTCAGTATTAGTTTGTCACTGAGTAAGACTGTAAGAACAGAAGGGGCTTTCAGTATTAGTTTGTCACTGAGTAAGACTGTAAGAACAGAAGGGGCTTTCAGTATTAGTTTGTCACTGAGTAAGACTGTAAGAGTAAACTAAATGTATAGGTACAAAATGACAATATAACCATCACAAGGAGCGAAACTGGCCAAGTTAGAGGATAGTTTGCAGTTCAAAACATACAAAATGAGGAACTCAGAAAACGGGTTAAAATAAAAGAAATAGTTTAGTACCAAGACAACTTGGCCGCAAACAAGATATCACTGCATTCATTGGCGAAACCTTTTTGGATAGGAGTTCTGGAACTTGGCCCTTTTTTTAACGGTAGTTTTTTGTGGGATTAGTTTGTCACTGAGTAAGACTGTAAGAGTAAAGGGACTATATCAGGATAAACAGAGTATTGTATTATATGAGGTCATTTCTAGAGATACAGTCGAATTCCAGGTCAAATTTACACTTTTATAAGTCTAACTTCTTTATAAGAAAAATCTGGATAAAAGAGAAAAAAATTACAGTCCCTCTATTTCTCTTGGAGTACTCATTCCATAAGGCGACAAACTCGTAAGCTGAAGGTAGCTGGTTCGGGTTCCATTGAATAATGCAAGTTTGAGTAATGATGATTAACACAAATATTTATATATGATAACTAACTTTATGAGGATGACAATTGTAAATATGTATTTACAAAAGAGAAATATTAAAACGAAGGGTATTGTATTTAATCAAGTAAAACATTACTTGAAAGAAAATCAAACAAAGATAGATAAAAATGTTCTACCTCAAACTTGTTGTTGTGGAAGATCAGGCATGTACTATCAATAAAATGTGGTTACTGAATCTTTTCTGGGATTTTCTTAGCCAATCTTTGTGCTTTTGTTGATACTGCGGGGGTCTTAGGGTTATTTTTACTGAGAATAGAAGATAGATGGATGCTTTTTTTTTTTTTAAGGTAAGTGTGCCCCGGAACCGCTTTCGCATTACTTCAGGGCACTTTACCTTTACATCCATGCCATTCCGGAAACGGAAAATTTCGGTCAGAAATTCTCGCTCCAGCCGGGATTCGAACCCGCAACCTCCGGGTTAATAACCAATGCTCTTAACCACTGAGCCATGGAGGTCGGCTCAGTGATAGATGCTGATCGTGTTATTTTCATACAAGTGATCTTGCTCAAGGGTGGCAATAATAACGCATTATCTATGAACAATAAATGTTTTTCTTAAAGTAATTAGTAATAACCGTGTTTAAATTAATAAAATTCACCTGAAAATTGCAAGCAAGTAATGACGTGGTCATCGTGCCCTTTCAGTACTTTGGGGTCCTTGATGGGCCGTGTCCTCCAGTTCATTTCAACGGAGCGATGACTCATGAAAAGCGCTTTCCAGGGGGACGAGGTGGAGTAGGAATACTTGTGACGGCCTTTCTTACTCGAGTTAACCGCAGCTGGAAGCTCCGTGTCAATTCCTGAGGGGTTCAAAGACGTTGTTACCAACAGAGAAAGACAACACTCATTCTATGTTTGATTAGCAGATCGAAATCTTTGATTAAATTGAATTTATGAATCTCAAGACTTTTCCTAAAATAACAATAAAATTGAGACATACGAGTAATAGACCATTTTAATGAACACAATATCGACTCATCAAATATGCATGTATCACAGAAATATCACCATACCTGAAATCATCGCAGACGGTGGTTCCTATTTTCAACATTTCACGTCTCGGTCAACTTTGCTGTGCTGATTTTTTTTTCAAACTAGTTTATAGTTCTTTATGTTGAATTGTGGTGCCAACACTTACCTGCTTCTAAACATTTCTCTCGCCAGAGAAGATTATCTTCAGCTAGGAATCGCCAACTCCTGCAAGTTTGAGCTGCCCGCAGTAAATCCTCGGGCTGAAGAAACGTGAGCACGTAGAGAGCAAGCTGGAAAGTAAAATTCAATCAAATACCTTAGATATTCAAATACTCCTCTGTGAGCAACAAACTAATGCTGGGATTATTAATCTCTACTTGAAATAATAATAATATTGCCTTATTTATACTGCCCGATTAGGACTATTAAAGTCCCATTATTCCAGCAGTAAGCCTAAGACAAATTATTACGTGGTAAAAATCCCAAAATGGGAGGATAACTTGTCATGTCCCGGCTGGTTTTCGAACCCACGACCTCTGGAATCTTTGGAATCACAGAGTGCCGCCTTTACCACTGAGCTACCGGGAGCGCTATTCAAATATATTCAAGAAAATAAAAAACAAACAAATACCTTAGATATAGAAATTAATACTCCTCTGTGAGCAACAAACTAATGCTGGGATTATTAATCTCCCCTAAGTACTTGAAATAAAGGAATAGCTCAAAGTAAAATTTTCACACCTTTTATAACATGAGATGATGACATGTAACAAAGCAAGAAAAACATTTTCATTTCTTATTAATCCATAAAGTTCATAATAATTTTTGTGAATCACGAAAAAGATGTGATAGTTGTTCAAACCCACATTAGAAGAATTATACTAGCTTAGGACTCGAACCACCGACCTCCAGGTTACAAGATCACTTTATATTTATTGTGAAACCTTATCGATCAATCTTATGAGGTCTTTTTTGTTGTTTATTGTTTTGTTAGGGCATTAATTATATCCAGGGTGTTTAGTTGTTCCATAACATTGTATGTGGGATTCTCGTGACTTTTTTTTTTTTTTTAAGATGAGTGTTACACAGATTTTTTCTCAGTTTGGCTTAATTTAGGATTCATTCAAGTTCAGTTTTGAAATAAGTCTCAGGTTACTAAAGTTAACCAATGCAGAGAAAAAATTGGTGATATTGACAACTTGTGTCTTGAAATTGAAAGAAATTGACAACTTGTGTCTTGATTTGTTGCAATGACCTATATATTTTTATAGGTTTCGAGTTTGATTCCTACCTCAGACAATATTTTATATTCATTAAGTTCATATTTTTTCGATAAATATTTTTACCATCATAACATTATCTTGTAAAGTCTATGAACCATTCCCAAGTCGAGAACTACAAGTCTGATTTCATAAAAATTATACCATGAGATTTCTCGTTGAAAATTACATAAAAAAATAACCATTGCTTTATTCCCATAACCTAATGGCAGTGTTTGCCAGCCATGCATCCAAAATCCCACGCGAAATTCTCTGGAACTAGAAAGTAGAAACCCTGTATAATCATTGCCACTAGTGCGAGCAGACACTTCTTCTGCTACCTCGTCTGAGCAATTCTCGTATTTGTTCTACTTACTTCTCTAGGAAGAAGAGATATAAAGTCCCTCTGGAACTGGGGCTCTATGAGTTGCATCATGTGCCTGATTTGAGTGGGTTCACATGATTCTATAAGCTGACCAATTGCCAGTACACGCTCAGCATTTGACCAACCCTGAGAATACAAAGATAAAATTTAATGCAAGTTATATGTCATGTCTAATTTTTACTATCTATTACTTAAAAATATAGAAAGTATTACAATCGTTTACTTTTTTCTAAAATTCAGCCAAGGATACAAAACAAAAATCATTCGTAAATGTTGTTTACAACATAAGTTACATCACTCTTCACCGGCAAGCAACAAGACATGTGCTCCTCTAATTTTGTCATCAGATGGCCAAGAAATTGTTGATTGATACTCATACACCAGGCGAGGTTAATGCTTAAAGCATTTTCTACCACCTAACCCTCAGAGTCTTATTATTATGTAGTCGTATACTCAAATTATGAGGAAAAATTTACGCTTTGGATAGGATTTGAACCAATGTCTTAACCACTGAACTACCAATGCATGGTGGCATTTTTTGGCAGAAACAATAGAATTCATACAGTAAATGGCTTTTTTTATGTTGAAAAAATAATAATTAACTGGGTACTAAAGGAAAAGAGATACTTACTTGAAATTGTTGTAACCACTGAACTATTTCCACAGGAGGATTATCTTTGGAAGGTATGGGAGAAGTTTTCTTAACATTACTACAACTAGAATTAACATCAGGTAATCTGTAACAGGAAAGAAGACAAACTAGTTTATCAAACTGATCAGAGCTCACATCAATGTTCACATAAGGGAAGAACTATTAGGTTATTATTAGATTTTTAAAAAAAATAACCCATTTCTTAGCTTAGCTCGACGTTGCTTAAAATGGTATCATTCAAAAAATATACTGAGTGTCCATAAAGTCCCACCCTACTCATTTTTACTCACAAGGTATGAGTAGAACCCAGAAATACAAGTACAGAGGACAAAAAATCCTATCCTGCAGGGGATTAAACCCAAATCACCATGCACCTAAGCCTGATACACTACTGCACATGGCCATGGTGACTACTCTATAGACCTATTAAAAATGACGGTTTCAGGTCGGTTTCACCAGGCAGCCAGACAACCAGCCGACAGATGTTTGAACGAAAAAACATATCACCTCTTGCAATTTCCGATCAACAAGTTATAGCTTAGAACATGTGGACATTAGCCAGGACAGCCGGCCCTGTATCTCATGAGTCCATTTTTGAAAGGTCATTCCATTTAAGATTCATGAGCTGGTTGCCACCCAGCCACAGCAAAAGTTATTTTGGGCTGAAAATCAATCCTCTATCAAAAAAGCCTTGCTGGGTGACTATAAACAGGGAGTAGACCAGCACTCTGGCTGGGGGACTATAAACAGGGAGTAAACCAGCATTGGCTTGGTTCTGGGGGCCCTTTTTAATTATTAGCCTCCTTGTAAAGACAGTGATAGAAGTGCTGAGTCATTCCTCCACTGTCTGGCTACCATCGTTCACGATGACGCCACCCTAATATGATGATCCAAAAAAATGAAGGCAACCGTGTTTTACCGCTTCTCAATATCTTGAGTGGTTCTCGAGATACAAGGGATGGGGTAAGTCTTTATGCTCATCCTGTATTGTATATACGGAAGTAAAACCTTTAGGTAGCACTTACCTGGTAGATTCAGTCTTATCAGAGTTCTCAGAATTGGAGGATTGGAACAGTTTCTTACAGCTAGGTTCTTGATCATTATTCTCACAGAGTTTCCGTTTTCGGGACAGAGATTTATCATCAGTCTCTGCCTCATCAACCTTTTGGAAAAGAGAAATGTTTCTAGTTTATAGTCTGTATTGTTATCTATCTAACCTGGTTTCAGTAGACCTAATGAATCTATTGTGACCACCTGATATTAAGGTGCCAGAGTCCATCTAGATTTGAGTTATTTAGGACGCGATTTTTAACCTTCATTTGTTGAGAATGGTACCAGCTAACCATATTAACCTCACCCAGTCTCATTTTGGAAGGAATAAAATATTTTGTTGGAAAATTCTGCTTAACCTCGGATCAAGCTAAGGATCTCTGGACCACTGGAAGTAGTCACAAGCGTTACACTAGTGGCTGGCTCTAATAATCATTATACAATCTCATATGAAAATTTAGAGGGGAAAGGAAAATTAAATGCCAAGACCCCCCCCCCCCTAATAATGTATATCGGCTACATATACAAATAAAAAGTATTTTTTTTTAAACTTACAATGGACTATTATCTAGAAAATTTACAGCTCTTGAACCTACTTTATCATATGTTTTTTTTTTTACCTCACTATTTTCTCCACTGGAATTGTTGTGTCTCCAACTGATCCAGTCTTCATCTTGATAAAGACCACCACTGCCCGGACAAGGCTCATCTGATTCACTTTCTGATGGTTCATCATTTAGAGCAAGAGAGTCTGTGCCAGAGTGAATGTCACATGATGAAGAGAGGTTCTTTAGTTGTTTTGGCTCTTTGTTCATATTGTCTGATGAAAATATCAAGAAAATGTTTGATGTTAAAAGAAATAAAAAAACATTTTTATTTGTTGGACCAAAGCACTTCCTAATGGCAGTGTATAAGATGAGCTTTTAAGAAAGTTTTTTTTTTTTTAATGTACTGTACATTTTAAAAAGTTAAGCTTTTTCGCACTCATAATCTTGTTGTCCTGATAGATCTAGGTACATAATGAGAGTTCAACCTTTCTTTATTCTGTTTTTTTTTTTTACAAAGAGATGACCCTTCCATTTTCGAAAAGCTAGGTTACCTAAGGTTTTGTTTATTTTTCTTATGGTCTAGCTACTTACTTAATAATGATTTATTGTAATACTTAATGATCTTCTTGGTTATGAACTAGCTTACCTATTAACTCACTTGGACAGTTTGGAAGAGGCATAGACAAGTGATTACTAGGATCTTCTTGGTTAGCATCCTGAACATTGGAAATCAGGGGCTCCAATAGAAGATCAAAGTCTGCAGGCACATCTACACTACTAATTTCTCTGCCTCTTTCTTCAGATTCAATAGTGACCTTTGCAATACCATTGTCTTGATCAACTAAGGGAAGAGGTAAGAAAAAAGAAGTCAATTTAAAGTAAAAATAAATAAAATAATTATTATCAAACTACATACTTGCTACTCAATGATTTTACCATAAAATAAAGAGATTTGAAAATTATTATGTAAGTACTAATCAAACTGAATGACTTCATACTTTCACACCATCATATTGATGTTGCAAGAGCAACCCTATACAACTTGAATTATTTCTAGATATGCAGAAGTGGTTGGTACACATTTGGATTAAAACAAGTCATGATTTAGTTAAAATAATGTTTATTGTTTGAATATGAACCAATGGTTGATAATTCAATAATTAATACAAATAGTTGATATTTCAATAATAAATACAAATTAAACATGAGTTTGAAAATTCTTACCTATATCTACTTTAAATTGCACATCATTTCCTTTACTTTCAATAAATTCTACTTCATCCTTCAGCTCTTCACTGACATCATTAAGCTCACATATGATTTCCCCATCAGTGCAAATGGATGGGCCTGAACAGTCATCTTTGGAACCATTACTTGAGGAAACTCCAACAATGACTTCAATTTCATTTTCCAAGATGGCCAATTCTTCATGTTCAATGTCTGCATCTTTACTATCAACAAAACTATTAGATTCCAATTCTGAAGTCTTGATTGGTTCAGTCTCATGTATTGTTTCTTTTGAGCATTTAGGTGGATCATTTTCCATTTTTTTGGGACAGTAAATGGAAGAAAGAAGTAATTTGAAAGCTGTAATAAAATATGTTACATTTCAATAAAAATTAAAGATACTTAGGCAGGTAGGTAATAAGAAAAAAACTCAGAAATTTAAACTATGAAAAATTTCACCTTATGAACAGAATATTGATGGCTTGGATCAACAACCTCATTTGATCAACAAATAAACTGGTGTGAACATCAGGCGACTTTCTATTACAATTGAGGAAGTTTTATTAGAAATCAACTTCAAATATAAAAATTAAAGTTCTAATTTGGGTTTCTGCAGTTTTTGGGAGTGTGATAAGACTGATAAATCAATAGAAAGGCAATAGAAGGTCTATTTCTTAGTGAAAACTCAAAGTTACACTTCCGAATAAACACCTTAAATCTTAAATTATACAAAGTTTCACCTCCAGATTAAGCTTCCTCACATCAAAATTGTTCCAGTAATTTTTGGTTTAGAATGTAGGCCAGTCAAGATCAAATAACAAACAGCAGTGGCAGTAGGGTAATAAAATGGTCATTGTCACAAATAATTACCTAATTCTAGAACCTAGCACTGATCTTGATTTAAAAACTTCATGATTTTGAAAAAAAGAAAACAAGTCTTCTGTTTTTTCTTCTTTTTGCCATCTTTTTGCTACAAGGTCATGGAATTGGCACTGATTTGACTTGTAATATTGCTAGATAGCTTTTCTTTCTTTTTCAATTGACAGATATTATCAATTAAAGGTTACAGGACACTATCTGTTTCCTCAACCTATGTATTTCCCCCCCACCCTTAATTAATGAGCTTTAAGGTGTTTCTGGTGACTATAACTTGAAAGTGTCTCTAAAAAGTAAAAAAAATCATAGTTTGTGTGAATTGTACACAATTTTACTGCTGTGATTAAAAATGGTCAGGTCTATTAAAACTTGAAAAACACTGATTGGCTACAGATCTCAGATTACAACAGTTCCAATAAGGATTTGTGAAACTAGTGCTAGTGCAGAGAATTCCAGATTTGTAAGGGTTTGCTCTCAAAAACCAAGGTTTGGTATTAGTTTTGATGACAAAATGAATTTGAAAAAAATGTTGCAAATCATGAATTAGCCAATACAGTTTGATAGAATGTGATTTCACATTTGAATTTCATAGAATCCAGGACAGGGCCAAAATCATGGTTTTATATTTTTTGATACATGGGGTCACAACTGTCATCATATTATATTAATTATTTATTAATATCTTATCCCTCAATTTCACTGCACTACTTCTAATTTGATAAATCCTTTTGGAACTGATCTTCCAAATTGCTGGTTTTGTGTTTTTCAAGATCTGTAGAACCAAGCATCACAGAGTTGACTCCCAGATTATGATCTTCAGGGGGACTATGATCTTCGGATTCAGCTCTGTGCAAAGATTCATTTATCTCATCACTAAAGTGTATCCAAGATTGGACCAAACCAAGTATTTAAGAAACATCAGTTGCATGTTTTTTGATAGAGCATAGATTTAATTGAGTGGTCTAAGGTTCATAAACTCCAGGTTTCAGTTCTCTTTTTGAGTGATTTAACCAAATTTATCTTTTCAATACCTACTTCAGATCTCACACTAATAACACCTCTAATTAAAAAAGAAAACACCCAACCTGATATTAAGCAAGAGTAACTGGGGTGTTTTTCATATTCAACAACCAGGTAATTCCAACCAGGTAAGTCATGTAGATAGAAATATTACAACACTTATTACGAACTTACATTGTGGACTCGATAAAAGTGAAGAGCCAGATCGAAAATGATTTCTTTCAGAAACACATCTTTCCTTCTATTTGCATGAGCTCTTTTAGTCAGCCATTGAACATTGCACTTGGCAGCTTAACACTTTTCACAAGATAAAGGTTAATACTGAACAATGTGGTAACACAAAACACGAGAATTCAAGCGAACAGAAAATAGATAACAACGGATAGAAAGAAAACTATGAAAGAAATGTTCCAGATCACGTAAAAATTAATTTTACGACAACGTTTCATTACCCGAGTTGTTGAAAATGAGATATCAGTAAAGACATACGTAGATTTAACAGGGATAAAAGTTTCATGCAAGAAACATGAAGGAGCAAGTATAAAAATTAAAAACCCTTGTTTTTGGTGTTTTCTGACTTGCCAAATCATCCCTTCTACTTTTTGCATATTGCAATTTTTTGTAAACAAACCTGATGCGCATGCACAGCTTTTTTTCTTCTAAATATTAGGGGCTGTTGCAATTGTTTTTTTTTCCCATCAGTTTCCAGTTTGCATGTACCTAAATTATAAATTGAAAGTGTTCGCAATATAAGTATTTTTCAACCAACGAGAAAAAAATCAAAGGTAAATTTTATATAGCATACTGTGAAAATGGAAAGGAATAAATAAACGTCCGAAGATCATTCATTGACACGTACACGTAAAGAACCAGAGTATTTAATTTGAAATACTATACTTATATTTGAACCACTATAATGATATAATAACACTATAAATTTATTTTCCTTAGTGATAAACACACTTACTTTTGCCAGCGTTGACTGATGTTGACCAGGGTACGTGAGTTTATCAATACACTAGCGGGCTGTCGCCCCCTTTGCGGGCCGAGGCATGGCCCACAAAGCAAAAAATCTTTTTTCGCCAATGGCAGGTGTTGTAGTGGAAATTTCAGCTCGCTAGGAATTACGGTTTGGGCTGTAGAGCGATGATCAGTCAGTCAGTGATCAGTCAGTGACTGACATTTATATATTAAGATTTTTTAAACAAAAATATAAGTGCAGCTTCTTTGGGGCTAAATTAATAGACAAAATCGAGATCATAATGGGCGGTCGAAATACGATTGCCCAGGGTCCCTGCTCTGTGAATAGTAACTATATGAGAGCACTGAGCAGGGACCCAGTAGCCGCATCTAGACCCGGCCATAAATACATGACTAGTTTCGTTATTAGTTTTCCCCATAAGACATGACGTCCAATTATAGACTTGGGTCCTCAGAGGTATTATACAATCCGCAATCGCCTATTAATTGCGATTCAAGTAGTTTATTTGTACAATATAGACCGTAGGAAGGTGTTAAGATAAGGTTACAACAGGAGCACAGCACACGCATTAAAAAAACTGGCTATTTGCTCAACACAAATTAAAAACAAATTTGGCAACATTGGAAGAATATGTAAGCGCGGAATTCAAAATGTTCTTCATATTTCATTTTGAATATTCTTTATTTCATTCACGAATCAGGCTGGGTGAGGTTAATACTTAATTAATGTGGTTAGCAGGTTTGTCTTGTGAGTTTTTAGCGAATGGAGGGTAACACCCCCGTCTCGAGATGACCTAGCTGTTGAAAGGGACATAAGCTCCTAATAATAATCATAGTTCCAAGGCAGAAATCTTGTAAACAAAATACCAGGAAAGAGGAAATTTTCCTGACCAGACTCAGGCTTGATCATTCCCTTCCAAACCATGGCTTTTTTATAGACAAATCCATGTTCTTTTTGTCAATCACCTCATTTCTCAACAAAGTACATTTTTATTGACTACTGATATTCCAACTGAAGTAGCTTGAGAAGCAAATCTATATGGCACAGAGTCTTTTTTTTAATATTTAGGTGCATAATTACCAATTTCCATTTGAGTTTAAGAATGTGTTGATTTTGCTCACCTACAAGATAATATCCAAGAAACATTTCCCATTCCTATTATCAATCATCATGTGTGGAATATTTTGTTTCTTACAATCAAGTTCCATAGAACCAATAGATCAAGTGAGTTACATGTAATATTTCTTTCTATTAGTTTTGTTGTTAAAGGAGTGACAACACACACACAAATCTTTTTTTATAATTTAAGATTACTTTTTAATGTTGTGTTTAACACTATAATAATTACTTTGATTATGATTGTTTGATAAAACAACTGTTGAGCAGTTGTAGGTATTTTATTATTTTTAACACTATTTACATAAAAAAAAACCTAAAAAATACTATGAGATCTTTGCCAAGACTTTTTTTTTTAAAAAAAAAAACAATTAATTGTTAGATAAAAGGTTATTGAGCCATATTTTACCTGAAATTCCAGAATTATAAAGTTCTTTTTTGTGCTTTTCAACAGGCAATCATAGATACTTGTTCAGAACCAATTCAAAGGAGAGGTCCAGATTGTTATAAACAATTGACTTTCACAGAAGACTGTACTACCTGTACATTCTTAGCCAGTGTCCTGTGGACACAAGGTCAATCAATGTCCCCTCAGCCTTTAGAAAATGCAACTGGAAATATTTTACTGTGGAATGGAGATGCCTATAGCTTTACTAGTGTAAGTTTTAGTATATTTTTTTATATATAACTATAACATTTTGTAAAAGAAACATTTTTTAATCATCTTGAACTGTTAGGGCTACATTATGAAACAGGATTAAAGTTAAGCTAAACCTAACAAGCCCTCAAGTTGAAGTTTTCAACCAATCACAGCACACTATAGGCCAAGTTAAGGGATTGGTTGTGTTGTAGCCAGCTTGGCTACAGATGGAGGGAGGGTTGATGGTCTCAAGCCAACTTTGAAATTTTGTACACATATGGGGACGTATTGCAGAGGGTCCCATTTCAAATTCATCAACTTTGCACTAATGGTTCTTGGTGATAGAGACTAACTTTTTACTAATATGCTTATATCTCGTGAACGGTACACCCAATTTTGATTTTGTATGTATATGTGTAACAGTGTTTTACATAGTGTATTTAGCCAACCTCAGTAGCTTGATCGATAAGGCGGCAGACTTGTAGCCTGGAGGTTGGTGGTTCAAGTCCCAGTTTAAGCGGAGATTTAGTAAGGCAAGTTTGAGTAGTTGTGGTATCATGAAAGTGATGAACACAAATATGATAACTTACATAGTGCATTAAGAATTATTTTTAATACATTTTGATTGAGCTCTGATAGTTAAGAAAATCCGAAAGTTTAAACAAACTTGCCCATACAATTTTTTTTGTAGAATCTAGAATGTAGAAAAAAACAGTATTCTACCATATAAAACAAATTTGAAGAGAATTGGTTGAGAACTTTTATAAATACAAGTGATTCACTAAAAAATCTCTGATTCCAGCGATTATAAAAGTTGAAAATTTTGATTACCATATACGAGGAAGTATTGTGTCCATGATTGGCAGTATATTTTTATTTTATAATTTGTATGTACATTTTACTAATGATATAGCACAAAGATTATGAAATTGTGGAATCATACAAGTAGTCCCAAAGGTTTTTTTAAACGTGATTTTCAACACATAAAAGTCAAATTTCACCATCTATTACTTCTGAGATATTTCTAATATTAGAAATCGAATGTATTATGTTGTAAAAAATATTTTTCATTTACAGGAAAATGATAGTAATATTTTTGAATCAAAAGACTCAGACAGTGTACAGGTGTTTCAAAGATTCTCCAATTGTGGAGTCCTTAAAACATTGAAGCATATTCAAGGTCCTTATTCTTTCATTTTTCTAGACAGGTAAGTTAAATTGCTGTAACGTAATTATGGATTATTAGAAGGTTAGTTAATATTTCTTATTTACTTTTCATGTTTAATCCTTTTGGTCCCGCATGAAACCATCATTGTGAGGGTTAAATATTTTATGCTACAAAACAATTGTTGCCAATTGAAATGAAATTTGTACTTCAGTTTTCTACTTTCAAAATTGATTTTTAGTCTCAGGAAACGATAAATAATTAAGGATATAAGTGCAGTGCAGATTTTTTACTCACACATGAACAGACCATTTTTTATTCAGAGCCTAATTGCTCAATTAATTCAGAAATGTTGTCTGCTAAATTTCAAATAAAAAAGTTATATTTAGTATGAAAAATTCAGATAATATAAAGTAGGAAAACAAAATGAAGGGTTGCCTTATAGCTTATGTCTAAGATTTTTTTTCAAACCCAGGTCTTTTTTTTAAAAAAAAAAAAAAGATGAGTGTTTCACATCTGTTTTTATTTCGTAGCCATGAAACGGGACCTACTGTAGACGCTTTTGGTCTGTGTTGTAGCCTGCCCATCCCGTAGTATGCCTCCCCTCCGATGGGCGAGAAGTGACACAATACTTCCCAATTAGGTGCTGGGTCAACACGAGCGCACCGGAAGGTATCCCTTACAAACAATTGTAACCAAATTAAGAATACAAATTTCTGTCGGCACGGGGGATCGAACCCGAGACCTTCCGCATGGCAAGCGAGTGCTTAATGACTGATCTAATGGCGCGCTCCTAGTTATTATTTGAAATTAACTCCCCTTTCTATTTTTTTTTTATAGGAAAAACAAACAGCTCTGGTTTGGGAAAGATCCTATTGGGCGACACAGTCTCCTTTTAAAATGCACTGCCTCAACTCTACTTGTTACTTCTGTTGCTCACAAGTCTATCGCCAAAATAGAAGAAATTCCCAATACACACATTTACAGTATTGATATTACATGCTCTGACTTTCAAATAGGTAAGCCAGCTAGCTTTAAATCGTAAATCTGGGCTGAAATATTTATGATTTATTTTTGAGGCTATTGATTCAAATTTTGAACAAGAAACACTTCTTCTTCTATCCTTGAAAAATGGTATTTTATAGCTCTATATTCTATCTCATGCATCTGGTCTTGAGATATGTTTTAGAGTAAAAAATTTCAAGAAGAACATTGAAAACAATAGTATTTTTCAAGACCATTTGCTTTAATCTAAATTGTTATTCATATTCAAGTAAACTTTGCATTGAGGAAATGAGGATAATAGATAAGTTTTATTTTTCTGGTTTTCAGGCCTCAAAGAACACAAGTGGAAACGAAATATTTCCATCTGCCCTATCTTGAAAAGTTACCATCCCAAAACGCCCAGTGTAGACCCCTTACCACCAGAGGATGTAACTTTGTTCTTCCAAAATGTAAATAAATCTTTAACCACTGATAAAGGTGCTATGATGGCGGCGCTTGAAAAACACAAGCCTCTTCTGGATAATGTGGACAAGTTAAGAGAACTTTTGGAACTCTCAGTAGTGAGTAGAGTTCGCACTCAACCTCCACAATGTATGAAATGTCAAACACCCTGTACTCATTGTAAAACGGGGGTTTTGTTCTCAGGTTAGCACTGTTTAGTTTTAACTGTTTATTTTATCCATTTGTTTGCACAGTCAAGAAGATTCTTCTCTTTTTGTTTACACAATGAAGTAAGTAACATTCATAATCCTAATTTATCCAAAGTTTTGAATTTTGTTTTCAATGCATAGCTATAATTTGGATATCTGATATTATAGAGTCTCTAAACAAGCTACCTCATATATTATAAAATACCTAGTTCAAAGCAAAAGATATTGGGGAAGTCAACATTTAGTTTAGTCAATGAAATTGGCCTATTTTGAAAGGATAAAAAACCTCACATGATAAAACAAAATCTATTTATTGTTTTTAAACGTTAGATATGGCAGAATAGCATCTCCAATAATGTCGTGAACGACTTGAGATTTTAGGGGTTTTTAAAAACTAAAATAGAAAAAGAGATGAGAGAAATGTGTGCTTTGTGCCATACATATACCTACGTTACAGGGTGTAAATAAATGTATGGACAATAATTCAGGAGAATATACCTTAGTACAATTTAGGTCTGATTCAATCCTGAGCGCACGATTAGCTCAGTGGTTAAGCACTTGCTTGCCATGCGGAAGGTCCCGGGTTCGATCCCCCGTGCCGACAAAAATTTGTATTCTTAATTTGGTTACAATTGTTTGTAAGGGATACCTTCCGGTGCGCTCGTGTTGACCCAGCACCTAAATGGGAAGTATTGTGTCACTTCTCGCCCATCAGAGGGGAGGCATACTACGGGATGGGCAGGCTACAACACAGACCACAAGCGTCTACAGTAGCTCCTGTTTCATGGCTACGAAATAAAAAAGGCTGTGAAACACTCATCTTTAGAAAGAAAAAAAATCCTATAAAAAATCCCGAAAAATGATTCCTCTCCTTTCCAGGAGCTGTCAAAATTAAATTTCAAGAGTTAGATCAAAATAACACTTGATTTTTTTCGACTTTAAAAGCTCTTAAAAGGGTGGGGAATCATTCTACGGGATTTTTTTATGGAAATAAACCCCACCTTAATTATTATATCCAGGAATATGCTCCCGAATTATTGTCCATACTTTTATTTACATAATATATTTAGGATAATTCAACACTAAAATAAATGCTAATAAAAAAATACAATTAAAATGATTCAAGATATTTTGATGTATTATATCAAAAAATCTTAAACTATTTTTAATATTCCTGGGAATCTGCCTAGTAGTTATGGTTCTCAGGTCTTCTTTTTATTACACGTCCCCAAGCTAGATATACTTTATTAGAAGTTACCTAATTTTTTAATATGTATTTTCTGTACTAGGTGGAATCGATTCAACTGTGATAGCACTCCTAGCCCATCAGTTTGTTCCTATATCAGAGCCTATTGATCTACTCAATGTGGCTTTCGAAAAAAATCAAAACTTCAACGTTCCTGATCGAATCACTGGAATGAGTTCTTTGAAAGAATTAAAAGATCTATGTCCTGACAGAGAGTGGAATTTTATTGAGGTAAGTAATGTTTTATTGCCTTTACCCTGAAAGATGCTTCAGGGATGAAAAAAATGCCGTTAAGGTGGCTTTTTCTTTTTCAAAACAATGCACTATGAATGCGAATATTTTTTCCGAAATTCCAAAAATTACATGTAAAAAAAAACATGAAAAGACCAAGAATCCTGACAGTACAAAGAAAAAGAAAGTCTTCATCAAAAATTAAAATCTGGAATAGTTGTAAAAATCAATCGATATTTTGTGTTTTCTTTTTAAAAACAGCGGGTCTAATACTGAAGTACTCATACTCCGTGAATATAACTAAGTCCCTTTGATTTCAGATCAATGTGTCACGAAGAGAGTTAGAAGAAAAACGTATCTCTCATATCAGAGATGTGATCTATCCTCTAGATACTGTGTTGGACGATAGTCTAGGCTGTGCTGTTTGGTTTGCTTCTAGAGGACAGGGTATTCTCCACTCGTGTGATTATGTCTCGCCAGCTCGGGTATGTGTGTACTCTGAATATCTTGTTTTCTTTATATGTATATTCTAGCCTCTAGGCCCAACTGTCTTCATTACCCCAATACATCATGATGAAATGGAAGAGACATTGTCTTATTAGTAAATGACTAAAGAGGGTCTAGAGTGCGTGAGAGGCAACAAATCCCTTGGGATACTTGTTCAGGAGAGTGAGAGTATACCTATACATACATACTAAAAGTTTCACTTTTTAATTCTTCTCTCCAACAATGACTTTTTAAATTTATTTTGATTGATCTTGGGGTTTTACCTACATATTATACATTAGGGGGAGACGGAAATTGATTTCCATGAAATTTTCGCCAATCGAAATTCCGCCACTGGCAGCTCCACCAATTACTTTTTTGAAAAAAATCTCTTGGATTTGGGGTTTTAATTATGTTTTAGGGGGGTCAACTCTTATACATTTTTTGATATCTTCAGCTGTTTGACCATAAACCCCTAAACCCACGAAAAACGTAAACGCCATTATCAATCAAAATAAGTTTCAAATGTCGTTGGAGCCTTCTAGGGTGGAATTAAAAAGTGACATATTTTTAAAAATAGTTGCTCTTCTCGGACCATACATATATCTCAAAAACAGCCAGGATTTTTTAAAAGTAGCAAATAATCAAATTTTCAAACTAAGGTGACATCAAAATGTATGACCTTGTAAATAATTCACCGTGCAAGCGTTGGAGGCTAAATTTTACCGTTCAAACTTCGTTGTTGCATAGGTCCTATTGTTGGGTATGGGTGCAGACGAACTCCTGGGAGGTTACACCAGACATCGCAATATACTTCGGCACTGTGCTAATGACTGGTCGGCACTGCGGGCACAATTAGAACATGAGGTGAGTTGTATTTTTTTTTCAGGTGTAAACTATTGATATATTTGTAGTGCATACTATGCAAGTATTTAGAGGTTAGACGTTAGAAAAACGCCAAACTATTGGTGGACCGACAAATGTGGCCTTAATAATTTTTAGACATCAAGTTCTAGTCTTTTCTTGAGAGATAAAATAATCAATACCATTTATAGTGCACTAGCCGCCTTGCTGCTAGGCCTGCAATGCGTTCACCAAGGCATGGCTGTGCTGGTGAAAGCAACATGACTGAAAGCAGTACAGCGAAACTTCCTCGGAAAACTCGGTAACTTTGGCAGCTTGTTAGAGCGGAAAAAAAAGGTTAAATTAAAAAATGATCTCAGTAAAAGGTAGTCAATTTTAGTGGTTCATTACCGTTCTCAAAAATATATGGTTCCATTTAACACTTTCCGTGCCGGTGTTACCGTTTGGTAACACCTGTTCAGAAAAATGGTGTTACCATTTGGTAACACCGAAGACATCTACTTCTCGACCCCGGTGTTACCTTTTGTTAACACCTTACATGGAATAGTGTTACCAAATGGTAACACCGGCACAGAATAAGAAAAACTTCAAAAAAATTCAAGCCTGTGCCGGTGTTACCATTTGGTAACTCCGGCCAAATATCGCTACGGCACTGGGCAATAATTTCAAAATGAGTCTCCGGCATGGAAAGTGTTAAATTTCTGAAGTTGACCTCAATCTAACCTTGAAAAAATGTCCGCGGTCACCATCAGTTTTCCACTTAGATTTAAAGAAGAATTGTTCAGAATATTTTTTCTGTAGAATAGTTTTCGATTAATCGCACTGCTTCGTTTAAAATGAGGCACCCTGTAATAACAATATAAAGTCGGAATCCCAGTGAGTGGAACATTTTGTCTCACAGCGTTCTTTCAGAATCAAATGAGATCAAATCCCACTGAGTGGAGCATTGCCTTGCAACTATTCCCATTCAAGATTTGAGTCAAAATGTTGCGAAAAGACGAAAATATTTATTCTATCTCATTTGGAATAAAGAGATCCTTTATTACAGTAGCTGTTTCGGTGTCATTGTATTCGAACCACCCTGGCTACCTGGATCAATCTGTAAATCCATAAGCTACCTAGATTACTAGACCAACACCTTATAACCATTTACAACCACCAATTTTGTTCGCTACATTGATATTAATTAGTGATGTTGTCATATCTGTTTGATTGTGAAGGTGGTCAACATTGCCAGACGAAACCTAGGTCGAGATAATAGGGTAGTGTGTGACCACGGACGTCAAGCCAGGACACCTTTCCTGGATGAACGAGTTGTAGCTTTCCTCCTAAGTCTTCCCTCCTGGCAGAGGTAAGAGAAAGAAAGTTTTTATCGGCTATAACAGAGCAGAACCAGTGGTAACACTCTATCTAGGTCCTAATTTTATCAATCATCACTAAAGCCAAGTTCAGAAACATCACTAAAGTTTATCCAATTTCAGTATTGAGAGGAAAAAATAGCTGTGTGGCGGAATGATAGTCAAACAAAATAATACAAGATATTGCATACAGGGACCGGCATAAGCCTGGCAAAGGCTGAATATTTTCCGATTGGCATTAGGTACAGAATTGAAACTTTGAATCGTCAAATGGTTTTTTTTTTAAATACTAGGGGGAACTTTTAATTTACAGGGCGAACCCCAGGTCGACTTTTTTTAATAAGACACCCCACTTTTGATTTTTTTTTATTGATCTGCATCATTTTCGATAATCACACCAGTTAGCAGAATATCTTCCTCTCCTATTATTGATAATAAATAATTATTTACATACGAGTTAAAATCTCGTAGTTAAAATCTAATATGAAAAAGTATTTTTTTTCCACACACCAACTAAAACTAAAATGTTGTATCTTGTTGGTCAACAAAAAAGCGTCCACACTGAAAATTCCGGTGGGGGCGGAGCTTTAAGCTGCGTCAAAGAAAACAAACTTACATTAAAGGTCTTGGTAAAAAATAGAAAATATCATGAACTCCGCGTCATTGATTCTCTAAATTGTAAACATTCTAGAAAATCGATGAAAAAATAAACATAAAAAGATATTGGACAGCGCCACAGGGGATTTTTTTTCAAAAGACCAAAACAAATTATTTATTATCCAAAGACGTCTATTTGAGGAACCTTTGATTACTTCAAAGGTTGTCATACTTTTGTCTCACAGCTTTTTCTTTCGCCTTAAAACACAATAAATTTGCAGAAAATGATGTATTATATCCAGTGTAAGTTTTCCAAAACACGGGACCCGTGGCACGTGCTGCTATTGTTAATCCGGCGCCCTGAAGCTGGCTATTCCCGGCCCAAACTAGGCTGTGTGAGTTTCATTTGGGTAGCTGGTTGGTTTGTTTCGAGTAAATGGAGCGAATGAAAGGAACATTAAACCACCCCTCCCCCCAAAAAAAAACAAACAATTAAGTAAAAATAACGCTAAATTCTCACATGTCAAATTTCAAGTATCATAAATATCAATTTCCAGGTGTTGGATTACTGAAGATCTGCCTGCCAGTGTAGGGGACAAGTTACTATTGCGAATGCTTGCTTGGAAGTTGGGGCTCAAATTAGCTGCTAACCTACCTAAGAGGGCACTGCAGTTTGGTTCCAGAATAGCCAATAGTCGGGAGAAGGGCAATGCTGTGAGTGAGCGATTGTAGCTCACAAGAATAACCTGGTA
This sequence comes from Bactericera cockerelli, assembly GCA_024516035.1. Classification (NCBI taxonomy): domain Eukaryota; kingdom Metazoa; phylum Arthropoda; class Insecta; order Hemiptera; family Triozidae; genus Bactericera; species Bactericera cockerelli. The sequence continues at coordinate 30,227,242 of CM044959.1, forward strand.
CAGAAAAATAAAAACCACAGTTATAGAATAGGAAAAAAAATAATAGTAACAAATTAATATTATTGAATAATAAGTAGGAATTCTAAAAATTAGGGACATTTCAAACACAAAATAATTATTAGTATTGTCATCAAAAATGATGTTTAATAATAAAATGCGAATACAAACTTAAATTTGGTGCTAATCTAGATAAGATTTGACTATTTTTGTCCGATTTCATCTAATCTAATACATATTATTATGTAAAAGCGTTCTAGGAACTGTAGAGGGTAGGAAAAAACATTTTCTATGTTGTTTTTCTTTTTATCTTTACTTATTTCCATCCCAGTAATAAAATGGTGCATATTGTCTTCTTATAAAAGTTTGTATGCGCATTACAAATCCAATCATTATAAAACGTTTTAATTTACTTACTAAATATCTAAAATACTATCTTTCATTATTTTGATTTCTATTTAATTGAAAATTATTTCATTATATTGCGTTCATTTTCTTTCACATTTCACAGCATTCTCCAATTTGGAGTTTTCAACAGACTAAGGAAATGAAATACAAAAGCCACACATAATATATTTTTTAGAACTTTCAATGTAAGTGTACAATAAATAACATTTAGAGAAGAAAAAAATGCTTTAAAAAGAATTGTCTTTTAATAATACTTTTAATTTCTTAGTCAGCCTTGGTAAATAACAAATTTTAGATTTGGCCATTCAAAATGGCCAAGTCTAAAGCATAAGCCAGCTAAGTTCGGACTTAGTGGGTGACAATTCCCATCCAGGATCGCTCAGGTTTATGTAGGTAGTGGTTTGTGAGTTTCAGTAAAAAGGCGTTGAAAGTTAAACCCTCGTCTCAGACTCTCAGATGACTATCATTATTCATCATCATGGAGTAGTATCATTGTGTTCGATGGTCGCCAAACGCCAAAACGAAAAAGTATTTTTGTATACCATGCCTAAATGTATATTAAAACTTTGAACCAAAAAGGTGTCAAACCTTTCGAGGGCTGGAACGGGTTTATATAAATATACAGGGTGTGTATAAACTTTCACCCCACTCGGCGGCCAGGCAGTACAGCCACCTCAAAACTAACAGTATCCGAAAAAGTTTAGTGGTTTTTTTTTTTTGTTGAAACATCTGGTTAAGAGGATTTCATATCAAAAAGTTCAATGGATGACTCACTTGCACCAATATTTTTTATTGGCTCTATCGAAAAAGTTCAAAGTGTTATAAACCACAGTGTGATACATAAGTTATCATATTTGTGTTAGTCACTTTCGTGATATCACAATTACTCAAACTCACTTTAATAAATCTACGCTGAAACCGGGACTTGAACCACCGACCTCCAGGTTACAAGTCCGACGCCTTATCGATCAAGCTACTGAAGTCGGTTTGTGATACATCAAATGAGTGTAGTTTTTCATGTTAAATCACGGAGTGGCATTGGTTTTTCCATAATTTATACGTCCGGATCCACAGCTAGTGTTCGAGCGAGATTATCGGTTGTGAACAATTTGATCACGAGCTGTATGGACAGACGTGTAAAACATGGAAAAACCCAATTTTACTACGTGATTTAGCATAAAAATTTACACCGATTTGATGTATCAGACTCTGGGTTTTAACACTTTTATTCCGAAGAAAAGTCCATGATTTTGCCGCAGGGTTGATAAAGAATCGAGTGAGGGGTCGATTATTTGTAGAATTTAACATAGATTTCGAATACCAAATAATAAATAGGTTCTAAAAAAATTCCGCTAAAAAAATGGACAAACATGCGTTGGAGCTAAATTCAGAAATTCAATCCGTTTCGGGACTTATCGTAAACTCTGTAAACATGACATAATATGCGACTAGGGGCAAAATTAATAGACATTCTATAACTCAAGTCATTGCTAAGCTTCGGTTTTCCCTATCTTACTCAGTACGCAATCCGTGACTTAGCGCCACAGAGGTATTACAAAAACGTCTATTAATTCCGCCCTAGGATTTATTTATGAGTACTAGTCTCATATTATGAATTTATAATTTTTTACATACTGGATGTCAAACTTGTTGAATTTATTACATAAAACACATTAAAAATAAGTTTACTTAAGTTTTTACGTTATGAAGTATATAAATTATAGGTACATTATATAGTTTGCCAAAAAAAGATAATAACTTTAATATAAGAATTTTTCCACGCAATAAGTTAATTCAAGAGAAAAGTAAGTGCACAAGGTATGTAAGGAAGCAGGCAGGTACTAAAACAAGTACCAAGTCATTGTTAAGCAGGTATAAAAAAAGATATTACAGCATCTATTAGCAAAAACAATTTAAGTAGATACGTATATAAATTTAAAAAAACTTATAATAATTTCACAGCAATACCAAAAAATTAGGTATATATGAATAGATATATAATTAATTAATATCAGTACAAACTATCATACACATGTGAATCCTATAAGGAAAGATAATTCATAACGTGATTCTATGGATATTTACGTGTTGAATGTATTTAGGACGATCTCAAAAAGCAAGAGTGTATTAGGTTAAGAACTGAAGAAATAATACAGAATAGGACTCGAGTCTCTTTATTCCGGCAATTGTTTTAGTGGTAAACTTGCAAATGTATGAGACAAACATGGTGCACTGGGTGGGATCCGAACTATCGAATTCCCACATTCCCCGCTAAACACACAAGCGCCTTAACCACTTCGATCACCTATGCACGGTCAAAGGAATTCTATAGTTCTATTCAAAATGTCTTCTTTTAAATGAACAAGATTTTCTATTTATATTTTTTACTATTTCATCTTGTATTTGATCTTTACTCGTATTTAATTTTGTGATTCCAATAAAGATAAATTTGTCAGGCAACAACTTTCTTTTTAATCAACTTGGTAGACTTTAAAAAAAATCAACTTGTTAGATTGATAATAACAAACTAATTTTTCAAAATCTGACTGAAGTTGCTGTGATTGTATTTTGCATCATCACATTAATATGTTGAGATTCAGACATTAACACTTAAATCCGTAAAAAAGAAGAAATCCTTTATTAAGCATTAATGGCACTGAGTTTTTGGTTCTCTGAACTTCAAACATCCCAGGACAGCTGTTGTGGACCTCGTCAGATGGGATCTGTATTCAGTGCCATTAAGGCAGTACAGAGTTTCTTCTTTTTGATAATGTATTGTATGGTACAAAGTAAAATTGCTTACAAAATAATTTATCATAAGGTTTTAAAACTAACTCGCTTGGGTACGTTTGACAAATACGGTACCAGCTTTGTCAGGCCAAAAAACAATAATACAGACCGTTGGAATCCTTAACCAAGATATTGTTAAGGGCATCCAGCCGTAAAATGTGGAAGTAGGAGTGTCAGAACCAACCAACCTTAACCATGAAGAAAAGGTTGACCAATACCAACCGCAAGTAAGTAGGTTTGGTAAAAAGCAAAGTTAAAGAAGAAAAAGAAGAAGAAAACAAACTCCTTGTTAAAGGATCAGTAACAATGTAAAACTAAAAATATGGTGCAAGAACGTTTTCCTGATTCCTTTTTCCTTACTTAATGAGTAATTACAAAATGTATGTATTTATCTATTTTATTTCAATTTAATTGTTTACATTGTTTCCATTTTTTTCATTCTTTTATATTAATTATTTCATTAACCTCATCCAGCCTGGGTTGGGCCGGAATTATTTAAATTCTCAAAAATACAAAAACACCTTCGGGAACAACTTGAACAAATAACTTGAAATCCGTTTGTAAAACAACTTTCTAATAATTATAAACTTTAATGTATTCAAATAAAATTTCATCACACATAATAGAAAAAAAATTCGTCAAAATTGGTTTTACCGTTCAGGATTATTACAATAAAAGCAGTTTAGTAAGTTAAAGGTCGCGTGTCCTCATCTTCAAGATTCGTAAGTTCTAATTCTAAGTTAATGAATTTAAATTGGAATCATTTACAATACGTGCAGCACATATTTATGTGTGCTCTTTTGCGGTATTTGTTGGATAGTTTTTGAGATTTGGGTTACAAGGGAAAAATAACAGACCACCAGACTAGCACAAAGCCCAAAATCGCTCAGAAAGTTACAAGATATCCAAAGAAAAAAGAAAAAAAAAATTGAAAAGTTGAGAGAAAAAAAAACGAACACGAGTACTTCTGATATGCTTAAAAGCAATACATACCATAACTATTTTTTCTGATGGCTTGCATATGGCAAAATAACTAAAATCTATTTCACAGCCTTTGATAAACAATTCTAAACACATTTAATATCTGACATACTCGAAGTTGAGGAAGTTACAACAGAGGAGGACGACAAGGTTGCAGGCAAGTAATCATTGGCTTGGAGTAGGAACTGACCGATGGTGTGATAGTAGCCAGAACACTTCCACGTATCATTATGAGAGCCTGACTCAAACAAGCAATCTGCTTGAGAATACTGCCACTGTTCTCGTGAAGCTTCACCATCATGGAGGGGGGCACAAGATGATCGTTGAGCCCCACAATGAAGAAGGTTGGATTTGATACACGCTCAATCTTCCAGTGGGAAAGAAACTGAAAAGGGCCAAAAAAAATTGTAATCAATAATTAAAGAAAAAAACAGTTAATTTTGGGGTCATGATAAATTATTATTTATGGTAAAAAAAATTGATATTTTTGATAACATATTATTATTACTATTGATTGTCTGTAAAAATATTTCAAGATATTAAAATGTAATCAAGATAAAACTGACAATTAATCCCTGGAACATTAATCCTAGATTTTTTTTAATTAGCATTTTAAGACATGATTTTACATAGAATGCTACATATCGGTCATTTTGAAACGACACCTAGGTAAAACAGGTAATTTTTCCTACATAATTAGGGACGATTGTAAAACAGTAATTTAATGTAAATCCTATTTAGTAAAAGTTTATGATGATATCTCGTAACGATAAGAGATAGAAAAATAATGGAAAAATCGTCTTTCATGATGATTTTACATTTTACACATTTATCATATTATGTATATCCATTTCTGACAGACTTGAAAACTCCTGATGAGTTTTATAAACCTCTACCTCTCAGAGAGTAACTCATATTGCTGTTGGTCAGGGTAATAGATAATAACACTCTTTAGACTCTTTATGAAATTAACCACCAGGCGAGGTTAATGGTCAAAGCATTTTCTACCACATAACCCTCAGAGTCTTGTTATCATGTGGTGGTCACAAACTCAAATTAATTATGAAAAATTCATGCACTGGTTGGTTCCAACCAACGGACCCCTACGCTACCTTGATTACCAGACTAGCGCGTTAACCACTTGACTACCAGAGACAAATCTACGACAGGGTATCTACGCATGTCACGTCCTAAACCCTTTGCCTCCCCCGTTTCCATGGGACCAATGTCATACCATCAGGTCTTTTGCCATCTTGTCTAAATAGACCTGATGGATCAAGAACTGATGGAATATGACATGATCCCAAGGCACGTTTGAGAGTTTGGTTCAGTTTGTTATATATGGCATAAATACCTATCCCCACTTTTGTTGCAACTTAATACATGCTGTCCTGTTTTATCAACTTCTATTCCACAATGTCATGTATATGCTTGACATATTTCCGCACCTAATCTTAAGGCTACTTTACTGCAACGCGTAAAGAAACATTGTCCAAGAGACATCCTACATTTTAGATTGACATTGCTTGATCCAAACCCGATTCCTTAGATCCTAAACCCATAAGTCTAGCTTTGTCTCCCAAAGAGATGCAGAAGAAATTAAACTGTCATATTTTTATTGTTTGATAAGAGAGGATAATCCCAATCTTTCTGAAAAGTTTTAAAAAATTTGGACAAGTCATCTAAGAGCACAAACTCAATTGTTCCATTTTTTCGAAAGAGTTCCATCATTACATTGCACTGACCCCAAAGAAAAATGATGAGAAGATGGATACAAGAGACATCCAGACAGAAACAGAATTCAAAGAAGCCAAGAAGGCAGGTAATGAATGCATTTTCTTCTGTTAGTCGGAATTTTCATAATAATTTAAAAAAAAATAATAATAAATTTTCAACATTATTAATACATAATATGTATAACTTACTTTATTTTTAAAACAAAACAGTGGCATCTTCCGAAGAACTTTCCATTTGAGAAGCAAGAGTGCCATATCAGGAATACTAGTAAATGTGTTTTCAACAAGTAGACACCAAATCTTGGAAGCATATTCTGGCCTGGCCAATAGATCAATTGCAACTGCCCCACCTGATGAGAAATAATTAGGTGAAAATGATACAAAATATTACTGACAAAGACAAAACATAATAAAATTGATTGTGATGCCAGACATTTCGGACACAAAAATGATGTCAGAAGGTAAAAGCAGTAACTAGATCTACCATAATTTTATCTGGAAACCCTATCCAAATTTAGGGTACTCGTTCTTACGCATGGGCAAAGAGCCCAAGGTGGCAGTTTGAAAGAGACAGAAAAGAAATTGCGACTGCTTTCAGGTTTTGGTCAATATACTTTTATAGACAATTTAATTCATGAGCAATGAACGTTTTACTTCAGATAATTTCTAATATTAGAAATCGGAAGTGACGTGGCGTATCGGCCAGCCTCTGTGGGGTAACAGTTGGGACTACTGCCCATAGTCCAGAAACACTGAGTTCGATTCGATTCCCAGGAGAAGCACACTTTTCACACCGAAAATTCTGTTCCCTTCGAACACATGAGGCTGGCATTTCCGGCTCTACTCAGGCTGGGTAAGGTTAATGTGGTTCGCCGGTACGATTCCTAGCGAATGGAGGGTAAAACGTCCTATTCAGGACGTTAAATCAAATAGAATCGGCGTTAGGAAAGGCATCCAGGCGTAAAAATGTACCACAACCAACTAACTTCAACCATGCGGTTGAACAAAGTTTTATTGTGATAATATGAACTAAAGACTTAAAATAATGAGCGAATTTTTTTTCTTCACAATATTTCACTCGAAATCGTGCTTCTGATATATGGCGTCTCATTGTGAAGAATGATCTATTTTTCCTCGGACAGCGACTGGCTATTGTTTTATTCTCTCTTTCATTTACTTTTTTCTTTAAAGAAGATAATTATATTCCTTTAGCTGTCCACATAAATTGAAGGAAAAATATGATATTGTCGGTAAGAAAAGGCCTTTTCTTTTTTCAAGTTTCTTTTTCTTCTATTAAGGCCCTTTAACTTGTTGATTGCAAGTCGTTCGCGCGTTTGAGTTTATACATGGGGATACTGTAGTCAATTTGCTCTTTAATCTCAAAATGGCAATTTCGGGCAAAATTTTAAAAGCTTATCTTAAGGAAGAGAATGCAGAATTTTGTAAGTACTCAACCTCATTGTACTCAGTTGGAAATTCTATATTTACGAAACTACTATAGAAGAATTTGAAAATGGGTAAATTTTTGATTTATGGCATCCTAGCTCTGAGGTCTGCCTCATTGTGTGACATATTTGTAGATGGTTAGTTCTATTTTGATGAAATTTTTAGAGCTGCTGGGAACAATTAAATTGAAGGTCCTATCCAAGCATTTGCAACTTAGATATAGATATAATACATCACTTATCAGCAAAGGTATTTATGTAAGTCTATATGTACTGTGTAATAACATTTTGCAATAATCAGCTAAAAAATCGTTTTTACTGTACTTTTATTATTTTTTGTGTTCTTTACATTTAAGATTTAGAACAAAATTAAGAAGAGGTTATAATATTTGAATCAGTTCATGCAAAAACGACATCAATCACATTTTTTTGGAAAATGGTGTTTTCATAGATTTTGGATCTCGGAAGGTAAACGCACAATTCTATATCAAAACTACATCATTCTGCTACTCCCTTCCTATATAAACACGTTTCTATAATTTTCGTTCCATGCAAGAACGACATACATCCGGGATTGATGTGGTTCTTGCATGTAATCTGTAGAATTGGTGTATCCTGTCTGTGTGTGTGTGAACAGAATATCTCAAGAACGGTAAGAGCTAGAGACTTGAAATTTGGTATGAAAATCAATTTTATACACCAGACGTACCACAAAACTTTTGGTTGAAATCGGCCGCAAAATGCGGCCGCAGGGCCGCAAAAAATTGCCCGCAAGCGCCGCTTCTATGAGTTGGTTAAAGATACAAAAAAGTTAAAGAACAACATTTTCTTAGATTAAAAAAATAATAGGGGTCTCTTCATATCATTTTTTTGATATCTTGAACTTTTCAGACCTCGGCCCAAATTTACCACTATCTTGGGGGGGACCCGCTTTGACTAACTTTTTTATTATTCATCCTAGATAGGGATTGTGACATATCAAATCCAATGATTTTGAGGTGCTGATTACGAATTTGGAATTGATTTACAGCTGTTACCGTTGAGTCACGAGTGGCGGAGTTCAACTTCTTTTCGGGGATAAGGAAAGTTGTGTGATGTTTACACCAGATTTCTTTTTATATATATAATTTTTATGATTCATATTTTTTTGTTTTTGTTTGAAATAACAATAAAATTCGAAGTGTACGTGTGTTATTATTTATAATATTTTCGATATTTGCAAAAACAGCATCATTCCACAACCTTTGAATGGCTATTTCTTTGAAATGGCACTACATATCTGACCAAAAATTATATAGAATGGTTTTTTTTGGCAAGTCCTTACGATTACATATTTTTTCTTTTTTTTCTTATGGACAAAGAATGAATAGGAAAGTTTTTTTTTGATATTCCAAAAGTTTACTCTTTTGGAATGATGTCGTTTTTGCATGTACCGATTCATTTGGGCTTTCTATCTAAATCAGCAAAGTAGCTTTTGAATTCATTCAACTCAAGATGGCTCATGAATTCCAAACTAATATTATAATAAATAATATCTCCAATTTTTAATAATGATATTATTAACATACCAAGGGATCTTCCAAAAACTACAATCTTCTTGTGGTTAATATCATTTCTAGACATTAGATAATCTATGGCTGCCATTGCATCCATGCAGAGGCCTTCTTCTGAAGGGCATCCTTGAGATTTACCATAACCTCTGTATTCTACCATTAGTATATTGCATTTAAGCTTACTATAAAGACCAGCTGCATTGTGCAATCTGAAAGAAAATAAAACATGGAGAATTACATGAGTTCAAAATTTAAATTTAACTACCAGAAATTCAAATGATACTTTGAAATTGATAATATTTTTTTTCTTTCACTTTGCCTTATCCTGATCATACTTGGGGTCAGCATTGTTCAACCTCATGGTTGAGGCACATGTTTTATGATTGAATGCCCTTCCTAACACCAACTATTCTATTTGATTTAACATCCTAATTGAGACAGGGGCTCTACCCTCCATTTTATAAAAAATATAAAATTTATTTATTTTATAAAACTCTATTCTACCATTTCTACCATATAAAACAAATTTGAAGAGAATTGGTTAGAATATAGCAATAGTGAAAAGTCAATAAATTTACAATGTGAACCAATTACAAACAAGGAAGTAAATTAAAATGCTCCAATTATTTTTTAACATTGTCTTCTGATGGACACTATATCAAAATTGTAGCTTCATAAACTAATAAGGTTTTTCTTCATATCTGTAATAGACATATCTTCATAATATATTGTCAGTAGTAAAAATAGTAGACAGAAATTAGAACAAGGATTACCTGTGTCCTATATTTCCTGCATTCCCATGAAGATATACAAGGGTCATGGTATCAAACTTTTCTTTGATATCTGGCTGAGGAATGAAATACAAGTGAATTTTTGTACCATCTAAACTTTTCACAAATAAGCTCTCATATGGCAATCCATGCATTGAAGGCAAAGCTACAAATACTCTAGAATGAGAGGGTTGTTCAGGAAAATATAAAAAGAAGTCTTCCATGTTGTAAACCATGCCAGAAATTATACCTGAAACAAAAAGAGATACCATAATGGGTGATTCTTTGTTGATAAATAGTACTTTAATTTTGGCATATATGCCCAATATAATTTGGATACATTTGTCTTTCCAACAAAGCCAACATCTTGGCTTCATTCTAGAATGCAATTTCACTCACCTTTTCAAACATCTATTTACCCAATCAGAGTGTAGTTACAAATTGGATGCAATAAACAAATTCAAAAGTGGATCATTCCATTGAATATTTTCAGCACCCCATGGGCACCAAACCCACATTTGTGGTATTTCTGTTAATGCATTAATTTAGTTTAGGACTGAATACAAAGTTTTGGTTTCTGTCTTTAACCATTAAAAAAAAAAAAAAAAAAAAAAAAAAAAAAAAAAAAATGCCAAGGGGTGCCTCAGACTTTGTGAACACACTGTATGAGAGCTATTGTTTTGATTAGTTTGTGTAGCTTTGGGAATAACTTTGAGAACTTTTTCAGTATCTGTTGCAGTTTACAAGATAATAGACATTGAAGATTCTGCAAAACACAATTAAATGCATCTTGGCCAATAACTTCACTATTCAGTTTGCCATTTATATGACAATTTCGGGGAATTTTTAAATAATTGAAAAATATTAGAGAGGATATGTTATTTTAGGGACAGTTACACCATGGGTAGGGGGGAACTCTGAGAACTTTTTTGATATGTTATGGGTTACAAGATAATTGACATAAGATTTTCAGAAAACAAGAAAATAACTAAAAATTGCAGTTTTGAGTTTTTTACATTTTGTGAACTTGATCTAGCCTCCTGCAAACATTAGTTTACCTTATTTTGGCCAAAATCACAGTATTAAGCTTGTTGTGTTAACTAGAGATTTACCATGAAGATTTTTATACATATCAGTGTAGAAGTGGCTATTTAGTTATTGAATCCTTCACCAAAGTGCCTTATATTCACTTACCTGAGAGGGTCAATGAGAACAAGCAAAATGCAAGAACACCACCATAGGCCCAATAAATAAGGAAGCATGTGAATATGGCAGCACTTGAGAATGCATAGAACTTGAGAAATGCTGACATCAGGTATAATTTTATTTTACTCAAGGTAAAAATTGGCTGCACAGTGCTACTGCTGTCTGACTGAATAGTCACACAGGAATCAGTCTCCATGGTGTTTGACAGCACAGCTTTAACTTTGATTAATTTTAATTATCTTGATTAGCAAAGATTATTAAACACAGTTCATCATTATTTTCCTCTACATTGTTAACACTGATGAAATATGAATGATCTAAATAAATTACAACCTTCTCATGTTGGTGGACAGTACTATTCTTGGCTTTTCTTCATGTTGTGCTATAACACTGTATAGGTATAGTTTTACTACAGAGAAGGATCCTTTGCATGGATATTTGGATAACTAGGGCAATAATTCCATTGAGCCTTTTGTTTATAGTTTTATACCAACTACAGAAACTGGATATAACCGCAACTGGACACTATAAAAGAATTTCAAAGAATAAAAGAGGACATATCACACCTCTTATCACAAACCTAAACAGTCTCTCTGTTCAGGTTCTTGTATTTCTTGATATGTGGTAGATAAACTTTGAGAGTTTGAGAAAAACCAATCAAGTTCATCTTATCAAACCAAAATTATTAGAAAAAAGCGCATACGCATTAAAAAAAATCTGGTCTTTGCTCATCAGAGCCAAAATGGCAACAGTGTACTGCAATAAAATAAATAATCACTGTTGCCAAGTTTGCTTTTTCATTGTCCTTTTTTAATGCGCACACATTTATAACGATCCCACGAAAACACAGTTCGTGTGCAAAAGATGCCAAGAAAATAACGATGACGAAATTGCAAATTTTAAAATTACTTTCCTCTGAAAGTTTATGCATACTCTTAAAATTTACAATGTCTTTTTAATGATATTAGGACAATTTTTGTTCCAAATTTCATAGCTCTATGATCAATTGAACCGAAGATATGAGGGTGTGAAAAACCGGGTGAATCGGTTCGTGTAATGCATAGATTTAGGGCGGAATTAATAGACAACATCAATAACTTAAGTCGTTGGTAAGTGTCGGTTTTCCCTATCTTACGCAGTACGCAATCCATGACTTAGCGCCACAGAGGTATTACAAAAACGTCTATTAATTCCGCCCTTAGAATAATAGATATCGTACAGTTGACACAAAAGTGAAGTCGATTTTGAGAAAGAGATTGAGAGCACTCTGGTGAGCATTTTGGGCGCTATAAGGGCAAAACATTGGAAATTTTACACTGGTTCTTATGGAAAAACCCGACCCTTTTGTAGTTTCCGAATTTATTAATTTTCTTTTCTCTCTATAATTTTACGCGAGTTTTTTTTGTTTTGAAATCTCCACTTTCTAATCTTCAAGATGGTAACTTTTGCTGCGCGTATGGCTGTACCAACCGATATAATAAGAATTCTGAAATACACTTCCAGAAGTATTTTTGATTATTCCCACGGAAACACAATAAATTGAACTTAGGGCGGAATTAATAGACAACATCAATAACTTAAGTCGTTGGTAAGTGTCGATTTTCCCTATCTTACACAGTACGCAATCCTTGACTTAGCGCCACAGAGGTATTACAAAAACGTCTATTAATTCCGCCCTTAATTTACCTTTCAATGTATTTTAATCATAGTTTGGGGTATCAAATAGTCATAAAACGATTTATAAGCATGATTATATCCAGAAGCTATCATGTTAGAGGATTTTAAGCACCCTCTGGAGTGGTATGAACGTCTTTTTCCATTGTAAAGGTCTCAGGTAGTATAATAATAGAGTAAATCCTTCGTAAAAATATCGTGGACTGATAACGATAGCTGATAGTGATAAAAGTAAAAATCAGTTTCAATTGCTATTATTTAAATTTTCCCGCGAAAAAATATCGAAAATGAGAGGCTTAAACATTTGGCAATATTTCGACAATGAAAATATTAAACGACGAAAAAAATACTGACAAAGGTGTAGAAAAGACCATATAACCGAATTTGTTTCGAGAAGTTTTCATTAAATTGTATGGTTTGATCAGTAATCAAAGACGAAAATCGCTAAAATTACATTGCGAGTTGCGAGTATAGGGAATTCTGTTTTTTTGCCCTTACGGGCTCACGGCAACGCTGTGAGCCTTGGCTTCAGCTGTGATTACACAGGGAACATAGGGAGTTGTTTATCTATTATTTTAAATCTATGGTGTAATGATACACTGGAACTTGGCCTAGCGCATTGCCGTGCGCTCAGATTTTTTGTAAAATATTATTATTTTAAAACATTTGCCTGAAAAGGAACTGATATCAATCAAATGAATGCCAAGTTCTTGAAAACTTAATATTATTTGCGCACAGAAGAATCTCAAGCACAGAAATCAAGCTATGCCTTGCAATTCACCAGGCCAACTTCCAGCAAGCACAATAGTACATCTTTAAACGAGGCGAGTCAGCAAGTCACAAGATTTTTTTCAAACACATCCCCAGATAGCATATTAACCTAACAGGAAGCCTTGATTTTATACACAGTCAACTAAGCGTGATTAGAAAGAGAATTCTTTTTTTTTTTTTTTTTTTTTTTAAGTGGGGTTTAACGTCGCTTTCAACTGCCATGGTCATATCACGACGGGGGTTTTACCCTCCATTCGCAGGAAACTCACAAACCTGCTACTCACATTGACCTCACCCAGCCTGAGTGGGGCCGGGAAAAGCCAGCGTCACGAGAAGTAGAATTTGAATGGTCACCCATCCAAGTCTTAACCTCGCTGGATGTCGCTTAACTTCGGTGTTCTGAAGGGAACCGGTGTATTCAACATGCCATCGACGCTGGCAAAGAGAATTCTACTTCCTGCAAACATGAATAGGCTTGAATTCTACTTGCTCAAGTGAACGTGCAGCGTTCAGCACGCTTAATGTAGCAGGGTGTAATCAATATTCTTACTGCACGTCTGCAAAGGCGTGGACCAGCCGCGTATCGTATAAGTATTTTTGTTGAATAAACCAGCTCACTGAGGTTAACAATTTCCACCGGTTCCATTCAGGCTGGATGAGGTTTATTTGAGAGGGTGTTTTAAGAGTTTCCAGCGAATGTTTGTTACCATATGCTATTGAAGCCACAAAAAAAAATCTGTCAATATTCTGGAAGTTACGTGAGGTTAATGTGGGTGGGTAGCTGGTACGATTCCCAGCGAAGGGTGGCCCGATCAGGACGTTAAAAACAAATTGAATCGTTGGCGTTAGGAAGGGCATCCAGCCGTAAAAAACGTGCTCCATCCTACCAAACTCAACCATGAGTTTGAACAAATGCCGACCCCAATAGCAATATGTATAAGCTAGCTAATATGGGATAAAGGCAAGGAAGATATAATTATATTGAGTAATTTATGGTTGAGCTCTGATATATAAGAAATTGTGAATATTTGGACCCAAAAGTGCAAAAATAAGGTCTTCAAATTGACGATACAGATTGTTACTACCATATAAAACAAATTTGAAAAAATTCCGCCAAAAAAGAGCCACACGAAATATCTAGACATTTAATTCTTATCTAACTTTTTTACTGTTGAGTCACTAGTGGCGGAATTTGACTTCTTTTCGAGTGATAAAGGAAAGTCGTGTGGTGTCACACCAGTTTATTTATTATTCATCTTGGATGGGGGTTGTGACACATCAAATCTCAAAATCAAATGATTTTGAGTTGCTGATTACGAATTTGACTATGAGTCACCAGTGGCGGAATATGAATTCTTTTCGAGTTTTAAGAAAAATTGTTTGGGGTCACAGGGTGTCACATCAGTTTATTCCGTTAGTGGTCCGCCAGGTTCAAAAGGTTGGTGACCGCTGGTCTAGACAGTATTTGCAAACAAAATAATCGTTCGTTTGCAAAGAGTTGCGAAGTCAGTGGGGTTCGATCTCATTTAATCTCCAAGGAAAAGTGGAGCGCGAAAAGTTGCCCAACGATACGCTGTGAGAGAAAATGTTGCGTTCAGTGGGACTGACGTTAGAAGACGAGAACTCGTTCCTGCAAATTTTTGTGTCTAACGTTCTTTGAGCTCAGTGGTAAGGTACTCGCTTGCCAAGCCGAACATCCCTAGCTGGTTCGATCCCCAGAGCCTATAAAGAATTTGTATTCAAAATTTGGTTCCAGTTTGATTCTAAGGGACACCTTCCAGTGCCTCGTGATGACCCAGCACTTAAAATGGCCGGGGTCCCACTGATTGCAAAATTTAGTCTCGCAGTGTTGCGCAGCATTTCATGCTCCGATTTTTCTTACGACCCAAATGAGATCGAATCCCACTGACTGAAACAATGCTTCGCAACACTTCGCATCGAAAATTACAACCAAATTTTTATGTTACGCAACGTTGCGAAACTAAATTCTACATTCTGTGGGACTCCAGCTTAAAACTAAGCCTCGTGGACCTGGGACAGCCCCAGAAATCGCCTACCCTTACCAATACTTTCGTGCTGCGTTTTCTTAATATGTAGGTTTGTAGGTGTGCCCAATTCTGACCTGCGTATTTAACTTTAGCCAAAAAAGTCGGTTTATAAACAAAATGAAGTAAGTAATTCTTTATGACTTTTGAAAAAAACTGCGCGACATTCCGTTAACGTTGTATTTATTTATAATTTCAATTTTTGAAAAAAAAAAAAGGGTAACATTTGCAAAACTGTGTTTACTTCAAAACAAAAGAGGTGCATATTAAAAAATGAGAATACCCTTTTAATTTCTTTCATGAGATACTTCTGATATAAGTATATACAATGCAAGCCTACTAAAAGCAAACAGAGGATGTTCACTTTTTCAGCATATCTGAGGTAACAAAACATTACATTGGCCCTTTCGTACACAAAAAAATTACAGATAAATACTACGTCACTTGAATTGAAAGAGTATTTGTACGACATTAAAAAAAAAAGTTTGGAAAGAAAATATGACTATATTAGAGACGTAAAATAATAATAATAATGCGATTGAAAAAAATAAGTCGGAAGTATTAATACTTCCGACTTCTTTTTTTCAATCGCTCTTCTATGTTTTGTTTGGTTTAAAAAAACTTGGACTCAAAAAAGAAATGTTTAGGAATACTAACGGAGTAAGGAAAAGTCTTTTGAAAATAAGAGTCTAAAATAATTTCGAGACTTGATTTCTTCTAATAAGTAGTGCTAGCATTAGATAATGGGTCAGAAGTATCGAGTCTGGATCTTTTAGGAGATGGTTCCTCATCTTGTGAAGCATCAACATGTTCGTCTCTCTCTTGTTCATTCTCGGCCACATTCTCTTGAATCTTCTTCACATTTAACTTGTAGTCCCGAGTCTCAACGAGGCGCATTTTCAAAGAACTATCTTTGTTTTTCTTGCTCAGCATCAGAATGAACTTGGCAAAGTTTTCCTGTTCTAGAATCACCCTAGGGACCAACTGGTTCACAAATTTAGCATGTTTGGTGACATTTTGAGAATCCATTTCGATTTCGTGAATGAAATCGGCGACCTGGCTAGACAACTTGGCGCTGACAAACGATACCAAACAGTCAAATTTTGCTTCCTTGTATCCAGTGAGGGAGTTTTTCATATAGTACTTTGCAAGGTTGTTGAGAAGCGTGTAGCACCGGACGAGAACCCTCAGGCAGCACTGGGTAGCTTCACTAGGCAGCTTGAGATCTGTCACATTCTTAACAATGATAACGATGAGCTGACAAAACTGAACGAGTGACTTTTCTTTCTTACTCAACTCTGCTAGTGAATCCTCATTCCTGTACAGTTGTAGAATGTTGTAGTGAGACTTGAGGCGGATGAGGAACCATTCAATACTACTGATACACTTTATGATATAATCGCAAATAATAGTGAGTATGACAGGCTTCGTATGTTTGTTTATAACTTGGAGCTTGTGACTAGTTTTATGTTGTTTGCCAAGCTGTAGAGTCACGGTATCAAGTATAGTAATATCGTCTGTATCTCTTAAAGTAAGTGTTAACATGAGATTTACTATTTGTTTACAAATACCCTTGTGTTTAATATGGTTTGTTTCACATTTATCAACCACCCACATTCTAATTGGGGAGATGCATTCATTTCCTAGTTTTGTTGTGATTTTGGCCATTGTGTTAATAGAGACCTCCAGAATGTTGCATACCTCAGTATACTCTGCATCATTCTCCGGTGCTTCCTGGAGTTTGTCCAAGTGAGAACTAATGAGAGTATTGTAAAATTTGAGCAGAGAGACGACTTGCTTTTTGATTCCTAGTCCAACTTCTCTACCGGTTACTTTGTACAGGAAATCAGGAAACTCTGTGTCGTAATGGTTAGTGATAAGGTTTATCATAACAAAAAATATATTCAGACACAACCCACTCATCTTACTGTCAAACTCATGCACCCTTTCCCACTCAAGTAGAATTGATTTGTACAGAAGCTTACTCAAAGCACAAACATCTTTATAAAGGCCTGAACCTTTGCGGTCGCCACTGTGAGAGTCGATACTCTGCAGCACGTGGAGTATGCTAGACAGAACGTAATGACGTAGCTCTCGTTTTGATCGAATTTTCTGAACAGCTTCTATTGCTACTGTGTCTGATTCTTCATCGAATAAAATCTCGAAGAACCGAGTGAGTATTTTTAAATCCAGTATAGTCAATGGGAGCTTTATGTTCAAATTGACTTTGTCTTTCTTCACACTCTGACTAACTTTATCATCTGTCTTCTTAGCACCCGGTTTGGTTTTCGGCAATGAATTTACAAACTCGATGAGTACATTATATTGTTTGAATAGGTTCAGTAATGAATTACTTGTCTCAAGAGTAGACTCCAGGTTGAGAGAGAATAGTTTATACGTCATCAGCGCTTCGTAAACACCAAGAGATTGCATAATTACCTCCCGCCTGTAGGTCACTTCCATACTATCCTCACTTAGCGACAATGTATCCACATTGCACTTGATGAATCGTTCGACAAGAGAGTCCAACTTATTACCAAGAACATCTATTGTAGATGACATATTGGTTTCGTCATCCTGTGATAAGTTTTGCTTAGCTGTATTGACGAGCTGACCTACTACTAGAAGCAACTCAGACACGGGTTCTTGTAGTATATACTCGCCTCTCTCTGATAAGGTAACTATCTTATCAAAATGAAGCGGAGGCAGCTGGTCTGGGTCCAACACGTAGAACTGTCGCAAATGCTCGAGGAGGAGTTCCATAGAGCTCAAAGAGAGCTCTTGGTTCATGTGAACACACTCCATGAAACCTTTGTATAGGGAGCTTCGAACTAGAGCAGGTTGAGTCAAACAACGCCGGAGCACACCTGAGAAAGTAATATAAACATTAAGAATTATTGTATGCTTCTTTGTGGGTATGCGTATTTTTAGCCAGCCTCCGTGGCGTAACGGTTGTGACTACTGCCCGAAGTCCAGAGATCCTGAGTTTGATCCCCGGTTGGTGCAGACTTTTCGCACAGAAAATTCTGTTCCCTCCGAACATGTGAGGCTGGCAATTCCGGCCCTACAAAGGCTGGGTGAGGTTAATGTGTGAGCTGGTACGATTCCCAGCGAATGGAGGGTAAAACCCCCGTCCTGTCTACCTCTAGTCAGGACGTTAAAACCAAATACATAGAATCAATGGACATGAAAGGAGCCTAGACATTGGATTTGGGCGTCCATATAATCCTCTCACCACCGTGATTTAGGTATCAATACCTATCTCACGGACACGGAATTATTATTATGCGTATTTTTGCACCCTTAGAATCAAATGTTTTTGTTTCTAGTCTAATAGCACAATGTATGAAAAACCCCTATTTTTACTTTCCTTATCCTATCTATAATAAGGAAAGTAATGTTATCACCCAAAATTTACGATGGTCGGTTTTTAGTGCCAAAACACGTTTTAAGCTCCCCCAGAGCCTAAATCTAAAGTTTTAGCCATTGATCCATGTGTGTGTAGTGTTGTGTACAATACAAGCTAAAGACTTGAAATTTAGTATGCAGACTTTATTTAGGGAGAGGATGTGAAATTAAATCACGTGGTACCATTGGATTTTCCATTTTTTCGGATATCGGATTCTACAGCTAGTGTTTAAACTGTAGTCCTTTCAAAGCATGTACATACATGGTTCCGCGAGATTGATCAAAATTCTGTGAGAAAAAATGAACGAGTGGCGGAATTATGGGTAAAAATAAAGGAAAATATAAAAAATATTTAAGGAGAAGACAAAGTCCTATAATTAAGCACTAGCCACTAAAATAGTAATATAATAAAACAAAATAGTAATATAATTCACTACTTTTGGTTCACCCTGTAAAAATTAGATTTTGTCAAAAAAGTGAGTAAACTCAGGGAATGTCCCTAGTATAGCGAAACAACCACTGACTCACCTAATACTTCCAAGCACACAGCCTCGTTCTTACTAGCACTCATCTGAGTAGACACCATGGCGCTCTGTTGAGACTGTGAAGAGTGAACGTCCATGATCATCTGAGTGAACAAACTGGGACCTTTCATTTGGTTCAAGCTGTTCTGACTGTACGAGGAGAGGAGTTGCTTCAGCTGCATCTGTTTCAGAATGTGAAGGAACCCAAACACGGCTGTCTGCTTAACAAAATCATCTTTTGAGAATAGCATCTTACGCAGCGTCAAAATGAGTGCGTTACGGAAATCAGATTTGAGTTTAGCGATGGGTAGAACGGCGACGATGATTTTCTTAGTGATTTGATGTGGAAGTCGAAACATAGACTTGATAAGTTCGACGAGGGGTGTAATGTGCTCTTGAGCAGAATAGCAACACATGGAACATATCTGATGCAGTGTGTCAGTGTACTGGTAATTGAGTTCTCCGCTATACAAGCTCTGGCAGAGACGATGCATCACCTGAGGGTAGACCTGTCTATGTTTCTTGATAAGCAGAATGATCATGTAGCGACCACTGCGGCGAATCTTATCCACCACGGACTGACTTAGTTTGGGACTCGAGTTCGTGCACAGGAGTGTAAAACTGATGTTCACCAAACCTGTAAAACGATCATAAATGTATCTAATCAAATTTATTCTATAAATATGCGATGAGTAAAACATGAAATAGATAATTTCAACAAAGGGTGTAATGTTCAACCGAGTCCGAACTCAGGAGAGTTTGGACCAGCCTCTGTGGCGTAACGGTTGTGACTACTGCCCTAGTCCAGAGATTCTGAGTTCGATTCCCGGTCGGGGCAGAATTTTCTAGGCTAGCATTTTCGGCCCAACCCAGACTGGGTAAGGTTAGTGTGGGTAGCTGGTACGATTCCCAATGAAGGAAGGGTAATCAGACCTGACTATCGCTCTCAAATCAGGACGTTTAAACCAAATTGAATCAACTGGTCACAATAGATCTATTTAGGTCGCAGTGTTAATTGTAAGGGTTTCACTGAAACCCCTACAACCAGGTCAGATGATAATAATAACACAAATAACTAGCTCTCTCTCTCTCTCTGTGTCCTATTCCTTAGTTTATCTTAAATTAAGACCTGTTGCAGATGGTAATTGGCTAGTTGTTTTACAACTGAAAATAAATTCTGAGCATTAATGAAAAATATTAATCAATCATTAAAATTGGAATACCTTTCAGGACTTTTTCTTTCACAGCTACACTGCTCTCAATAAGTGTTTTGAACACATGTTCCACATCACAAGCTGTTTCTTCTTGCTCACGAATCCAGCCAGAGTTCAATCTATACTCCTGCTCAATAAAGCAGTTTGTAATGATGGATTTAATTATTCGTAATATTTCGGTCTCATACATGGAAATATTAGATAGACTTAATAGCAATGCAAGTATGAACGGGTCCAAACAGTTTTGTGGTAAACTTTGAATAGATTTGATCATTTTGATGAGATCTGTCACCAGACTTCGTGAAAATTTAGCACATTCTTCTATGTGATAGATGATTACAGACTCTGCTTCAGCAAGATCTGATACATTAGAGCTCTCAATTAGATCTTCCGAATCATCAGATTTGTTAAGTTTGCTATACAAATTCTTAACAAGATAATCTCTCAATTTCAAAATAACAAGGTTAGAGTTTCGACTTTTAGTAAAGATTAGAAGTTGGTGGATAAACGGGGGACTTGACTCGGAGGGATAGGTACTTTCTTTAGGGCAAGGCAGAGGTTTTTCACTATTTTTTCGTGCTCTTCATCAGAGAGGTTAACGTCTATCCACATGCAGGTAAGAGGTAGTAGAGTGTGAGGATTTAGCTTCATTGCACAAATTGTATTAATGATGAATGTCTTGTATTCTTTACCTGAAGGAGAAACATTGCTAATTATTTACTTACACTACATACAGGAAAATAGTCAATACATAATTATATAAATCTAAATATAATGGTTGACTAATGCCTTTCCATGGACGACCATGGCATTTCCAGCTTTCACTCTTATTGTAATTTATGAAATGTAAAAAACCAGTCTTAATCACTCATTGAATACACCAATTTTTTTAAGCTCGTGAAATTTTTTTGCTGAAACTTAATCCCCCAATAAATTAAGGCTTTCTTGAGATATAGGGTGGGGTGGGACTTTATGGACACCCTGTATATCTAACAAACAAATAATGCCTCTTTTTAAATGATAAATAAATATAGTCAGTATTATACAAATTAAAATTATAATCACATAGACAGTATAACAGTGAATAAAATCAAAAATTAAAATAATAATAATCTCACCTGATGTGCGACTCCCACAATGCTCAAAAAAACTATTTTTTTCCATTATCTCAATGATTTTTGGAATAAAAGTTTTCCAGATCTGTTCAGATAGATTATTGTTTTCATGTTCACTGACTCCTCTATCTTTGGCCATGTTACGGATTAAACTCAAACAAATGTCACATAGACCTACAATTTGGTCTGCATTCATAGTCTCTATCACATGTACCAGACATATTGCTATATTCAAAATTCTTTTTGAATTTCCTGAACTGACATCACTTGTGTTCGCAACACAAATAACATTTTCAATCAATGTCAAAATGGTATTTCCAAGTTCATTACTATTTTTCTTTTCTTTTTTAAGATTACACAGATATTCTTCCAAGTTCTTTTCAAAATTGTCTTTTAAAATGTTTTCTTCAATATAATCTTTAGAAAAAATTATTGCATTCTGTGAAAACATTTTGTTTTGTATGTGAGATGTTATTTTCAATTGAGTATCTCCTTAAATAAATATCACCTGAAAAGAATAAAAAGGTTTACTATACTCAATTCCTGACAGTGTAGGTACAAACCTACAAACTAGTTTAAAAATGTCCATTGAAACTGTAGTCAAAATGGACATTTATACAAAATTGAAAACTTTCTACCCAGCTGGGATTCAAACTGAGCCTAGTGTGCTACTCCACTTGGCCATGATAACAGGCTGATAAATTATAAGGCAGGTATTATACCTTTGGAAACATGTTGGTTCTTTTAAAAAGATTTTTATGTAACAAAACTTATTCACAAATCACAAAATAAACATGTTTTACCCACTGCCATATTGGCAGGATCAAGGAGTTGTTATTCCACTCCTTTGCTGGGATAGAAGACCTTTGCATGAAGGGATGATATTGTAAAGAGATGTTGATATTTAAGGTCCAAATAAGTTACAGGTAGTTCTGTATCCACATGCGTCTTCTTTTGTTCACAATTAATATGTATGTGTAACCTTGAAATACATATGTGTAATTTCAAAAGTTTTGCAGAGACAAAAGGCCTCTGCATAAAGTTTTGGAACTTTTGATGTTGACAAGGAAAAGTTTTTCTGTTAATTGGTACTGGTATATATTTGAAGAGTAGAGATTACTCTACTCTTCTCTAATGGCTTGAGATAAGTGGATGATAGGAAATAGAGAGACAAAATCTCTTTTACCTGGATAAGTGGAATGACTGGGACATACTCCTGTTAAAGTGTAATACCTGGATATGTGAAAGATAAGGGTTGGTCCCTAGCAATTACACACAATTATTATGTATTCAAGATTGATTGTGTTCTTTTCAAATAGGACCAAGGCAGTTAGAAGTTGACAGTAATGTAGACCTATGTGAAGGTGATGTATTCATAGTTATAACTTTTGAGGAGGTATTACATTTTGAAACAAATGATCTTTGTGTTTACTTACTGCTTACTGGAGATGGCAAAAGCTAATTATTAATTATCAGTCTGAATGAATGTTTTTAATGTGATAAAACTGCAGGTAGGTTTTAGGAATGAGCTACTGTGAGATTTGGGACTTGTATAATTAAGAATTCACTAATTCAGAGTAGGTATTCTGCACTTAGAGATAATTTATATTAATATATTCATTTGTCTCAGCTCAGGTTCACCTTAAAATTATTTTATTTTTTCTTTGAAAAAAAAAAAAATGTTTTTCTGTTTCAAATAGAATTCGAAATTCAAATAAGTTCGTTTCACCAGAAAAACCCGCCAATGCGGCCATTTAAAAGAAATCTGTGATCTATAAAAACCATAAATCTGTGGTTCACATGGAGGTAAATTTGTAATCAAAGAGCTCATTAAAAATAACTTGACTTGAGTAACAAAAAATCGGAGCAAAAAATTATTTTATTTTTACAAAAACAAACACAATACTTCCGATTTCCAATATTAGAAATTTCTCGGAAGTAATATTATGCCAATATTATGGACACAATACTTCCTCGTAAATGGTAATCAAAATTAGAATCAAATAGAACACCGTTTTTCCTATATTCTAGATAATCTAGAATTCTAGATTATACAACAAAAAAATGTTTCAGCAAGTTGTGGACCTTATTTTTGTCCAATATTTTGGATTTTCTTAAATATCAGAGCTCAATCAAAATTTATTAAAAAATAATCCGAAATCTCATGCATATTATCTTGTGAAGTACAACTCCGATGGAGCTGAAAAGATTGTCAAAATGTCCATTTTTGAAAAGTTGAGCTTTATCACTAGCAAACCTTGGGCCCTGTTCGAATATCATCACTTATCCAAATCCCGGATTCTCCTTTTCAACATAGGCACGGACGTCAACGTGGCGGAGTGAGTTAGCCCGCTAGGCGTTCGGCATTGCACACATGGTGTCCTGGGTTCGATCCCCAGCAGAGCAGTAGTTTTGTGCACTGTACTTGGATGTTCGGGTCCACTCATACTTCGCGATGAAAAATGAGTAGCTGTGTTAATTGCCGTATTTTTCTTTCTAACCAAACGGGAATAAAATGAACCAAACTGGAAGCAAGTCATTTTTCTTTTGGAATAGGAAAAATTTCCACTTCCAAAGTTATAAAAAACACGAAAAACGTTAGTTCCAAAGGATTCGTCAAGATAGCGCCAGTAGAGTTTGCTAACCAAAGTGGAAGTAGAAAATTCTTGCTTCCAGTTCTTTTATAGGTTAAGTCCATTGTTTATCTTTAAAAGTAACCAAACGCATTTTTCTTTTACGAATGACCTTGGAATAAAATGGAAATATTTGGAAAAAACCTAACCAGGAAATTTTTTCTGGTTAGAAAGAAAAATACGACTAATGTGAGCAGCGACCAGTGGCGGAATTATAAGCAAAATAAGATAAAATAATACGATGTTAAAGATATTATGGAAAAAACCTGTAGTTCTGCTTTTTTATACAGCCTATTTTTTTTCGCATTTTTACGAATCATACCTAACTAGATGTTACTCCGTACTTTGCAATGGCATAATTTTCTATAGCAAACTAGCCGTTAACTCGTACTTCGCAATGGAGTATTTTTTACGTTTTATACCTAACTAGATGCTACCCCGTACTTTACAACTGGATATTCTTTATAGGAAACCAGCTGTCAACCCGTACTTCGCAACGGCGTATTTTCTTCCGTTTCATACCTACCTAGATGTTGCCTTGTACTTTTCAACGGGATAATTTTAATAGCCAACCCGTACTTTGAAACGGAGTATTTTATGTTTCATACGTAACTAGATGTTACCCCGTACTTTGCAACTAGATATTTTTTATAGCCTACTAGCGGGTTGAACCCGCCGCTTCGCCAGCCCATCAAATACACACAACGCACACACATCACACCACACACCCACCCAATCGCACACCCACACTCCACACATAGACAAAATGTCATTTAGGTTTGAAAAAAAAAACTGAATATTTTTTGTCGCCCATCTATTTTTGTTCTTCCCCGGGGTAGCTCAAGAAAGGCTCATCAGAATTTCGCGATCAATATGTCAAATGAAAGCCTAACCCTTGCCTAAAACTTTCTCGCTCTGAGTTGATAGGTCATCACTTCAAATTTCGAGAAAAAATGTCATTTAGAACAAAAAACGTGATTATTTTACGTGTTACCCATCCATTTTTTTTTACCTTACCCGGCGTAGCTCAAGAACGAGCCGTTCAAGAACGAGCCATTAGAAATTCGCGATCGATATGTCAATTGAAAGCTCAAATCTTTGCCTAAAACTTTCTCGCTTTGAGTTGATAGGTCGTCGCGACAAATTTCGAGAAAAAATGTCATTAATGTCAAAAAAACGTGATTTTTTTGCGTCACCCACTCATTTTTTATCCTTACTCATTGTAGCTTAACCTTAGGGAAATATAACCTAGCCTAGAAGAATTCCCTGATCCAACTGGACCTATGTTCAAAATTTCAGGTTTCTCGGTCAAACGGTGTCGATTTGTATAAAGAACATACATACATAGTTACATACACACAAACAGCTTTCTTTTATAGATATAGATTCGTCAACCCGTACTTTGAAACGGAGTATTTTTTTACGTTTCATACCTAACTTGATGTTACCCCGTACTTTGAAATGGGATATTTTTAAAGCCAACTAGTCGCCAGCCCGTACTTCGCAATCGATAGTTGCGAGCGCAAAGGGCTTACGGCCAATAGCGCCTGGTTATGCAATGTGTTGTGATATTTGCACCCTAGTTGAAGAATTTCTTTGGGGGATAAAAATAATAATGCAGATTTATTTATAAAACCAATTTTTATTGAATAAATTGCCGAAGATGTTGAAAACAGTGGAAAATACAGTATAAATCTGCTACCCAAATTAACATAACCCAGCCTGGGTTGGGCCAGAATACCAGCATCACAATGTCTTCACCTCAGAGGGTCATACTCTCATACCTACTCAACTTCAGTGATCCTACGAGAACAGGTACATTCAACGAGCCATCGACACTGGCCAAAATTATTCTTAGGTCGGGTTCTACGAAAAACACCAAACCTAAAAAACACCTGAAAAACATTAGTTCCAAAGTATTCGTCAAGATAGCGCCAGTAGAGTTTAAAACAAAACTCTATTGGCGCTATCTTGACGAATCCTTTGGAACTAACATTTTTCTTGTTTTTCAGGTGTTTTTCGTAGAACCCGACCTTATTATTTTATTAGTATGATAGTTAGTCATTTAAGAAAATTAAAGCCAGTTTCAATGGCACATTGAATAAACCAGTTCTAATTCAGTCGGTGAAGTTAAGCAACGTCGAGCAAGGCTAGGACTTGGATGAGTGACCTAAGTGACATTTAAAGTTCGAACCCTCGTGATGGTTTCTATTCCCGAGCTGGTTGAGCTTAATTTGAGTGGCTGGTTTGTAATTTTCCAGAGTATGTAGGGTGAAACCAGCATTCATTTCTCACGTTAAATGTGATAGCATTGTAATGTTACTACGTTGCCTGTAAAAAGTTAACGCTATTAAATTTGATTGTTAACACTATAACATTTGAAAATTTATTAATTTTTAAACTTGTGTATCACCCAGTGGTCAGAATGAAAAAGTAATGAAATTTCTTCGCAAATTTCAACTGGTTCCGAGAAAAAATCAGTGATCACAAATTCGTGACCACCCTATATACAAAATATCTATACATTTCCCAATTATGTACTTTTGCCCTCACACATAGGGGAAAATATTTTGGGAAAAAATATACAGTTCAACTTAAATGCAGTTTAAAGCTCTTCTGAATCCAAAATCCATTAATTTGTTGAAGAGATCTTTTATAAGTCATGATAACTGATCTACGTAGAGATTACTCCTTGAACAAGATGTTTTGCAAAACATTTCTTTTGGCATTCATTTTCTTCAGGCTCTCCTGAAATATCAAAAAAGAACCAAATTATTTTTCGAAATTACTCATCTATCAATTTTGTAATTATTTAGCTCGCTTACAATTTTTTTGTAGGGTAAAAATAAGAAGTAAAATGAAATTAATACTATTTTACATACTAGCATTACTGTTATATGCTCACAAAAACTTTCTTCATTGGGATACAGAGCTGGGGATATAACGGAATAAAGGGGTCGATGCTTATGAATTTTTCAAAATCTGTTCCTGTTTGGGATGAAGAAATGAAAAAGACATACCGTAGCGCTTTTTAAGATTGACACCCATATAGAAGAAATAGGGCATTCAACTCAATCTCAAAAAGAAATAAAATAAGACACAATTATTCTCACCTCACGTGCAAGCATTTTGGTGCTGTATGCACTATCCAGGGCTAGTATTCTTTGCTTCATCCGTTCAACACATTTTCGTTTCAACTGAGCGAGTTCCTCCAACCTATAAATTGCAGTAAACGTTAAATTTGTACGATCCATAAAAGATTCAAACATACTGATACTGAGAAAAGTTATTTAAACAAGTTTACTATCGAATCTCGACGAAATAAAAATCCCCCATAAAACTACCGCTGAGAAAAGGGCCAGAGCTCCAATCCAAAAAGTTTTGCCCATGGAGATAGTGATATCTTGTTTGTTTTTTTTTTTTAGTTTTTCTTCTTTTGGTGGTTCAATTTGCATTTATGTATATAATTTTTTCCAGAATATTCTAGACAACCGACAGCATAAACTGGCCAAGTTATAGGATAGTTGGCAGTTAAAAACATACAAAATGAAGAACTCAGAAATGGGTTTTAATAAAAAGAAATGGTTTAGTACAAAGGTAACTTGGCCGGAAACAAGATATACTACCTTCATTGGCAAAACTTTTTGCATCCAACCTAACCTAACCTTTTTTGGGGATATTAATACTTTTTGTAAATGTATATGGAAATTAAAGGAGGCTCTTATTAATGCTGCACTACCTATAAAATTTGTGAAGAGAACTTGTGCTTCATAACAAAGAAATCATACTTTACCTTTTTTACTTTGCTATATTTCGACCATATGTACTCCCTAAACCGATTCAATTGTACGGCACTGTCTAACTAGAAGTTCAAATCGTAATTTTGTCCTTCTATTTCGAGTTAGACCTCTAAAATCTTGCAAGAGTAATGCTATACAAACAGTTTGGTTTTCATTTTAAACTTATCATACTTCGACCAAATTCGCTCCCTAACCTGACATCAAAGGGCCTGTTTTTGTAATTTTCTCTTTATGTTTCTGTTATTACCAGACCAACATGCGAAATTTCAGCGTTCTAAATAGTCAAGATGCTCTAATTTCAATTAATGCATAGAAATTGAAAAATAATAAAATAAGGCGCACTTAAGGCCCGAAATTATACTCACTCTGCCTTTTTGCGAGCAAGTTCCTTCTCTACTTCAATCACGTTGGGTTTCTTCACAGCAACTATTTCTATCTCTCTCTCAACACTCATGAGTTCAGCCTCCAATGCTTGCATTTCCTATCAGTCAAAAGTATAGAGATGTAAAAATTAAATGGATTTGCACTCACAACTGACACTTGCAAATGCTATAAATTGGACATAGGTTAGTCAAAAAACCTGCAGGTCAGCCTAGACACGATTAACAAATTCTGTCCCTGAATTCTTCAACCCTTAAAGAATAAGTTTTTCCTGAGAACTAATATATTTCAATAAATAAAAATATGTTTCATTGTATTTAAAATTAAGTATTACAAGGGTTGGCAAAGCCTAATCTTAAATTGTGAACATAAGTATAATTATGAATTAACTTATATAATTTAATTATTAACTTTTGTATAAGAGCTAAATACTCTTAAAGAATAATTAATGGGCAAAATCCGATGTGTGTTCAACAAGTCAGAACTTGTCCCAAATATATCAAAACGTGACAAATATAATATGATATACTTGCAATAGGCATACAAAAGTTATTTAATGTTTTTGGGGTGTAGAATCTTTTGTCACTGCTAAGGGTCATTTCAAAATGGGCGTATCAACTTCAATTCGCTGAATATTTACAAAAATCCACATACAACTTACTAAGCCTGAGAATAGGTTCGAATTTGAATGATCAACCACACAAGGCCTAACCTCGCTGGACGTTAATTAACTTTAGTGACAGAACGAGAAGGGACGTTAAACAGCGAGACGACCAGTGTCTCGCTAGAGGACTGTAAAAAGAGAGCAGACTGGCCAACTCTAACAAGCCAAGCTAGCTTGCAGTTTCCCAAGGAATAATGGCTTCTCACGATGGTTGATCGCACATAAAAATAAGTGGTTCAGGACGAGCCACCTTTTCAACTTTAACTAAAGTTGGCTGGAGACCATCACTCAACCAGCTGGTTACAACAACAACAACAACAACAACAACAACAACAACAGAATGAAAACTAGTGTAAGTGTATTCAACGTGCCATCGACACTGGCAACAAAACACACCAAATGATTTTTTTGTTCTAAATTTCTTAATGTAACAAAGTCCCCGCAAACATTCTCACCAGTTCAAATGTCGCTTGCAACTCAGTCATGCGGGTCTGACTCTGCGCATGTTTCTCACTGACTCGACTCAGCTGATCGTTCATGGCCTTGAGGACGCCATCTTGTTTTCCAGCCGCGAGCTGTACCGCCGCTAGTTCAGATTCTATCTCTTCGGGCCTGACTTCAAGACTCGCCACGAGTGATTCTAGAAGAGTCTCAATACGTTTGTGTTGCTCTGCTACGTCCGGATCGAGAATGTTGGTTCCAATGGTTAATTCCTGGGTGTTGGGTAGCGAGCTGAGGTGCTCGTAGAGTTCTCGGTTGTATTGGAGAATACTCGAGTCTACCTGTAATGGTTTTTTTATGTTATCAATAATGTTAATAGTATTTTTTGAGAAAAATTATGAACATTTCTTGTGCTTAAGACATACAGGGTGTTAAACACATAAACTTGCCACCCCTAAAATCTAGACAACTGTTTGAAATGAATAAAACACAAAAAACCCATGTCCCTTAATTTTTCAACTATGTGTTTGCAACAACAAAAAAATGTCCACAGTGCCCCAGTCAGGCTAGGCACGGGGCCAACTTTAAAATCTTAAATAGAATGTATCTTGGGCCATATTGTTTTAAAGGTCTCATTGGGAGAAGTTCATTGCAAATTTCAGTGAGCTAGGACTAACTGTTCACGAGATACTCTTCTAGAGTGTCCCTTAAAGCATGAAAAATAACGTAAAATGAAACTTTTAACATTAGGAATAGCTCAACTATAACAACTTTGATTTTACACTGGGCTTGTCCCGGAAATATACAATTACAAAAAACTAATTGTATTTCACCTTTTACAAGTGAAAAATGTACTTGGGTACAGTGCGTGAGTTTCGAGAGAAATGACAAAGTCCACTGGAATGGTCCTCCGATCTACTGATTTAGAGTAAGAATTTCACTTGTCAAAGGTGAAATACAATTAGTTGAGCTATCTTTCACGTTATAAGATTCATTTTACCTTTTTTAGTGTTTTAAGGGACACTCCAAAAGAGTCCATTTTCACACTTCCTACCCTGTAATTTCTACTAAGTCGTACGAAGCTCACTGATAAAAAAGGTGAAGAGCTAGTTATTTGTGTTATTATGTCACAATTTTAACTAGGTAGCATCGACATTACGAGAACTAATGGTAGTACATCATATCTCCAAACAACCATCATATTCCAATATCAATCTCGTAATGCCGCCACTGATCGTTGCCCCACTCTACAACTAACTACCCCTATTGTCCTCACGAAGCTAGGGGTAGACCCCGATATCCAAAGTTCAGAGCCGAAAAAATTCCGACACCGCCGGAATTCGAAACCGAGTCCCTGGAGTACCAGCCGACCTTTAAAAAAATATGCCACACAATTTACCATTCGATTTAAGATTTTAAAGTTGGCCTCAGCATTTTCCAATATCCATATTACTTCTCGTAATGCCGCCACTGGTTACTATCCCTACCAAAAGCTACTCATATTCACTCACTAGTGGATCCCAGATATAAAAGTACAGAGCAGGAAGTTAAATTTAATAAACTACAACTGTCGCTGCCTGAATGTAGATTTCAATCGAAAAAGCCCAAGGTGAGATTTTGAATACACCAACTCATTCCGCTTAATCAAGGATTGTAATTCAGAATCTTCTTACCTTATTTCTCTGTCGAGATAACTCAATCTGTTCTGAATAGTAGATATCGTTCAAAGATTTAGTCTGGGCCTCCAGCAGATTGATTTCTCGAAGTATCTCGCTCCTCTCATGGGCCAGTTTTTTCTTTATCTTCTAAAGTAAGTTCTTGATTTTTTACCGCCAAACTTAAATGTTGAATTTCCTTGGAAACTTCCTCGATTTTACTCTCTACGGAAAAAAGAAAGATAAAATGGTTGAT
Organism: Bactericera cockerelli; assembly: GCA_024516035.1. Taxonomy (NCBI): domain Eukaryota; kingdom Metazoa; phylum Arthropoda; class Insecta; order Hemiptera; family Triozidae; genus Bactericera; species Bactericera cockerelli. Next base: position 30,258,709 of record CM044959.1, read on the forward strand.
ACTCTTGCTACTTCATTTGCTTGACCAAAGAAAAGTTGAATTAGTGTATTCGAAAACAGAACCACCTTATTGTTTTTGCATGAATATGCGTATTGGTGTTTTACATTTTATTTTTAAAATAATAAAATTACAAATTTATTTTTTAATAAAATATAATTCAGCTCTGATATTTAAAAGAATCCAAAATTTTGGACAAAAATTGCAAAAATAACGACTTGCTGATACAGTATTTTTTGTAGGCTCAAAAATGTAGCAAAAACGGTATTCCAACATATGAAACAAATTTGAAGAAAATCGGTTAAGCGGTTTTGGAGATCCAAGTGATATAGTATAAAATCTCAAAATTGCCACGTGTATAAAATGTGAACCAATCACGAGGAAGTATTGTGTCCATAATTGGCAGTGTTTTTTCTAGTTTATGTAGAAATTTAAGATCAGATCAGAAATTATTATTATTGTTATAAAATTTCACCTGTTTTATTCAATTCCTGAGTAACTAGGCCGTTCTGACTTTTAACATTGTTTATGTACTCCTGAGTTTGAGACAGATAGTTCTCCTGATCTTGTATGTCTTTACTCAGCAAGGCGACAGCGTTTTCCATCGCCTGAAACATTGTATCAAGTAATTCAAACTTTGGGTACGGCTTCAATAGTCATATTAGGTAATTATTTCATTCCATTTTAATTCAAGTTATAGTATGAACTAGAAATCACGAAATAACAAGTTTTAATTGGCTAGGATAAAAAGATATCTAGCCGGAAATAGGTATAATTCGGTAAAGCAGACAATTGGCATATTGGCAAGGTTAAAACATATCTAAGTCCAAATTTCACAGCTAACAAGATGATTTCAAGAAGCTCACTCCTTGAAATTGTATTGCGAAATCGTATGGGAAATATAACATGATAGCACTTTTTACTTTCCTTATCCTATAATAAGGAAATATTGGCCGCAAGCGCCGCTTCTATGAATTGGTTAAAGATACAAAAAATTTTACAGAACAACATTTTCTTAGATTAAAAAAATAATGGGGGTCTCTTCTTATCATTTTTTTGATATCTTGAACTTTTTGGACCTCGGCCCCAATTTACCGGTATTTTGGGGGGGACCCGCTCAGACTAACTTTTTTATTATTCATCCTAGATGGGGATTGTGACATATCAAATCCAATGACTTTGAGGTGCTGATTACGAATTTGGTTTTGATTTTTAGCTCACTGTTACCTTTGAGTCACCAGTGGCTTTTGGTCCTGTTTCCATTCCTAATATGATAAGGAAAGTCGTGTGATGTTTACACCAGATTTTTTAACTATGAGTCAAGAATTTATAAACAAATACTAGAGTGAAATATGTATCTTGAGAATATAATGCCATGATTAAATTTGACATGTAGCTTTAGCGTGAGATAATTTGTTGCTTAGGAAACATCTCAAATTTCTTCATTCACTGTAATAGATGAAGTAATGGCAAGAAATATAGAGAATAGTAATATAAATCGATGAGGCAAGAAATATAGAGAATAGTAATAATACTAACATATTACTACTATATTTTCTAGTTTATGTAGAAATTTTAGATCAGTAAAATTCCATATAAAAAAATGTTTGTTTGTCGTACACAATTCCTTTATTTGTAGAGTCCAAATTTCACAGCTAACAAGATGATTTCAAGAAGCTCACTCCTTGAAATTGTATTGCGAAATCGTATGGGAAATATAACATGATAGCACTTTTTACTTTCCTTATCCTATAATAAGGAAAGTATTGTATTCGTCGAAAATTTGACCTACCCAGTTTTTCACATTTCTGGACGAATCATAGCCTCAGGATACCAAAAAAGTTGTTTTCAGCCATTGGTCCGTGCGTCTGTCTGTCTGTCTGTAAACAGGATATCTCAAGAACGGTAAGAGCTAGAGACTTGAAATTTGGTATGCAAATCAATTTTATACACCAGACGAACCACGAAACTTTTGGTTGAAATCGGCCGTAAATTGCGGCCGCAGGGCCGCAAATATTGGCCGCAAGCGCCGCTTCTATGAATTGGTTAAAGATACAAAAATTTTTACAGAACAACATTTTCTTAGATTAAAAAAATAATGGGGGTCTCTTCTTATCATTTTTTTGATATCTTGAACTTTTTGGACCTCGGCCCCAATTTACCGGTATTTTGGGGGGGACCCGCTCAGACTAACTTTTTTATTATTCATCCTAGATGGGGATTGTGACATATCAAATCCAATGACTTTGAGGTGCTGATTACGAATTTGGTTTTGATTTTTAGCTCACTGTTACCTTTGAGTCACCAGTGGCTTTTGGTCCTGTTTCCATTCCTAATATGATAAGGAAAGTCGTGTGATGTTTACACCAGATTTTTTAACTATGAGTCAAGAATTTATAAACAAATACTAGAGTGAAATATGTATCTTGAGAATATAATGCCATGATTAAATTTGACATGTAGCTTTAGCGTGAGATAATTTGTTGCTTAGGAAACATCTCAAATTTCTTCATTCACTGTAATAGATGAAGTAATGGCAAGAAATATAGAGAATAGTAATATAAATCGATGAGGCAAGAAATATAGAGAATAGTAATAATACTAACATATTACTACTATATTTTCTAGTTTATGTAGAAATTTTAGATCAGTAAAATTCCATATAAAAAAATGTTTGTTTGTCGTACACAATTCCTTTATTTGTAGAGTCCAAATTTCACAGCTAACAAGATGATTTCAAGAAGCTCACTCCTTGAAATTGTATTGCGAAATCGTATGGGAAATATAACATGATAGCACTTTTTACTTTCCTTATCCTATAATAAGGAAAGTATTGTATTCGTCGAAAATTTGACCTACCCAGTTTTTCACATTTCTGGACGAATCATAGCCTCAGGATACCAAAAAAGTTGTTTTCAGCCATTGGTCCGTGCGTCTGTCTGTCTGTCTGTCTGTCTGTAAACAGGATATCTCAAGAACGGTAAGAGCTAGAGACTTGAAATTTGGTATGCAAATCAATTTTATACACCAGACGAACCACGAAACTTTTGGTTGAAATCGGCCGTAAATTGCGGCCGCAGGGCCGCAAATATTGGCCGCAAGCGCCGCTTCTATGAATTGGTTAAAGATACAAAAATTTTTACAGAACAACATTTTCTTAGATTAAAAAAATAATGGGGGTCTCTTCTTATCATTTTTTTGATATCTTGAACTTTTTGGACCTCGGCCCCAATTTACCGGTATTTTGGGGGGGACCCGCTCAGACTAACTTTTTTATTATTCATCCTAGATGGGGATTGTGACATATCAAATCCAATGACTTTGAGGTGCTGATTACGAATTTGGTTTTGATTTTTAGCTCACTGTTACCTTTGAGTCACCAGTGGCTTTTGGTCCTGTTTCCATTCCTAATATGATAAGGAAAGTCGTGTGATGTTTACACCAGATTTTTTAACTATGAGTCAAGAATTTATAAACAAATACTAGAGTGAAATATGTAGCTTGAGAATATAATGCCATGATTAAATTTGACATGTAGCTTTAGCGTGAGATAAATTGTTGCTTAGAAACATCTCAATTTCTTCATTCACTGTATAGATGAAGTATGCAAGAATATAGAGATAGTAATATAAATCGATGAGGCAAGAATATATAGAGATAGTAATAATACTAACATATTATTACTATATTTTCTAGTTTATGTAGAAATTTTAGATCATAAAATTCCATATAAAAAAATGTTGTTTGTGTACACAATTCTTTAATTTGTGAGTAATTTTAGAGCCCTTATTCTGGTTTCCTAGTTAGTCCAAGAAAATAATAGTTCACTAATATTGGTTTGTTTGTACAATTTACCTAATTTAGCCTGAAAAACTACAGCACAAATTCTGTTGTTGTACCAGCTTGGCTACAGCAGATATGTCTAGAACATTAGTTGAATGTTAGCATCATTCTGAACACAATATTCTATGGCGATAAACTCTGAAAATTGGCTTTTTCTTAAATCATTAAACCTTAAATGCTCTGGCTTAGAGGTTGGCAGTCTTCTCGTTATGTTTTAGCAGACATTCATGAGATTATATTTAATTCACGATCCTTACTTATCACTTGAGAACTAAATGATCATAAGTGTTTGCCAACTCTTCCAGTTCATCTTCTTCTTTGCCTTGCTTCGTCCGATAGCTCTGAACAGAATTGAGATCTCTCATCTGTGACAAAAAATGAAACAAGTTTATAAACTATATTATTTGTCCCTGTTGTTCAGTGTCCAGGCAGGTTGTTCAGTGTCCAGGCAGACCTGTGGGAAAAACAGGGATTTGGCCATAACTCTTTAACGAAGCAAAATGCCCCACTGCAAGTTTCGCTCATATGATAGTCCAAGGTGGCCTGAACCTACCCTCAAAATATTTGCATCTGTATACGGGACACCCTGTATACTGCCGAGGTGAGACTAAAAAGTACCTTAGATCCATAGAGGTATGACAAAATGTCTTTTAGGGCGAAATTAATAGATTAAATCGAGAACACAATTTTGGACATAATATGTACGAATTAGATTCCCCATTTAAAACAATCCACAAAATCTAGACTCCAGTCCACATAGGTATACAAAAATTCTATTATAGAAAATTCAAACTTACTCAGCTGTTGCCTAAACTCTTTTATCAAATGATCGCATTTCTCTTTTTTACTCTCGGAAATCATACACTTGGCTACAAATGGAATGAAGATCTGCAATACAAAACAAAATGTTGGTCATTATTATGATACCTACTTAGTTAAAAATTACTTATGGCCGGATTTTAGGAAACTTATTTTTTCAACTATTCAAAAACTTTTAAGGATAGAGACCTGAAATTTTACTTGAATAAAGTCAACAATATTTTGAAAATGTCCTGAAAATTTTAGAATGAAATGTCAAAGTGACCTTTATTTTAGCTCGTCAAATTTTTGATTCATACTGATTACACTACAGTAAAAAAAAATCTGGTGTAAACATCACACGACTTTCCTTATCCCCCAAAAAGGGGTCGAATTCCGCCACTGGTGACTCAACGGTAACAGATAACTAAAAATAAATGCCAAATTCGTAATCAGCACTTCAAAATCATTGAATTTGATATGTCACAACCCCCAACTAGGATGAACAATAAAAAGTTAGTCAAAGCGGGTCCCCCCAAAATACCGGTAAATTGGAGCCGAGGTCCAAAAAGTTCAAGATATCAAAAAAATGATCAGAATAGACCCCTATTATTTTTGCATTTAAGAAAATGTTGTTCTACAATTTTTTTTGTATTTTTAACCAATTCAAAGAAGCGGCGCTTGCGGCTAATATTTGCGGCCCTGCGGCCGTGGGATGCGGCCGATTTCAACCAAAAGTTTCGTGGTTCGTCTGGTGTATAAAATTAATTTCCATACCAAATTTCAAGTCTCTAGCTCTTACCGTTCTCGAGATATCCTGTTCACACACAGACACACACAGACAGACGCACGGACCAATGGCTGAAAACAACTTTTTTGGTATCCTGAGGCTATGATTCGTCCAGAAATGTGAAAAACTGGGTAGGTCAAATTTTCGACGAATACAATACTTTCCTTATTATAGGATAAGGAAAGTAAAAAAAGTTCTCAATTATAGGTGAAAGAAAGTCGTGTGAATTCACACCAGTTTATTAATAAAAGCATACCTCAAATTGCTTTGAAAGGTAAATCAGATACATACTAAATTTAGGGTAGAAGAACTCAACTTATTTACTTGAAATGGAGTTCTACTAACGTTAAAACGTTAGAGATTATTTCTACAGTACATTTAAAAAAATCTTAGCAATTACTTATTTATATGTATCATTAAACTCACCGCAAAGTCAATGTCATCTTCGTCATCATCAACATTGTAAACAGAATTTTCCTCGTTGAATTTGTTGAATAAAAGCTCAAAGTTCATGGCCTGTGCCATTTCTTGACATTCGGTGAACCAGGCCAGAAATCCTATTACGTTTGTATAGGTATGTTGTGTACTAACTGTTGGGATGAATAAAACACATATTTTCAAATTGTAAGTAGTCTATTCTTAACCAGTCAAGCATTCATATGGGTACACATTACACCTATTACAGATGAATTGGTTTTTTCAAAATAATATTCTCTGCAAAGAGAAAGAAGTGGCTTTAGAGTCAGTAGCGAACCCGGAACAATTTCATGAAAATTCGCATTTTGTTCTTTTGTTATATCTCAAGAAAATATAAAAAGTCAAAAATCTCGTAAAACATCTGCATTATCGAACAAACTAATAGACTAAAATCGTCTTTTATAATGAGTGATCTTACTCACAATTTACATTAGGTTTTTTGAATATCAATTCTGACATTTTCCCCATAAGCCGACGCGACGGGTAAAATTTTGTACAGTAATTTTTTTTTTAAATATAAGATGATATAGTTTTAAATGGTAATTTTACACATATTTTCATTTCTTTAAATGTAAACTTTCGAACTTTTTGAAAACGAATTTGAGAATGTGTTAATTTCTGATAAAACTTCCTCAACTGTAAAAGAAATAGTGTGATGTTCATACAGCTTATTTATATTTAAATAGGAAAACCCTTAAACCAGAAGAACAAATCATATATTATACTGAAGAGATTTCTTTTGCATAAAAAACTATATAAAATGCATTTTTTAAATGAAACTCAAGTAAGCAGTAACACTATATGAGTAGAAGCTAGGATATGAATTCTCAGGTTATGTCAAACTGACAATGATTTTAAATATTCCTAAGAACAAAAGAAACATGTATTCTGAGGCCGAGAGATCTTTTTTTCCCCCAGTCTTTGTAACTTTTAACCTGACATTAAAATGAAAAACCAAAAGATTAGGACTTCTACCTGTGATTAACATGGTTCTATCCAATTTGCCTCGATATAAGAAAGCTTTAGCAGTATTGGGAATCTCTGTAGCATAGTTGGCATTGTTCAAGATAAGTTTTGGGTCGAAATATTGCAGAATTATTTCGGAAAGCATGATAAAAAGTTGGGTTGTCATAGGTCGGATCTTGCCATTTGACATAAGGGTTCTGCAATCTGGATATTGGAGGGCGAGCTTTTGGACCTAAAAGGAAAAAGGTGAAAATTAAATCATTTACAACAATAAATCAGTCTTTAATGAATAAAATAATATGTAGTTGATTCCACAAAATGAATGGTGGAAAATTTATTCAAATAAGTACAAAGAAAAAACTTTATATACAGGGTGTCCCCCAAAGTTGGACAACTCAAATTACTCGGCCCAAGGGTACATGTCCTAATTATGCGCTTTCGGTCATGAATTTTTTTAAACGGTGGTTTAAAAGTCAGAAGGTTAGGTTAGGTTTTTGCGGCCGATTTCGACCAAAAAGCCGATTTCGGACGCACGCAACAATGGCTGAAAACAACTTTTTTGGTATCCTGAGGCTATGATTCGTCCAGAAATGTGAAAAACAGGGTAGGTCAAATTTTCAACGAATACAATACTTTTCTTATTCTAGGACAATAAAGAATAAAATATAGGTCATCCCGATAGATTTCAAGTTCCAGGGAAAAGATTGTCTTAAAATCGGAACCTGTCTCAATTTTAAACTTTTTAAATTTTTCCTGGTATTGTACGGCAATTTTACTTGGGGTCATCTCACATCAATTTTTTGCCATCTGTACCATTTCGCCTAAACAATTCGGACACACATAGATACAAAGATACTACAAAGTTTATACATATTTCTCATTTATTAATAGAGATGATGTGTCCATTTTATCACTGTCAGTTATAAAGTTATAAGTTATCAGGTTATCACTTATGCAACATTTTTTTTTTTTTTTCAAATTAGATAAATGATTGAGCTATGAAAGTTACCTTTTCTGTGATTTCTTGAATGTAGTTCTTATCTTGGAGAGGCCGAGTGTCTTTCTTCGACACTCTCGCACCCATGCTGCTCATGCGCTCACGATTATCTGTGCTCATTTTGGATCTGAAAATTAAATAAAACTTTCATTTTATTTTATAAAAATATATTTAAATTAATTGTATCTTTATTTGACAGTTTTTTGTTTCTTCTTTTTCAAACAGATGACCTTTCTCATTTTTAAAACTATGTATTATTCTTTAGTTCATTTTTCTTATGGTCTAGCTACTTATAAGATAAATAAAGAGCTAGTTATTTGTGAAATTATATCAGAATTTTTAGTGAGTATCATCGACATTACGAGATCTAATGCTAATGTATCATATCTCCAACCAACCAACATATTCCAATATATATCTCGTAATGCTGCCAATGGTCATTGCCCACTCTACAACTACCCCAATTTTATTGTCCTCACGAGGCTAGGGTAGGCCCCGAAATCCAAAGTACAGAAACGAAAAAATTCCGACCCCGCCGGGTTTCGAACCCTTGTCCCCTGGAGTGCAAGCCGAGCATGCTACCGCTAGGCTAAGTGACTACTTATGCAATGATTTATGTATAGGTATCACGGGACCACGATCGCAGAACTAAAGAATGTTGTATTAATTTAAGTTCCTTAGAAATATTACAATATCTTATTCGTCAGGTAAACTTTTCCACTATAGCATCTGAGGTTTTCCAATTGAACAATTGTGGACACTTAAAAATACGTACATATGTATTGATAAGTAAGCCATGCCTCAATAAACTCAAACGCGCCGTAGTCCTGGCAAAGTGGCTAGTTATTAATAAAATGTACCTAATAGATTTGGCAGATCCCATTCCCATATTTGGAGGCATATATGATACATTATTTCCTGGGGTACTTGGAGTCATTAGATTGGCTTGACTCTTTGATCTTTGCATTGGTTTCTTGGCTGATGAAAAAACCGAGTAGGGTGTTTTGGAGTCCTGTCTTGTTGATTGCTCATGGGCACCATCATTTAGGGTATCAACTGAGTTTGATCGCGAATTTCGAGAGAAGCCAGGTTGTAACAAGAGAGACTTTTTCTTTGTGCTGGTTCGACTGTAAGTTTTAAAAAGACAAGATAGGTAATTGACATTGAAAACTCTAGTTTTATTAGGTGTGTGTATCTTAACTAGTCTAATAAAAAAAGGACTATGCATTTTTTCTCTTGGACTATGCATGTTGATGTTTAAAAACAAAATTAAATGTGCTATATTTTAAGATTAACGTATCCTTTTTTAATTTAAATTTATCATAGGTTATTTTTTACAATGATTTTGATACCCTATCTTTTTCTTATTTAATTTGGAGGCTATATTTGGAGAATATATTCCTTGAAGACCTTACAAAATATCCGATACCCTGCTAAAATAAAACATTTTTCTTTCCACCCATGTATAGTATCTTGTATCAAACTCTTAATAAATTTATTGTATATTCATACCCCCCCCCCCTCCCTTTGTAAACTACCCTTTTAGGTGCATCTATTCATAGATGCAAAAACCTTGTTAAATGTACCTATACAGGGTGTAACAGACTAAATGTAAAATCTCTTAAGAGATGGTAGTATAGATCATTTCCAACCATTAATGTTCTATAACACTTTTGATTTAACTCAGTGGTTCTCGAGATATTATTTTTTTGAATTATTTTTACAAGTCCGCTGCCCCTCGACAAAGAATGGCATCTAACTCCGTAAATACAGTAGATGAAGCAATGGATTTAACTTTTTCCATAAGATAACAATATTTCACTATTATTTAGACTAGATTTATTCTTAAAAAGTGCAAACGTACTGAAAAAAATCGGCAGCAGCGGAAAATTTATCGCGAACATGAAATACACCTGAAACTTCAGCCGCCATTTTCTCAAAATACTGCCCTCATAAAGTATTGGTTTCTTTTATGTAAAAACTTGCTTGAAGTCTTATCTTTCAGAAAATATGACACACTTGATATAAAACTTTCATTTTTTATTGAAACCAAGAGAAACTAAAAAAAAAGTCAGTCAGTACTACTAACTGTACCTACTAGGCTACCATCCTACTTTTACCTAGGGAACTAATTTTTTTCTTCAATTTGACAAATTATGGTTGTCATTTACTTTCCAACGGCCCAAAAAGTTAGCCTCAGTCGATTCATTGATAAGGCTGCGGACTCTTAACTTGGAGGTCACTGGTTCGAGTCTCAAGTATGGCAAATATTTAGTAAGACGAGTTTGAGCTATTGTGACACCACGATCGTGATTAATTGACCTTAATATTTTAGTATGTATGTATGGTTTTATTTGTGGTGAAGCACAAGGCCTCTTCACATTTTTTGTGGGTAGCGCAGCATTACTAAGAGCCTCCTTTACTTTTCGAATTATTCTATTACATTAATTTCTTTTTACTCTAATAATGTCGCCACTGGTCGTTACTCATACAAGTAACTACTCATTTTTCCTCACGAGGTATGAGTGGACCCCGAACATCCAAGTACAGAGCAGAAAAACTCCTGTCCCGCTGGGGATCGAACCCAGGTCACCATGCGTGCAACGCCTAGCACGCTAACTCACTCTGCCACTGTGACTACTAATTGACCTTAATATTTTAGTATTCCATGTGTTTTATTAAAATTCGGTACCTACTAACATAATAATTTGTACCTCTATGTACCAACTTATGAATGTTCAGTATTTACCGTACCACCTTTACCTGTGGGTGTTAACTATGTAGGTACATTGTTATGTTTCATTTCATTCGAACCATTTTATCATTGAGACCCTTTCCTCTTATAAACAAAATAATGAACAATTACGATTAATATTGATTTCTGAAGCACCACAGCTAAAAGTATCATACATGGATACGTACATACTAATTTGCCACACTTGAGACTCGAACCAGTGACCTCCAAGTTAAGAGTCTACTGAGGCAAACTTTTGGGCCGTTGGAAAATAAATGGCAACCATAATTTGTCAAATTGAAGAAAAAAATTAGTTCCCTAGGTAAAAGTAGGATGGTAGCCTAGTAGGTACAGTTAGTAGTACTGACTGACTTTTTTTTTATTTCTCTTGGTTTCAATAAAAAATTAAAGTTTTATATCATGTGTGTCATATTTTCTGAAAGATAAGACTTCAAGCAAGTTTTTACAGAAATGAAACCAATACTTTATGAGGGCAGTATTTTGAGAAAATGGCGGATGAAGTTTCAGGTGGATTTCATGTTCGCGATAAATTTTCCGCTGCTGCCGATTTTTTTCAGTACGTGTGCACTTTTTAAGAATAAATCTAGTCTAAATAATAGTGAAATATTGTTATCTTATGGAAAAAGTTAAATCTATTGCTTCATCTACTGTATTTACGGAGTTAGATGCCATTCTTTGTCGAGCGGCAGGGGACTTGTAAAAATAATTCAAAAAAATAATATCTCGAGAACCACTGAGTTAAATCAAAAGTGTTATAGAACATTAATGGTTGGAAATGATCTATACTACCACCCCTTAAGAGATTTTACATTTAGTCTGTTACACCCTGTATATTCAAATAAATAAATATTCAATTCAAATTCAATAAAATAAAGTTTCAATTTTAATCTAAATAATAACTAAGAACCTAACTTAGGTCTGATATAAAGAAATATTTATATACAAAGTGGTTCAGAATATGTTGACACCTGTTAATGGTAGGTAGATAAGGTCATTTCCAATGGGGGTCTATGAAGAATATTATCTGATTGCTCTCTGTTTTTGTGCTAAGTGAGAAAACTTAGAAAACTTCTTTTGTTTGAAAATCCCAACTTTGCATAGGTTTTGAGGCCAAAACATTTTTTTGTATTATGTTAGTATAATTTAAAATATTTTGATAATTAAATACAAGTATTTTAAAAAAAAAGGTAAAACATTTCTTCTAATGTTTTGGGATATCTTATGAAAATAAATATTTTGTATGGTTTTTTTTTTTGTGGTAAAGCTCAAGGCCTCTTCACAGTTTTAGTGAGTAGCACAGCATTACTAAGAGCCTCCTTCACTTTTTGAATTATTCTATTACATTAATTTCTTTTTACTCTTGTAATGCCGCCACTGGTTGTTACTCATACAAGTAACTACTCATTTTTCCTCACGAGGTATGAGTAGACCCCAAACATCCAAGTACAGAGCAGAAAAATTCCTGCCCGCTAGGGATCAAACCCAGGTCACCATACATGCAATGCCTAGCATGCTAACTCACTCTGCCACGGTGACTTTATGAAAATATATATTTTTTCATTATGAATGATAGACTATTTTTGTAAATTTCAGAAGACAAAGGACAATTTTTTTTGTCCTTTGTCTTTTTTTTTATTCTTGAGAAGAACCTACTTTTGGAGCCACCTCCTATGCAGAAGCCAAGGCAGTTTAACACATCTAGTGCCATGTGAACACCGGTGCACACGAATTGAGTATTGTCAGGGGCCGCGTGATCACATATCCACACGCTACCCAGAGTGCTTTATGCTGATGTGTGGCATAGTAAGTAACAAAACTAGCCCAAGTAAGCCTAACTACAAAATTATCAATAAAAAAAAAAAAAAAAAAAAAAAATTGGCCCTAGGAGAGAATTTCAGTTTTAGGCCTTGGCGCTAGATGTGTTAAGTCAATTTACAGCCTCTCACAATACAACTTTGGATAGATCTATACTTTATTTTTTACTTTAGTAAAAATTTCAGCTTTCTCATAAAATATATAAGACCTGTTTGACTGCTGGAGTAAAGGGACTTTTCAGTCTTACCTTGGCAGTATAAACAAGATAATTATATTCTATTCTATTCTTTCTATTGATAGATGTTTGGAGAATGGTAGCTAATTTTGTGCAATTAATAGAAAAAGTGAAGTTAGCCACCATTTGCAATAGGTACAAGGTAAAAAATTGAGATTTTTACCAAAGTGTTCGTAATTAAAACACCTTTTTAAAAAATATCAAAAGAGAGAGCCCCAACATATGGGGGCCAAACCGATAAATAAATCCTACTATGGAAGGATTTGTTACCCTGGTTAACTGTGTAAATTTTCAAACTTACTTAGTTAGCCCTTCCATAGATATTTAGGGATTTCCAGACTTTTTCCCCACAGTATAAATGTTTTTTTTTCTTCACTCATCTACCTGTCTTAAAGATAAATAGGTAAATGGTAAATAATGTATTAACTTACCTGGAAGCATTATTCATATCAGATATTCGGGAGTTGTAGCCCCCAATACTGGAGGATCTTTTTCCCAATGAAGATTTAATCCTTTTCATAATGGATAATTATTATTCATACAAATAAAACTTCTGATCCTTGATTAACACTTTTAACAAGTCACTGAAGAGAGTTAGAGACAAATTATTGGAGAATGCTAATCACTATTTTTATTAAATAGTTCTGTCACGGTCAGAAATAACTTAGGTAGGTGCCCTTTTGGCAGGGGCAGGTTTACTCACCACCAGTACAGTTGCACTTTATGTTACAGTTAAAAAAATATTTTTTTTTTTTTTTTTTTAACAAAAACAAACTTCCAATTTCATATTACTGGAAGTAGAAGATTACTTAAAATGAAAATTTGAAATATATTAATATAAAATATTAAAGTCAGTATGAGAAATAAGAGAATAGAATTACAGAATTGAAATCAATCATTGCCAGCGTCAATGGAGCGTTCATGCAATAAATGCTGGTAGGATCACCAAAGTTAAGTAACGTCCAGCGAGTTGAAGACTTCGTGATGCTGGCATTCCGGCCCAATTCAGGCTGGTTGAGGTCAATGTGGGTAGCAGGTTTGTAAGTTTCCTGCAAATGGAGAGTAAAACCCCCGTCCTGTATTACCATGTAGTTGAAAAAGGACGTTAAACTCTAATGAAACAAAACAAAAAATCAATCAGAATTCAGAAAAAGCTCAGTTGCAGTTGTGAATATATGTGGAGCGGAGGTTGCTATTATTTGATATTATTAGTATTATTACTCAAATACAGGCTACTTTCCACCAAATAAAATTCTGGCACACTTGTTTTTTAAATATAAATAAATCTCAAGCCACAATCTCGGGCTATTGAGAAAATTTTAAAAAATAACCGCCCCATATGACGTCATCAAATCTCACAGATATTTATAATGATGAGGAGAAAATTTAACACATTTTTGCGCGTTAATTACCTCTTCTACTATACTTTGTCCTCCATGGAAGAGAAAAAACGAGGAGAGGGGAGAGTTTCGTTGTTTTGTTGCGAAAAGTCAGTCATCAGTAACATCAGTTGGGTAAAGATTGAATTAATTTTTTTATTTAAATGATTATAATGGTGTTAGATCTTCTGATTTCGAAATTCGATTCGTAAATCGAAATCACATTTGACATTATCAACATCAAATATTCAAATTGACGAAGAATAAAAAATCTCAGAAAATCAAGTTTCTATTTTTAGTGCTTCACAGGAGACCTTGGGAGGTAGGAAAAATTAACCAGTGAGGCAAGGTTGGGAAATATTGAGGTAGTTATAGGCAACAATAGCACTACCAAAGATCAAGTTTACTTTTGTTTAAATACTTTAAATTTTGTCCATGTCATGTCCAAGTGTCATCTATGTCTTCTCCCTTGCTTAGATCTATATCAGTTTGCACTTCTTGGGTCGGCTCTTCTTGTTCACAGATTATATTTTCTTTTATTTTTTGTGTCTTCTCCTGTAAATCCCTCTTTTCTAGTCTTTTTGTATGTTGATTGATCCATACTCTTTGGTCTTCCTTCATTTCTGGTACTTGTTCTAGATTTAGTGTGGTATGCAGAGTCTCACCGTAGGATGCCTGGGTCATTTGTCCCTTCAGCTGATTTTGTTATGCAGAGACATTTGTTTGAAGAGCCTGTGTGCATGCGCATTCAGATGCCTCTTTAATATATAATTGTCAAGGTCAAAGTTTTCCCTATAGCAAGTTCGGGACCACTCTACAGTGAACCCTATAGGCACTGAGATCATATAACATAGAGGGAACCCGATGTATCAAGATCTGCGTCCAAGAGGGACCATCAGTGATTTCAAAATCAGTGCGGACTTGTAGTAATTTTTCTCTCGCGAAAGAGTGGGTATCTAAAGTCTAAACTACCTCATTCTTCTTAAATAATATT
Organism: Bactericera cockerelli; assembly: GCA_024516035.1. NCBI lineage: Eukaryota > Metazoa > Arthropoda > Insecta > Hemiptera > Triozidae > Bactericera > Bactericera cockerelli. The sequence continues at coordinate 30,273,755 of CM044959.1, forward strand.
TTACTTTTTTATACTTACTATCTGTTAAATTTTTCTTTGCTTCCACTTTTACTTTCCTTATTTTCTACTTATTATGTAGTAATTTAAGATTTGGTATCTGATGTGAAAATAAGAATGTTTAGATACCGCCACTGCATAGATAAACTAAAAATTCAAATAAATTGAACCAATCAGAAGCCGGATTTGTTGAAAGAGGTACCATCAGCTGTTCAAAGTTGGATGCATAAATTTGTTCAACTCGAGATAGGTAAGGTTCCCTCTAGTTATATTATCTCAGTGCCTATAGGATAAAAAAAAACAAAAAAACATCTCTGCATATCAGCCTTAACACATTGGATGCCATGAGACCTCTATAGGGGTCTCAGCCCATGAAGTCTGGTACCATGTGACCCCTATAAGGATCACAGGATATATTGTAATTCTGTTCATGTGACCCTTATTGATGTCACGCTTTCAGTGTATTTCTTATGGAATCGTTTGTCGTGGTACCAGCGAACGACTCGGTTGAAAAATAAAATAAAATTATAGAGAGTTTGGCTGTGGTACCAGGTACACACCCATAAAATTGGCCAGCGTCCATGTGTTAATGCTATTGTTTGATTTATGATAAGTTTGGAGATCTTCTCTAACATATCGTCCCATCTTCATTGTTTATCTTCAATTTTCTGTTCAATTGATGTTATTCCTAACTTTCTCTGATGTAATTATTTTGATCCTGTCTTTGATGTCTCTCCAGTCAGTCATCCATTTAGCATTCTCATTTCTATTGTCTTCATTTTGATCTATGTATATTCTATATGTGGTCAACATTCACTTCCATACAGTAGTGCAGGTCTAATACAAGTCTTGTAGATTTTGCTTTCATTTTTATATGCATTTTTCTGTCACATAACACATTTTTCTGTCACATTTCTGTAATTTCCCTGAACTTGAGCCATCCTGTTTGGATTTGATTTTGAACATCAGAGGCACAATTTCCATTTTTGTGAATCAAGTGTCTATGTATTTAAAAGTAATCATTTATACATACCATCAAACCTATCCTTTTATCTTTGTGTTGTATCCTAGACTATTATTTACTTAGGTAAGTTGATGTTAAAATCATAATGCATGAGTTTCCAAAAATATGGAGTGAAGTGGGCTGTAGTTTCTAAAATATTAAATGTTAAAGAATGTGAACTAAATAAAAAAGGCAGAAATCATTTTACTTTAGTGATTGTATAGCTCAGATTACTTACTGCTATAAACCTTCCCTACACTTCTGAATTAAAGAGATTAGGACAGGAGCAGAAGCCTTGGCCCTTTAATATAAAAATGGTTACTGGACTATCTCTATGGTTGTCCAATTTATATTTGAATTTGAGGTGTGTGTATGTATTTGATGTGTTGGCAAAGTGGTGGGTGTAACCTGCTAGTCAATAAATAAAATGAAATTCCAATTTAAATACCCAGAATGATAGTAGACAAGTAGTCTAGACTCTTGTAAGGGTAATATACATAAAACAGTAAACAAGTAGTCTGACTCAAGGATTATAGTTGCAGCAGACACACAGGCACCTTTAGACTTATTATACTTGTAGACACTAGATTACACAAGCTTGTCTATACAAATTCAATATTGTGATATTCCTGACTGTTAACTTTACTTGAAGTGATTGAAATTTACTTTTACCTTGTTTTGTTTGTTTGTTACAATCACTTTTTTTACCCCCTTTTTTTACCCAGCTCTTATCATTTTCTTTTTTTATTTACAATTTTTTTTTTTTTTTACATTGTATGGGTTGTTTTGCCCAATGTCTAAAATAATGGGGATTATGAGAGTGGAGAGTGTTTCTAGAACAAGGCACAGATGTTTTACTGTTTCTGGAACAGGACACAAATTTATTGCTTCTTACAGATAGGTAGTATAGTCCTGATTTTGAGACCCTAGTCCAGCAGTCTTGTAAGAATTTTGAGGTACTCAAAGCTCAAATGTTGGTTGCAAGTCATTCTAAAGTTAATACTTTTAGAGGGTACTTTACTACCTTCATAGAATCACATATCATTTTGGTTATCTTCTTTTTGAGACCACTGGCACCCTATGATTTGGTCAGAGTAAAAAAAACTTATCATTTCATGCAAGTAAATATTCAAAAAAATATTGTGTAGATCTTGAAATAAAATTAAAAATACTGATAACATTCTCATTGCTGACAGCAAATTATTTCAAGATGTTTGACATGAATAATGGAAAACCATCTTGTACAAAAAGTGTTGATCCAGATGTGTTGAAATACCAAAACTAATTATTTTACATTCATATGTGCTGTAGTTTGGATGAAAAAAATCATCCCATTATTATATTAATTTTCATTTCAGGAAAATGAACAGGGCACAGTCCAAAGATTGTGATACTTGTCCTAAAGAGCATGGCAGTCCCTCTACTTCAAAAACCTGGGTAGATGAGATAACAGATTCTGAGTCTGAGGATGTCTCTCATTCATTAAAGAAGCGGAACCGAAGTATCTCAGAGGATGATCTTTATCTGGAAATTATCAAGAAAGATATTGAGGTATTGCATAATATACTGGGTGTACATACATACATACAGGGTCCACCAAAAAAAAGGCCACTCGAAATATCTAGAGAACAGATTTTTTTTTTTTTTTTTTTTTGATGTTACAACATGTGTACCATTATATCAAAGGGAAAACCTTTTCTACTTGGTTTTGGTTTTTTATCATTGCCAGGGGGTTCCACTTTGGAATCTTAAACGGAACCACCCTTTGTAATACATTCCTGAAAAGTAGTTGACATTCAAAGTAGTTTAAGACATGTTTGAGATTTTTAATCAAAACAGGGCCAGAGATATCTTACAATTCATTTCACAGGTTTCAGTATTTTTTTATAAGAAATTAATTATTTTTTTGTTTTGAAAAAAAAAAAAAAATGTTAAATACATGTTTTTCCATTTGAAATAATGAAATTTTCATGCTTTTTTGATACCATTAGCTTTACCACTTTTACCAGGGGAGATGTTTTTTTGGTATAATCTAGCAGAGATTATACCAAAAAAAAAAAATAGTTCTTACACAATTTAAAAAAGATTACCCCTTGACAACTCCCCTGGCAAAGCTAATGATATAAAAAAGGCATGAAAATTTCATTCTTTCAAAAAGAAAGACATGTTTAACATTTTTTTTTTTTATTTTTTTTTTTACAAAAATACAATTAGTTTCTTATAAAATATTACTGAAACCTGTGAAATAAAATGTACAATATCTCCAGCCCTGTTTTGATTAAAAATCTCATACTTGTCTTATAATAATTTTAATGTCAACTACTTTTCAAAAGTGTATTACAAATAGGGTGGTTCTCACTGTATTGCACTGGATTCACACTCAGTGCTAATTGTTTTCCTTTCTTTTACAGGGTCTACCAAATGTTACCCCAGACTGTTCCAGTCAAAAAGACAAAGAAATAATTACAATAGAAGACCAAGATTTATCTGAGGATGATAAAGTCAACGAATACCTTGATGATATTGAGAGAAAACTGGAAGCTGATATTAAAAAGGGAACCCAGTCCAAGGGTAAAGATGACTGGAAACTTGTGGATTATTTTAAAGACATCATATGTGTTAAAGAGGTTAATGTTCCAAATAAAACTGGAAAAGCTATTGAAATTGCAAACAAGAAATCTGAGTGCAAGAGGAGAAGGAAAAACTGTGACTTACCTCCTAGAATCAGCCAAACCAAAAAAAGAAGAACTAATGCTAGTATTACCCTGTCTGATGGAGAAATTATATCTGAAGAAGAGATCATCTTATCAGACTTTTCCCTTTCCCCAGAACAAGGACAAAGAAATGACAAATTTAAGGAGTTGAAAAGAAGAGATATTGATCTATTAAAAAATGGTCCCAAAGAAGAGAGTAGAAAGTACACAAAAAATGATAGAAGTGAGTATAGACATAGAGGTAAATTGAAAGAAAAGAGTTTTGATGGTTCAGATCACTCTTCTCTTCTACACAAACGTGAAGAAAAGAAAAGAATAGTTCATGTTGTACCAGAGTCTTCTACTTCAAGAAATGCTGAACACCATAGACAATCTCATCGTACTGATACTCATTGCCGTTCAGAACATAGGAGACGCCATTGTAGTCCTGAAATACACCATGAAGAAAATAGAAAAAGAGCCACAGACCATTCAAAATCTAAAAGGCATTGTAAATGTGAAAACAAACGAGAAGGAAAGTCAAAATCTTCATCTGATTATTTTGATGAGAATAAGTATCATGGATCTGACAAATCCAGGATTCGAAATTTAAAGAAAAAATATAATGAATACTTGAAATATGCAAAGAAATATAAGAATGATAATGAAGACAACAAACATATCGAGAAATTTGCTAAAATGAGATCAAAAATGAAAGGAGAAGATTTGGGTAGTAAACAAATCATTTCATCTGATGAAACCAGTAGCATTGATTACAAAAAAGAAGAAGAGAAGTTCCTTCGTAGTTTAGAAACTTATTTGGAAATAAAGAAGAAGCAAGAGAAATCAATCACAAATGTTGCTCAACTTCCATTAATATCTACTTCAAATAAAGAATACAACCCAGATATAAGTTCAGAAGAAGAGGAATATGTTCCAGAGAAGTTCACTCCAGAGGATATGTCAGTAAGCAATGTTGAAGAATACAACCCTTGTAGTGTGTCAAATATTAGTGATTCCTCCTTTACTTATAAACCTACCAAAATTGACGAGTACGAACCCATTATACTTCAAATAGATGAAGAATATTGTCCTATGCCAGTTGAAAAGACTTTGCAACTCACTTATAACCCAACAAAAAAGTTTTCTAATAACATACCTACCCAAGCTGCGATTTCCAAACAGCATGCCCAAGGATGGATAAAAACCGCTATTCAATGTCCTACCATTCATAAGCATCTCATACCCCATTCTATGAAAAAACAACCCAATGTTAAAATAATGAACAACAAACCAAGACGTAAAGTAATCTCTAAGAATACTGTCTTCATTGGAAATATTGTCAACCCTTTTGCACTCAATGATAAAAGTAAGGTGGTTTCTTGTAAAAAACTAAATGCCCCTTCCACAAGCAAGAGTGTTGATAAATCTAAAATCATGAGCAAGCTATTACATGAAAAACTTATGGAAATAGAAAAGAAGAAGTTACAACTTCTTGAAGAAATTAATCGTAAAAAGTTGCTCAAAATAAAAGAAAAATGTGATGAAGTTGCTCTAAGGAATTTAGAATTAAAGAAATCTGATTTAATGATGGAACTATATAGGAACACTAAAACAGAAGTAAAATTAAATGATGACGTTCTGAATGATTCCGAAAGTATAAATTCTGATTCAAGCAAAAATTCTATATTGCCAGGCAAAATAAATCATCCTGCTCAAGAGAATTCTGAATCTGTAATATTGAGCAACAAGGAAATCAAAAAAGAAAAAAATGACCCAAATCTCCCTGCTGATAATATAAGAGAAAAGTTATCTGCCTTGCAAAAAAGAAAAGCAGATTTAATGTTGGAAATAAATAAGAAGCTTTCAGTAAACTCAGAGAGGATGAACAAAGAGAAAGCTGAAGTAGCATCCAAATTGGAAGTATTAGAGAAAAATAAATCTTCACTATTTGCGCAAGTCATAAGAAAAGAAGAGGAAGAAAAGTCTGTTACTATAAAAAAAGAAAAGGAGGACATTCATGCATCAACAATGATGGACAGCATAACTGAAAGAACTTTGCTCATTGATGAAAAGAAAGAAATTAAAAACGAAATACCTAAAATGAAAAATATTGAAGTAAATAAAAAGCTTGAGAATACCAATAAAAAAATACCTGCCATAAATGAGAAGTTGAAACAGCTTGAACAAGAAAAAACAAAGCTCATGGCTCAAATAGCAGCAAAAAGTAACCAAACTGGTATTGTAGTGCACAAAGAACAACCTAAACTGAAAGTAAATAAACCAGAAGAAGTTAATGAAAAACTAGTTATGCTTGCAAAGAAGAAAGAAGAACTACTTCTTCAAATAGAGAAAAAGAAAATACATACAGAATCACAACTGTCTAAATCAGATTCCACAACTAGCACATGTCTCATTAATCAAATCAAAAAAGAAAGAGATGAAAATCCAGCTATTTTTCCTCCTAACAAATCATTAAAGGAAAAAGAAGACCACGTAAATGTCGCAGTATTACCTAATGTTGTTATAAAACAGGAGCCAAAAGAAAACCCAAATCATCTTTTATCTTCAAATAATTTAGCTTTGAAAATAAATGAGCTTGAGAAACAAAAGGCTCACCTAATGCAAACACTGGCAAAAAAGCTACCAGGTAATGAAGGAATAAAAGTTGATTCTAAAGATATAACGAAAGAAACTGTAAAAAAATCAGGGGTTCATAATGCTGGCATTATCAAGACTAATCCTGTTGCTGTTGTTGAACTTGCATCTCAAGTTAAACTCAAAGTCAGTCAACAATTATCTGAAATCACAAAGAAGAAAATGGAGCTCATCAGACAGATCAATTCCAAGAGCTTAAATACAACAGAAGCAACTGAGACTAGTAAAAACTCATCGAAGTTGAGCTGTTCTTCGGTATCTCCTAATGTTCAAGATAAGTTATTAGAAATAGAGAAAAATAAATTGCAACTTCTTGTTGAAATTAAGGCAAAGTCAAACCAGAACAAATATGACAAGGAAAATATAGTAGAGAGGAAACAAGAGGAATCTAATGCAGATGTAACTAAAAAAGCCAGCACATCAAATTTATCAAAAGTGTATGATAATGAAGAAACTGTTAATGTACATACTTTCCATGACCATAAAAAAGACTTAGAGTGTGCTTTGGTCAGTGATAGTCAGTTTAAAATTCCTGAAATTCCACGTTTGAAGAATCGAAAAAAAGGCCATAAAAATAAAAATATCACATCAAAAACACGAAAACAAAAGTATCAGAAATCAAAAATTAAAACAATGTTAAGTCAAAAGAAAATTTCAATGCTCAAGAAGTTTCGAAAAATGAATACACTGAAAAGACTTTGGACCAATTCAGATAATGCTGTCTTAATACCAAACAAAGATAGTCAAAATAAATGCACTGTAGAAAGCACTAACATCGAAGTGCAAGCTTTAAATGAGCACAGAATTTCCCATCAGTTCAACAAGCAAAATGCTGAAAATTCTGGTTCAAATAATCTGTCCAGTTCAACATTTTCCATTCAAGAATTACCTGGATCTCTTAAAGTTGACGTGATTAATAAACCAATAGAACAGACTGATGATACTAGCGATGAAGTTGAAGTTCTTCAAACATGCCCAACAGTTTCCGAGCAGATTGACATGATAACAATAGATGATGATGATGATGATCATTGTCAAAGTAAAAAACATAGTACAACCAATGAAAATGCTGTGATAATAAAAGAAAATGATGAATTCATAACTTTGAAAGTTATTAAAGTTGAAAAACCATGGAACTTTGGAGACAAAGAGAACAAAGAAAATGATGAAAATATAGATGATGGTAGAGAAAACAGTACACAGTTTGGAAATGAAAACATGGACAGCACTGAGTTCAATCAATCTAATGAGGATAATGGAAATATAGAACATACTGAACATACTATTGACAAAACGAAACATGTGATTAATGACCCTGTGCAAGATGATAGTAATATCAGTATAAAACTACTATCTTTTGACATCAATGGAGTTAAAAAATTAGATGGACTAAAGAAAAATAACAGTGTTCTGATTTCTGATTATAATTCTTTAGATAACACACAAGATGTTGTTTTTGTAAGAAAAAAGATACTTAACAGAGATGACCTCACTTCTAATTTTAAGAAAAATAGTAAACTTATTAGTTCTTCTTTGAAAAAGAACACCAAAAATAGTCCAACATCTACTGTTAATACTCCTGCCATTGCTAAACTTATTCTCAACAACAGAAGGAAGCTCATATCAGCTAATTCTCAGTATAAAAAAAATAACAATAATTTAAAGCTCTCTACAAATACTACAAAATTGTCTGTAGTCAGAGTGGTGCATTCAAAACCATTACCAGGAAAGAAATCAAAATTAACTATGGAAAGACTTGTGAATCTCAATTGCTACACTAGAAAAAAACGATTTGACAATAGAGTGTTCCAAAATCCATCAATACATCAGGCTAAGAAATGTGGTTCCTTGATTGAAAAGAAACTTCAAAAGAGTCCATTACTATATAAATTTGTAAAGGACCATTTTAATTCTTCAAACATATCAAAGTACAAATTGACAAATAATAATGATGGTAATATTACAATAAAACCTAACTCTTCTAAAATATCAAAATTCAAATTAGTTCATGGCTTTGACAACACACCAAATATCAAATTAAATAATTACAAAAATCTACCTCCAGTGATACGTCGTGCAGTAATAAATAGATTCAAACTGAACAATACCATTACTCCAATTAAAACATATAGATACTCAACCTGTAATAAAAAATCCATAAGACAACTTGGTAGATCAAAATTCAATGTTTTGAAATCAGTTGGAAAAAGTAACCCCTGTAATAGTGAAAAAGTTAGCACTCTGAGAAAAAATTCAAAATCAAAGTATAAAGTCTGTAGAGTAATCTTGGGAAATGATAGCAGTGCAAGAAAAACGCAAGAAGAAATACTGAAAAGTACAAATAAAATTCCAAGAGGGTCAAATACGTCAAGGAAATATCACGCGAACAATAAGGTAACACAAAGGTGTGTAACTACCAAGCCATCACAGCTCAAAATAAATCACCTGGTGTCGAAGTACAAAATGATAAGGTTTAGCAACCAGAGAGAAAGAAACAAAATAAACCTCTCCCAGCGATTACAAGAATCCAGTTACCCCAATAGAACCATGTACGTAAAAAAACTCATTTCCATGATCTTTTTCTTACTTAAACTATAATCTTACTTTAACTATTAATAATACAACATCATAGGTTATTTAATATTCTTTTATAGAGAACAACTGTGCTAGTCCTGTTTTTAGATTCGATCACTTGTCTCAAAAATTCGCTTCCTTATCTTTAAAATCAAGCAAAACATTTTTTTTCTTCAAAATTAACTATGCTACATTGCTACAGGCTACACGTGTACACACACAAAATTGAGTAGTCCTATTCATGTTTTGGGGGTCTTCTTTTTTTCTCGTGGTTTTGATGACGGAAAGGGCCTTTTCTGGTATATTAACTCTAGTATCAGTCATTCACATTTTTTTCCATTGGCAAGTGACCCATTCAATTAATCCAAACATAAAAGAATTTTCCAGGAATTTGATAATGCATATAATTTGATACTAAATTAGTGTTAATCAAGACAACTTTTGGTACATAATTGAGACCCAATTTTTACTTCATTGGTAGTTATTAGGTACCCCTAAATTAATGTTCAAATCTGATCTATTTCGCCTCATTTAACAATACTTGAAAACCACTGTGTTGGTTTTTTTTCTCCTTTTTTGTTCATCCAGGAAAGTTATCAAATTAGATGGCGCTTCTTACAAGGTTTCCTCTCGAACTCTAAAGCGCAAAGTATCCTCTAGTATGAATAATCCTCCGTCCCAATTGTCAAATCCCAGTATTTCCCCAGTTGCTCAAACCAGGAAAACCTCCAAAGGTAATATGTACCTGTAGTAGATGTGTCAGAATATTTTGAATGAAAAAATAAGGGTTTTCCAATTAGTATTCTGATTTGGTCTTTTTTTGGATCAACCATTTGATTAACTAATATTGGTATTTTTTATTAAACCTTTAAATTTTAGACACCATGCTGGAAAGGTCTCAATAAAAGGAGTTAACATCAACAAAATTTAAACTCCTGAAACTTACGGTTAACGAGTTATAGGTCAGAACAGGGATATTAGCCAGGACGGCTGACCCTGTATGTCGTAGTAATGAACTTCTCTCAACAAGGCCTTTAAAACAATATGCGTTACCCTGTATATGATTTTAATCATGCAGACAATTTTTACTGAGAAGTTGAATGCTGGAAAGCACATGAATTCACACTGCTAAGATTTTTGATTTCAGCTCTACTGAGTGGCAACATTTTCTCAAATAGATACATCATTGGCAGACAGCATCTCACGTAAGTTTAGAATTTGTAAATAAAGTGATATCTAAATTTGCTTCTTATTATTGTTTGATTATAAAAAAAGGCCAGTCACATTTCATTTGATTTTATACATTTATTTTTTGAATACTTGTAAAATGAATTATTTGGTTTTTATATTGAAATCTAAAAATGTTGAAGAGATCAACTGAGCTATACTTGTACACACTGAACAACATTGATTAGTCCTATATGTACATGTTGTTGGATTCGCAAATTACGCACAGGAGGGGCTGTACTCACTTATCTATAAAAATAAACAACTAATATTTATGAATGCATCTAGATTCTAAACATTTTGTGTATAAAAAAATCTTCCCTACTACTTCAGATCATCTAGGCTTCGCAGTGTGGCTGTGTTAACATCACGACTGAGGAAGAACAACGTTCAACAGCCTTTGTCTAGTCTTTCCACGAATCTTAAACCAGAAACCAGGACTTTTAACAGTAGCGGGTGAGTTTCATCTATTGGATTTGTTGCAGCGGTTTAATAGCGTTGGGATGCGTGAATCGGATCTCACGAAATGCTTGGACTTTTTCCTTGTTTATTTGAGTATGTGACCACGTAATACTAGTGGTCGGGTCGAGATGCGATAGCCAGGTCCTGGCTCATGAAGATCTAAGGTCATGTGATCAATTTTCACTAATCACAGAGCTCCAAATTGATCATGTGACCTAAATCTACATGAGCCGGGACCTGGCAGGCGGATCTCGACCCGGCCATAAGACTCTCAGGTTGGATGGTAGAACCTCGAACATTAGCCTCACACTTAGTATTGTTATTATGACAAGAAACATTAAGGGCGAAATTAATAGACGTTTTTGTAATACCTCTGTGGCGCTTATTCTCGGATTGCGTACTATGTAAGATAGGCAAAACCGACGCTTAGCAAGGACTTGTGATGTAAAATTTCTGTCCCGGTAGCTCAGTGACGCCTTGTCAGTCTGGTAATCCAGAGTTCGCGGGTTCGAAACCCAGCCGGGACATGACAAGTTATCCTCCTATTTGGGATTTGACCACTTAATAATACGTTCTGGGATTACTGCTGGAATAATGGAACTCATTAGTCCTAATCGGGCAGTATAAATAAGGCGATATTATTATTATTATTATTATAGATTTAGTCAGTAAGAACTTCATGGTAGGTTTCGATAGACCTTGATTTTTTATGGGTTCATACTAATCGGTATGGAGTTTAAGTTTAAAAACCAAGTTCTTGGCATCCTTTTATTAAAAAAGTGAGAGCATCAATGTTCCCATGAAAATTTAGTCCTCCAAGTCCAAAAAATTCCGACTTATTGACGATCCAGAAATTTCTGTATGTGTAGTAGTTACCTTACTAATAAAAAAAATGTTCATTAATTTTCTCTAGATATTTGAAAGGTGATAAATACAAGACGAATCACAGTAGAAAGGAAAACCATATTCACCTCACTGAACAGGTAAGATTGATAACTCAATGGTTTGATCTATTATTTTTTTTCAGACCCAATAGCTTCAAGTTATAAACCCTATCTGATGTTTTACTCTTGTTATTTGAACCTAGTCACCTTGGCCCAGTGAGTTAGCGCACTAGGCATTGCACACACGGTGACCTAGGTTCGATCCCCAGCGGGGCAGGATTTTTTCTGCTCTGTACTTGGGTGTTCGGGGTCCACTCGATACCTTTTTTTGGCTTTCTTTAAAGTGGCAGGGTTCTCACATGTGAGCTCTTCCACTCAACCACTCTTCCACTCAATACCTCGTGAGGAAAAATGAGTAGCTGCTTTTATGTTAGCAGCGACCAGTGGCGGAATTATAAGCAAAAATAAGATATTGGGATATTTAAGATATGGAAAAGTCCTTTAATTCTGCGATACCCACTAACGGAATCAATCAAAATTTTCGATAGTCAGTTTTCAGTGCAGTTCAAGATATCAAAAAAATGATCCGAGTAGACCTCTACTTTTGCACTTACACGGTGACAGATTTGAAATTTTTCGTCTCTGCAATTTGGATGTTCTGGATCTCGTGTTCTGGATCATACCTCGTGAGGTAAAATGAGTAGATGTCAGCAGCCACCAGTGGCGGAATTATGGAATACACAAGAATATAAAAGAAACGGAAAAGTTCTAAAATTGTGATATAATAACACCAAGGCCCGAATCGTGAAACAGGTTGATCTAAGTAGACACTATCACTTAACGCGGGCTATAGTAGGCAGTGATTGGTTGAAATTCCCACTAGAAGTCGTGTTAGGGGTAACGTCCACTTATGCCAGGTCCACACTAAGCGAACATTGTTAGCTAACAATGTTCGCGAACAATGTTATCCGCACATTTTTGTTCGCGAAGATTGTTAGCTAACAATGTTCGCAGTGTGGACCCGGCATTAGAAAATGTTTTTACGACTTGTTTGAAATAACATTGTTAGCTAACAATGTTCGCTTAGTGTGGACCCGGCATTACAATCGAATCCACTTTCATAATTCGGCTCTTAGAACACACATTTATTTCTTATTTTCAGGAGGCGTACGCTAGTGGGTCGCCCAGGAGCCACGCAGCAGAGCTCACGTGTCGGCGCTCTAGCCGGCGACGGTCCAGGATCTCCCAGTGCGCTCGCCGGCTGCTGCGTAAGTATTCCCTCCCTCCTTGTCCCTCCCCCTCCCCCCCCGACTGTAACGATAGCGCAATGCGCTACTTTGCCAGTGATAACCCCCGCTCCACTATCAGGCCTGACGACGACGACTGTGTAGAGAGCGTGATCCCTCGCCGTGTCCGCAAGGTAGGCGCTCTGCCCGGCTATATCCCGCTGTGATCCCACCCGGGGCAGTCACTCTTGATTCTGGTTTATGATGGCCCGAGTTTACAAATAAAAGAAGTTTGGTGGATGACTTTGGATTTTCCCCCAAGTTCACTATACATATCGCATTGATAAAATATGTAATACATTATGACGGTAACAACACCATTTTAATGAAAATTTAAAATAGATGCCCTTAATGTGACTTTTATTTTTTTGTTATCATAGATGTGTATTCGAGTTCCAAGTGAAAAATAAAGTTTTACTGTCTCCTTGTACATTGGATTGGGAGGATCAAATTCTCCAATGCCATCTTGTTATATCATATTGTGTTCGTAGGTTACTAATTTATTTTATTTTGTATTGATTTAATTTTATTAATTTTAGTTTAGGTTTAATTTGGGTATTTATATAGATAATGGAATTTTTCAAGTCTATTTTTACACCTCTCTTGGTAACAATACTTACCAAAACTAACTGCACTTTCAGGTAGCCGTATTGAATAAGTAATATTTATTAAATATTAGGCGAAATTCGGAAAGTACAATTCCTAGCCGCACTTTTCTTTTATGATTCGTAAATTCCTTCGTTTTTCTCATTGGCAGGCTTACCATTATAAACCGTAAACATTTTTTCTCATTACACCAATTGTCATAGACCACAAAGGGAACTTTTAAACAAAATTTCAACTTTGTATGAGATCTAACCCAACCATCAGTGAATGGATGTGTCAGTGTTTTTACGTTTCTATACTAAATTATTTGTTTTAAAAATATTTCCATCATAGAGAATCCCTTAATTTTTGGTAAAATTCTTCTTATTAGGATTCATTGTACGCGAGTAAAGAATAAATGATTTATTTATGGTATTATTTAGTTTAGCCTTTTTTAGTTATCAAGTAAAATATGTATTATTTTTTAAACTAACCTTGTTTAAAGTTGTAGATACTTGTACACTTGTTTTGCATGCAATTTTTAGTGTTTCACTTTCCACTGATCCTGTGACTGAGAAGATAAATAAATGCAACACATATATTTTGTTGAACAACATAAAAACCATTGAGTTGTCTTATTATTTAACTAGTTGATCAAACTAATCAGAGTTCACATAAAAGATGAACTCTTTACTATTAGATTTTTTTTAATAACTCATATCTAAGGCTAGCTCGACGTTGCTTAAACTGGTGTCATTCAATAAAAAAATTATATTCCAAGTATATTTGGAACATAACCTGAAAAATTCCAGCTCGATTGGACAAAAATTACGACTTTCATTGTAACACAAACATAGAGAGATGGATAGTTAGAAACGGACAAGTGCCGCTCGAGTTAAAGATAGACTCACTTCGTTACTGTTATATCATTCTCTAGAGTAGTATTCACCGTGGAAGATTGGGTAGGACGCACGGTGATCTGGGTAGGAATCCCAGCGCAATCGGAATTTTTCGTCTCTGTACTTTGGATGTTACGGGGTCCACTCATAACTCGTGAGGAAAAATGAGTAGCTGCTTTAAGTGAGTACTTGAGTAGTGAGTGACCAGTGGTAGAATTATGCGCAAAAATAAGATATTCAATGAAAAGTCCTATAACTCTGTCCTACCCAGCCTGATTACAAGTAGTGGAGCTCTCCGGATACGTGCGTTGAGTTGGAAAATTATTGGGTTTTAAATTTGAAGGCCTCGCTCAAAAAACGAGTTATCTGAAAGTACATGAAATACATGGGAACCAACTTCACCGTTACTATACACTCTGCCACGCTGTCTCTCTTTTGCGTTTTCAACTTCGGCCAAGTGTGAAAACGTTCGCTACTAGCCATTATTTACGTTGCTTGTTATTATTATTTGTGACATATATAATTAACGGCATGGTACTATAACACGACGGGTTGCTTAAATTTAAGCGATGAGAAAATAGAGGATATAAAATGAGATTAAGAAAAACATTGATAAAATACAATAAATGTTTTTATGTACAATTGTACACTGTTTGTTAATTAAAAACAAGTCAAATATATTTTATTATAAACGGGGTTTGTTCGCATCTTTTTGAGAAATAAAAAGGAAAGCAGGTATACAGAAGGATTTCAAATGAAAAGCGAATTACACTAAATTAAATAATACTGTAGTAATATGTCTGGTTGTACTCAATACGCTATGCTGATATTTAATAGAAAATTCAGGTTTGGAATTCACCTCACTTCAAAAACACAAGTTCTCAAGGCTGGTCTTCTCATTTGAAACAGCCATACCACAGGAGATTAATATTTATAAGTTTCTCGGTAACTTTGAGCTCAACAATACTCGCAATGATTCCGGGAGGTGTGCTTTCTGCTCTAGGTGTACCAGCGGTCTTCGATTACTAACTTCTCTACAAGCTCAAGTTCAAAACAACATGAAAAGCCACATAGAAGAAGAAAAATCAACATAACTTTTTTACAAAAGTTTTACCATCACAAATAAATGTTGAATTTTGTCAAAAAATAACGGAATCAATAATTTCAATTAATTTGGTAATTTAGTTCGTTTAAAAACTACATATATTACGATCGGTGGTTTTATAACTGGGAAACTATCCCAGCCTGCTGAGTTCGCCCAAATACCAGAAGAATATGAACTCACAACGGTTCATATCCAACCAACTCTCTTGATCTCCGCTGATATCACAATCATGCTACCAGAAAAATCTAAACATACTGTAGAACATTTCTTACAGTATAAATTAGGCCTGTATTATTTTAGCACCTCTGCTGTGGCAAACTACTTGTCTCTGTTTTCTTAGAACTTGGATATGACATGATTATTCGGTGGGGTTATTTTAAAAAGCAAGCATACATCATGATAATGGTTTTTGTATGTCAAGCAATAAAAATACATAATACCTTTTTATCAAAAAAAAAGTAAGTCTCGTATGTTAACTTTCTACGGTTTTGATAGTCGAGTACATATAATTTTATACTTGAGTATTTGAAACATAAAATTGACTACCGGGAAAAAATAAAAAAAGAAAGGAAGCTGAATAAAATATACATTTAAAAGGAATGTTTTATGAGAATAATAATAAGGAAAAAATCCATGTAACAAGATGTATCAACAAACATGATGGACCAAGTTATAGTAGATAGAATGAACAAGATAGTATCTTCATATTTATGTAAATTAAGTACTTTTAATAAATTAAACTAGCTTTTACAAAAATATATTCTATTATTTTTGTCTCTAGATTTTTTTCTTGTTCCAATTAATAAATTAGAAAAAACACATAGGTCAAGTAATTCCATAATAATGACGAATTGATTAGAAAAATAAGATAAACTACACATTTAAAATACATCAAATAAACAAAATAAAATTTGAAAACATTATTGCAGGTATTTTTTCTATACAATAAATGATAATTAAAATAATGTAGATTAATTACATACTTAGTAATATAGAGATGAGGTATCATAATAAGTGCAAAAAAAAAGTGGGTATGATTTCGTCCTTAACATTTTTGTAAATGAACCAAGATGAATGCGAAAGTTTTTTGTTTTGTTTTAGAGAAAGAGTTGTTTCACAGCTTTGTTTTCGTAGCCATCATAATAGTCCAGCTACTGTAAAGGGACATATCTCTTGGCAGTCCATGATAAATCACGAAAAAAGTTCTCATTGTGTTAATTAAAAATGTAATTTGCGAATTATATTAAAAATATATTTATCTTCTTAGAGAAAATAACATTGAACTAAAATTCTTTCTCAGAGAATAGTCTAAATACAACGTTAAGGAAATTACATATATTTTTTACAATTTGATATAATAATAACTTGGGTAAGAGTCATGTGAATAAAGAATGTATTTGCCTATGTTCTATTAATGTATAGAAGGTGGAAAATAAAATTATACATAAATTTAAGGAATGGTTTGATTTTTTAATATAATACTGTTTCAATCGTAAATTGACTTTTTACCTAATTCATAAAGATCCTAAAGATGATCTTTAACAAAGCACGGAGAAAAGTATAACTACTACAATGTCAAATAAATAAATCACAAACAACAAAATTGAAGTAAGTATTTAAAATTATTGATTCAAAATTGAATTTTCAAATCGTTAAAAATAGCGCCTTTCCTTCTTTGAAGAAAGTTGTACTTTTAAGAGAGAAGACTTTGATGTACTCGTATACAGCAAAACACTTTTTAATAACAGGGTTGAGGAGGGCAGGAATATACTTTTTTGAATGTCGAGCGACGAGTTAGTTCAACAAAATAGAAGTACGAGTATGAACATTTGTGTTTCATTTTCTATTTAGTCTTAACAGTAATATTATCAAAGACAGAGGTTATTTTTACGTCTCGTACGAATTCATAGCAGTTTAGCGTTAGTTTCCTTCCTCGGGCAGCTTAATTTCATGTGGTTACTAAATTTGAGAAATTGATTGAATCACACAACTGTTCACCAAATTAACTGAAAATCTGGAGATGAGGAAGGTGTGTGCAGAAATGGTCCCCGAAAACCTGGTCACACAGCGATGTCAATTAATGAGTATTTGGCCAATAAAAACAACCACTTTATTCCCCTGATTTGAGTCCTTGTGACTTCTTCCTATTTCCCAAGGTTAGAAATGAACTCAAAGGACGACATTTTGGTACTCTTGAAAACATTAAATCTGCCGTGACCGACAAACTAAAGGTCATTCAGCAATCTGAGTTCCAGCACTGCTACGAAGAACGGAAAAACCGTCTCCAGCGCTATATCAACGCCCAAAGAAACTACTTCGAGGGAGATCATATTGAAATCTTGATGTAACCAAAAAAATGAAATAAATTTTGTCTCATCACTTTATTTATAGACCACGTACTTACGAGTAATAACTTTTTTACCGACGTTAAAAAATAAGTACATTCCTGTAACTCACCCAGTCACCCTGTATTGTATATTGAAACAATTCAATTATAATTTCATTAGGAAAATTGAAAGTTAATACTTATAATTCTTTTAACTACAATTAATATAAATTAATTACTGACAGCTATTTTTTGCGAGACCATTAAACGGTAGGATTCACATTTTATTTATTACACAATAAATAAATTTACTTGGACAAAAAAGTTACGTAGACAAAAGGAATGCTTTGGCAAGAATGTAGAAAATAAATAAATAGAAATAAGGTAGCTGTTTTGACGGTGGTTAGAAGGAATACTAAAATTATAAATTTGTTTAATGTTTCTCAATGCAGGAGAACCGTTAGCACCGAGAATTATTCCTGCAAATACTTCCGAAGTTGACAATACATATGGGATGGTCACGAATTTGTGATCACTAGATTTTTCTCGGAACCAGTAATATTTTTAAAAAAAGAAAAAAACACGTAATTCTTCGATTTTTCAGGGAAGTATTTTTTACTTTGTAAAAATATACAGGGTGTCCCCTGAGTAGGATATTTTATTCCTTTTTTTCGATTTTCAAATGAGAACCCCCATTTTTTATTGCAAATTCAGATTATCCATCAAATTCTAGACTTTTCTGATTTGCGATTATACAAAAAATTTTACTGGTTCCGAGCAAACTCTAGTGATCACAAATACAAATCCAGTGGTTCTTTTACGGTGGTGAGAAGGAATATTAATCTCATTATTTGTAAGCTGGATAAAGAACACTAAACAGTGATGTTTCTACAAAATTGTCGGCTCTGAAAATAGATCCATGTACTTTCGGAAGGCAAGTAATTTAGCAACCATTTCTTTAGCACGATATCATAAGTGAAATCTTACGACAGTGAAACTCTCCACAATGAGCTGGTGCAAGGCTGGCGCCACACGAGGTCACTTGAGATCCATGTGTATCATGCCAGGGGTGCTGTCCAGGTGGAACGGAGAAGACACCGAGTTGGGGATACGCTCGTTGAGGGGCGTGGCTAAATTATCGTCAACGATATGAATGGTGATCTTGTTGGTTTCGTATTGCTCGTAGATGGAGGTGGGATTGGACACGGAGCGGTGGCTGTCTGTGTACACGTTATGTCGGATGGGCGAGCGCGGGGGAATGTAAGAGGTAGAGTAGCTATTGGGTAGACTAGTGGCGACACCTAGCGGGAGGGAGCCATTGGCATTGTTTCCGCTAGAGTTCATGATAGTCGCGTCTGAATCGTGAGAGTTCTGATGACGGGGAGGCGACTTTTTCGGCGATTTTTTAGGCGACAAATTGGGCGATTCATAGGGAACGTAGATGCGAATGCGATCGTCGGGACTTCGGGAGTGTCGCGGGGACTTGGGGGTGGTAGCGCGGGGGGTGGAGGGTCCCACCTCCACGTCACTTCCCCCCGCCCCCAGCGAGTGTGTGTCCATGCCTGCCGACACGTGCGAGATATCTGCTGTGGAAGTTATACTAGTATCCGCAAGTGAGCGCCGGGAGCCGCCGTTAGCGATTGAACTGGCATCGTCCAAACTAGGCTCGAACGAAATTTTCGAACCTGAGACAGAAGAAGGAAAAATGATCATGAAATCATTTTGAATTCATAAAATTATCTTGATTTAATTGTTAAAAGAGATTACAAAGCTCAGGATCATAATGGCTATTCAAGTACGTTGTATACGAAATCTGTTGACAATTCCGGACGCTCGTAGATACATCCGATTTTTCATTTTTTTTTTATTATCATTTATTTTACATGGTACACATGTTCGAAACATCTTTTGCTATTTTATATTGTTCATTTTTGACAGTTATCAACGGTGAAGATTTTTCCACCGAAAAATTAAATCAATAATAGGGTGAAAAATAAATTAAGACACTTGGCAAATGTAATATGGGAAAAATGTTAAGAAGAGGAGGTACAAGTTTTCATTAGAGGCTGAGATGATTAATGGCATCAAAATTTGGCGAAAACGTGAAAGCAGACTTAAATCTGGCTGTGGAACGTTTTAACGAGTTTGTTCGATCTAAAAAAATACATATATTTTTAATTTCCATAAAAACCATATTAATATTCGAGAATTAAGTAAATCCTTTTCAACAACATAAATCCGGAGGTTATTTGTTTCAATTTATTTTATTAGATAATGTCTACTTCGGTGGAAGGCCAGGGCTGCGGAGTTGGATCGTCAGACGATGATAGGGTGTGTTGCACCCACATCGTTTTTTTTTTTGCTCTCCTGAGAAGTTGCAAAAATGACAAAAGTGCTTATTACCCTGACATAAACCTGAACCCGGAGATAGGTTTTGTTTCAGAACTCCGGGGACCGTAGCTAGAATTTTTATCCCCAGCTCCACAGCCCTGCTCAAGGCTGTAGCAAAAAGTGAAGAGTACTGGAAAAAGCACTGGCACACGTGTAAATCAGTAGGTACCCTACAGCGCCGCGCTCGAAGTAATGATATTTTTCGGTTCCAAGTGGGGTTAGCTATTAGAGACGGTGGGTTTTTATTGGGTGGAAATCTTACACTCCAGGTTAGGATGGACCTGGGTGTCTTTAAAAGATTTTTTTCTACCTTCAACAAAAAAAAGTATGTCGATAATTTAGAATTTGTCGTTTTGGAGTGATCAGTCTCTTGCTAACACATATTACAATACACAATTTATAAAGAATGTAGCCATGCATCTTTAACAGAGGGTAAATTTAACATTGCTTTCTTGCTATTAGATAATTGAAAAGAGGAGAATCTATCTCTGAACTGTCGCCTCTGATACCCATTTCTTTTAGTGTTTTTCCAATGACAGCAAAGAAATTAAAACACTATTAACTAGACAAGTTTAAAACCCCCTGGAAAGGTCTAAAATTTTAAATGATATTTTTATCAATTAACAAATTCGAAAAGAAAAAATATAAATTTTGGGGATTTAAAAACGGCCCATTCTAGGCCAAAATTATAATAATATGATGGATAATATTGTATGCAATACAATAGACATATATCATACATTGGAAATACACCAAGTACGTTTTGAAACGCGTTCTTAAATATTTTTTTCAGATGATTAAGAGCGTCTCTTATAAAATGAGATAGAAAACTCACCTTTGATTCTAGAATATCTCTCGAAACATTTTGTTCTTATTTATGTCTGGAAACAGTGCACGCTCAAGAATAAAGTTTAAAAAAATACAGTGATAGATGTTAGAAGGAAAAACAATTAATAAAAATTAATTATTAAAAAATAAGCTATGTACAAAATTATAAGCCACTGAAAAATGAATCGTTAAAACAGCACATTAATGTAAATGAAGAAGCATGCTTATTAATTGAAATATGAGACAAGACAAGAACTTATATACTATGTACAGAGGGATTTAAAAGGGTAAATCCTTAGTCTAGATTAGTTATGTATTTCTTTTATTTCGCATCTGAGGTGTTACACAAAATTCAACTCTCGAAAATTTGCAGGACGAATTTTATGAAAAAATAAATACAAATAAAATCCAACAATGATCACGTGGAAAATCAACACCAGTAAAATCTGATAGATTATTGATCTTTTCTCTGTTGGATTATTAGGCAAATAGTAATATAAAAATGTCTGATTTTTAATTTGAACCACATTACCATTACTTCGTGACACTAATTTCAAGTCTTTAAAATTATTTCTTTTACTATTAGATTTTTTGTTCCTAGTACTGTATTCCATAGGGCTTGCGACAGGGTCATTTTCAATAGAGTTTGTTCCATGTTCCCTAGAGTGGATAGATTTCGAATCCGACAACGCTACTTCGTCCAACAATCGGAACAAACCGAAAAAGTGACCACGCATTTGGTAACTGTCGCCATTCTTTCTTCGGAACTTTTTCAAAATACTTGGGTCTTCCATTGTTTTGTTCATCTTGACGCGATAATCTAGAGAGAGAAAAATGGTATGTGGATTATCATCCATAGTTTAAAGAATTATCATTTGTGTGTTGACTGAAGATTGAATTTTTCTACGTCTAGGAACGCTTTTAGGTTGGATCCAAGCCGAACCACATTTGTTCAAGGGAAAAGTATTTTAAAATAAGTTTAAGATTTTTCATAAAAAAAAAAAAAAAAGTTCAGAGATATCGCACATTTCATTTCAGAGGTTTCAGTAAAAATATTTTTCTCATATATTTTTCCACTTCAAAGAATTAAATTTTCATACCTTTTTGATATCACTACCTTTACCATTTGATACCATGGAGTCAAGTTTTGTTTATGTAAAAACTACCTTTTTCGAGTAAATTTATGCTAAATAAAACAATGACTCTTATTGTTGAATCTGAAATAAAAACAGAGCTTTAGTCAGTTCAATTTAATGTGAAAAATGCTAAACCTCGCGTTCAGTCCTAGTCCCTGGCCCTGTTTTCAAGATATCTTAAATTTTAAATTGAACAACATGACTCATTGCTTTTATATAGCATAAATTATAATGTACATATAAGTTCTGAGGAAAAACTTATAATCATATACAAATACATACAACTCTTGGTAAAACAAATAAACATCGAAATAACTTGAAGGTAGAAAACACTTGGCTTTTTTGTTTTACTTAATTATTTATTTTCAGATGGCCATTTTGCTAGTTACACGGCATCGTCAGTGAACTAAAGACTCTTTAGGTCACTGACAATGCCGTAACTGGCAAAATGGCCATCTGAAAATAAATAATTAAGTAAAACAAAAAAAGCCAAGTGTTTTTCTATCTTCAAATTATTTCGACATAAATTATAGTCGAAAAAGGATAGTTTTTACATTAAAAAAGTTGACCCCTTGACACCTCTCCTGCTAAACTAATGGTATCAAGAACATTAAAATTCGATTCTTTCAAATGGAAGAACATTTGTTCAAAAAAATTTGGCGAACCCTGTATGTAAGAACTGCTTAACATTTTTGTTCATTCTTTGGACCTATGTCACAAAATAGTAGGAAAAAATGTATGCCTATATTTTTTTTTTTACATTTCTTTCAGATTTTGAGGTTCAATTTCTTTCTTTTCGAGTTACTTTTTAGATTGGTCTTCAATCAAGAAAACTCATTTCTCCTTTTGAACAAAGTTGATATACTAGTATTTCATCTGTTGGTGAAACTAACACCAAAACGAACTTTGCCCTAGCAGTAAATGAGTATAAAATGTCAATTAAGTTATGAATATACAGTTTGACAAATCATAAACAATTAATTGACACAAACCAAAGGTATTATTTTGTATTTGAGTAAATTAAACATATTCCATTAAAATGATATGTAGGTAAAGACATAAAGGTAACAAAAAATAAACCACATAAAGTGTCATTTTTAACTTTCTCGTACATAATGTCATTAATATGTAAACATAATATACTATCATTAAGAATGTTTTTGATAACTACAACTTATAGAAATGCTCAAGGATTTTTTAAATTACCACTTGAGTAAAAAAAGGCACTCGACATGGTTTGTTTTAAACATAATATTCTTTAAAATAACAAGCATCAACTTGAAAATAACAAAGTATAAGAAGATATGTAAACTAAGAAATATATTTTTTTCTGAGTCTTGGTCAGCATATACTATAGGTAGATTACGAAATAATGTTTATTTTCGAAATATTTTACAAATACTTACAAATACACGAACCATGGCCCATGATCATCACGGTTATTGAAAATTCAGAAAACAATATTTTATTAAAAATGGAAAAAAACTGACTTTTTCTCCATACAGAAAAATAACATTCCTCCGACGAACGAAGAGTCAAGAGACAACCGCCAATTTTATAGTTAATCACCTATGTTAATATATTTTTAATTTTCAAGTTAATTTTTTGTACGAATTGAAACTTATCTATCCCTTTGAGAGATTAAAGAAAAAGAAATAATTAATAATTAAAATTCGATTAACCAGTAAAGTTGGGATGAGTTTTAGAACTTTAACTAGGCAGTATAAGAGATGACACACGTTTTGAATGAAATTTAATAATCAAATGAATACTTCTAAAACTCGTCCATATTTTTTTTATATATGAATATAATATTATTATTTACATTCATTCTGAGCACTATCCAAGACTAGAAAAGTAATAAAATGTTAAAAAGCACACCTGTCCTCAGGTCTACTGATTCCCTAGGGACATTGATTTCTGGAATGTATTCAAGCAGACTACTGACAATCATAGCACAAAAGCGTGGACGAGCATTGTCTTGAAATGAATAATTGTGTAAATTATATATGTAGCTATTTTAAAACACGACGTCTGTTTTAGAGAAATGCAGGTTGAAGAGACGCTGGTTCTTTAAAAAAATGTTAGTGGGTTTAAATCTAAACAACAAATTGACAGAAGTGAAATTTTGCAGGAGGGTAAAAAACAATCATTGAATGCGTGTCGAAAAACGATGTATGTTACAAATTTTGGATATCGGTTTTATTTGAAAAAAAAAAAAATGATCTGAGGGGGTTTAAGAAATAAGAATACATACATAGCTTCAAAAAAAGACCCCGAAATTTGTCTCCAAATAGATGTATCAGGTATTCAAATTATATAGTCTTAGTAGAAAAAGGTAGTAGAATGTTACTTCTGAAACTGAACGACACATAGTATACAGTCGACACATAAATCGTTTTTTGCGTCTCCTATAAAATTTGATTTTTGTAACACCGACCGACAGATAGACAGAAAACCAAAGTTACTTAGGAGGTTATGAAACATCCAGAAAAATGAATTTTTTCAATATCAGATTTTTTGATTTATAATATTAGAAATTATCGGAAGTAAAATAGTTAAAACTGAGGATTACGTCGCCATCGCGGCGTCGGCTGAATTCTTAACCCTTAACTGAATAAAAGCTGAATCATCTATGTTTGTTAAATAGAAAAAATAAAACCTAGAGTTATGTTAGTTTTGCGTCACCTTTTGTTCTGTGAGGTTATCCAGAACTTCTTGCTACAGATATTATTGATGAAAATATATTGGACGTGAAGAAAAATATTTAGACAAGCATGGGTAATGTTCTATTAAAAAAGGAGAGAGGAAAATGGCAAGCGCGCAACTGGAGTATAAACAACAATAATCATGCACTAGTCTAATAAAAGTAAATATAAGAAAATAATAGCTAAGTAGGACAAGCACTTGAAATCTTATGTCTAAAATATTAATTGAGATAATCTTATTAAAGTACCTGGTTATTATATCACACGAAAACAAATTTTATATGTACCTACAGTAAGAAGGGAGCGGAGCGTAAACATTCCATATCGTCAAAGAAATTTGAGAATTTTTGTTTTTAAAGCTTGAGGTTAGAAACCAATAAGTAGAAGATTAAAAGGTTAGAAACTGAAAATTCTGAATAAACCACGAACCAAGAGAAGTGACTACATATTACAAATGAGTGACCAACAATTTTGTCGGAATTTTTTTGTCGCTGTCAATGGAATTTATAGAACTAGTTTGCTTAAAAGTAGAATTTCTAAGATTTCTATCAAAGTTTTCATTCTTGTGGTCATCACTAGAATATTCTTTACGATTATTTTCATCTGTTGAATAACTCTGAGTATACTTTCCATCCTTTATATAATTTATGGATGGATATCTATCAATACGGTATGGACTATCAGTGGCATATTTTTTAGTGGAATTTTGGTAGATGGGATACTTTCTGTAAAAATTTCCTTCATTTTTGTGGTATGTTCTATCAGAATTCACCCGAGTGGGATTTTTCCGAGGAACACCTTGGTTTAGAGGAGATTCACTAGTGGAATATATTTCATCCGTGAGATCATCACTATCAGAATGAGTATGCATGGAGGAATCACTTTCTGAACTTTTATTACTAGGACAATAATCACTAGTTGAATATCTAAATCTTAAATTTTTATCAGAAGAAGGATTTTCAATAGCTGAATTCCTATCAGTTGAGTGGTACTCACTATCCTTATATTTCTCGCTAGATGAATCCCTATCGCTAGAATAATCATTGGCTGAATTCCTGCCTGTAGGGTACTTACTAGCGTCTGTACCTATAGAGGAGTTTCTATCGGGCAGGGATGCTAGAGCTACCGCCGTGTCACGACGATTTATCACAGTTTCTTGCGTTGATTTCTCCACGGAGCTGAATTCTCCGGTACGTCTGCCCACCTGAGGAAAAGACACACAACCAATTAGCTGCAAGCTTACACAAAAAAAGCTCAGGTTTTATACGAGACTCTTTGATAATAATTAATAAACATAGCTTATAAGATGGCTAAACCACGTAAATGAATTACTTTCACCTATTTTTTTTATTGATTCAATCGAAAGAGTTCATCGTAAGGATTTCCATAGTAAATCTTTTATTTTTTTCGGAGCCCAAAAAACTTCTGAAACATTGGTAGAGAAAAAAGCCCCATTAGAACATGTAGACTGAAAAATCCAACTCGGTAAGTAAGACGTCACAAATATTTTTTTCGATTCGGCTTTAAAACTCTTTAAAAGTCTAAGGTATTTCGCGTTTGTTTTGATGGCGGAATTGGCTTTTTCTTGCGTATTAACTATAGAATAAGTCATTCACTATATAAGAATATAGTGGTCAGGTCAAGACCAGAGTGAGAAAGAAAAGCAGGAAACGCATAGGGCAAACACAAAGAAATAATAATGACAACATACAAAGCAGTAAGTCGCCCAATACTCAATTATGCTGCCCCAATATGGTCACCACAACTTTCGAAGACCAATTTGAACCACCAGCAGATTGCACAAAATGCATCATTGAGAATCACGAATACCCTTTATAAAATGATGCCACGATCTTGCCAGTAAGAGAACATAGCGAAATGATAAGTCAGCAGTACCTGATCTCATGTTACTAGGAGAATCATTCCTGTAAGAACATAGTTACAGCTGCACTTCGGAATAAAACATGTTTTGGCACTGAAAAACTAAGGGTTGGGTGGAAGAGATTGCCACAGGCAATAACCCCGCCCTTTAGGTAGGATATTTCTCTCCTTTTTTTCTTCTTTTATATTTGTTTAATCTTTTTGTTTTTCTTTATATTTCTTCATTGTGTTCTTCTGTATATATTTTTTGTTCTACCTAATGAAGCTTAAAAAAAAACTGACTATGAAAACTCTGTCGCATCGAGTAAAAGGGCTATTATTTTGGTGTGTATGACCATAGATGTTGAGATGAACCACTATAATCTAATAAAAGATAGATAGAGAAAAGGGCTATTAAATAAACAAGAAAAACAAGCCTTTTGTTCGAAGGAGGTCGCATGAGCGTCGGGCTTGAATATGCCCAGGGGGGACTTGGGCAGTTCTGCAGGCGAGGGTTTGCCCGCGTAGTCCAGCTTGTTTCGCTTCAACTCCTCCAGGCACTTCTGCAAGCTCTCGATGGTGGCATCTTCCGAGTACTGAAACTGCTTCTCCAGCTTAACCTGAGAGAGAAACAAATGTTTTATTTATTAAATAACAATAAAACAAAGATGCTGTCACAATTTTTGCTGATAGCTAGAAGTACACATCATACTCATACCAATCAGTAGAATTCATTATTTTTTCCTTCATACATTTTTTTTTAATTAAAGAATTTTCTTTCATTTTTAAAATTGCTTTAAAATTTTAATTTTAAATTTTGATAATGAAAATGAAATATCACCCCAGTGACTGACAAACTGACTTAAAACACTATGGCCACTCAATGAATACTCTATCTCCTTAACAATGACATTATCTAGGAAGCTGAAATATATGGTACTCAAAGGTTCCTTTCAGTATTTATACACTATGGCCACTTAATGAATACTCTACCTCCTTAATAATGGCATTATCTATGAAGCTGAAATATATGGTACTCAAAGGTTCCTTTCAGTTTTCATACATACAGGGTGTCTTATTTTAAGCGCACCAGCGCGATTCCTCGGCCCCTGTGGGAAATCTATTCCGAGATCATTTTCATAGCTCAAAAGGGGACATGTAATGATAACCTTCACAGATCTCCCAAGGTTGTCTTTCAAGGTTATTTCAAGGTCAACTTTAAAATCTTAAATGGATCGACCTGAATTTTATTAAATATTCAGATTTGCCATTAAAAATTGACTACCCTAACAAGCAAGACTAGCTTGCGGTTCCCTAAGGGTTTAATAGTTAATAAAGTGTAAGTTCTCATGATGCTTGATCACACATAGAAATATGTGCTTCAGAATGAGATGTATCGGGATTACAGGTATTTTGAATCGTGTGAATTCTGAAATGATTAAAGTTTATAAACATGAGTTACATTATATCAGACCTGGATAAAGTGAAGAATATCGTCCATACTGAGCTTGTTGAGCTGTTTCTGATGCATCTTGAGCAAGTTGTATGCCATAGCAGACATTATCCTTTCTCCTTCTAGAAGATATATATCCCACACACGCAGTGTTAGCTTGAAAGGGATCTGAAACATCAAAATCCAGATTTTTTTCATGTCATATGACACAAGCCCCAGGATTATTTTAATGTTCCGCCGACCTATCTTGTATTATAAAATGATTTGTTTGTGTGTGTGTATGTTTTTCCTCGTAAAACTCGAGAACCACAAGTCGGATTAAGATGAAATTTGCATAGGTACCAATGACAGGTTCATGGCGTTGCGTTAAAAAAGACAATTTTCTAAAGTTGGGCTTTTAAATGCTCCTATTCAAATACTGGCATATCTAGCATATTAGCTAGTAAAAGTCCAATTGAACTGAAATTTAGTATGGTTCCTAATAGCATTGTATAAGAGCTATTAAAATGTCCATTTTCTAAAAGTTAAGCTTTTTCACTTTCAAATCTAGATGTCCCAATAGATCTAGGTAAGGAAGTTCAACCTTTTTTATCATCAAGCCGCTGAAGCTATTGTTCTAGTATATTTGGAGTGATTGGGTAAACAAGATGGATAACAAAAGGATTTGTTTGAAATCTTTTCGTTGTCACGTTCTTGGGACAGTGTTTGTTTTTTTTTTTTCTTTTTTTCTTTCTAGTACCTACTTTTCTGCTACCGGTTTTTCAATTGAACTATTGTGGACAGTTAAAAAAAGTACGTTTTCATTACAAGTCGGTAATACGGGTAATACCACACGCGCTGCGGCTGGTTTAAATATAAAACAAATGTATTGAGTATTATATTGCTGAATGATAACCCACGTTTTATAGGTAAATAAAACTCTTTTTTACAGGATGAAGTCTTCATGTAGTAAGCAAATAGAAAAAAAACACAACACAACAATGTTTTCCGGGTGAAACTTCGTTTTGCTAATAACAGATTGTTTTTGTACAAACCAAAAAAGCATCTGTTTTAATTTTTGGCATGAATTTGAAGTAGAAGTACACATATATTTTAAATTCCCTTATGCTTTAAGGTTATAAAGATATAGAAAGTATTGTAATGGATCACTTTTTTGAAATTGAGCTGATAACTCAAGCTAATGGCTGAATTATGCTCTCTTGATGAAAAAATAAAGGCTCATTTCACTACACACTTAGTGCATTTTCTATTTAGATTTCAATCTGATTCTTTATTGATCACTTTGATTTTTTTTTTTTTTTAATATTAATTCTAGTTTTGGACCTGTCTCATTGATAGCATGACAAGATTTTTAAATAGATTTCAATTTATGGGAATAAACATGAAATTTTGTTCATTTCCTTAGCTGGATTAAAAACTTACCCTATCTAGAAAGCACTGAAAAAACCACTTGAGAGTATAGATTCCTGTGTCCACACTATTCTTATCTAGGTGTTTTTTCAGCTTGGGTAGAAACTTGTGCATGATTTTATCATGATGCTCCTGATACCTGAGCAACTTTGGAAATCCCGGAATGAAAAAACCTGGAAATCAAAGAGAAACTTAATGTTTAGCATTTATTTACATGTGTAGGCAGCACTAGAATTGCATGTCAGCTATCCTGTGTTTGAATCCTAGAAGAGATGGAATTTTTTGGCTCTGTACTTTGAATGTTAGAGGTCCACTCATACCTTGTGAGGAAAAATGAGTAGCTGCTTTGATGTGAGCAGCAACCATTGGTAGAATTATGGGCAAATAATAAACAAGAAACGGAAAAGTCCTATAATTCTGTGCTCAGCACCTCAAAATATGTGGTATCTATTCTTCAGAAAATAAAAAAAACAGTAATTTATTTGTTGTTACCTCCAAATACCATTGGGTTAAGAAATAAGAATGCTTTTTTTAGTTTCAACTGATATTTGATTCTGGCAAGTGTCTTCAAAAATATACAGTCTGAGCATATGAATATGTTTAAAAAAGTGGTGTTGGGATATCAGGTAAAATATGTAAAATATAACATCATCATTCTTTTTAATAAAATGCTCACCATGCATGGAATATTTAGGGTCACTGACAAGAGTATTAAGTGCCCAGAATGCATCCTCTTCATTCAGGTACATAAGCAGTAGAGCTGCTATTTGTGACATTCCCTGGCAGTAGCCTATCTCAATATTATACACACTGTATGCTGCTAATATGTTGAACAGCTGCTGTTGCTTGGGGTTATAGCGGTCTCGGAACATGATGTGCTCACGGTATGTGCGATTCACATCTAGGTCAATTTGACGAATATCAGGAGAGTATTTCCAGGCAAGATCACGCATTTCCTAGAAGAAAATAGAATAAAAGACAAGATATTTTTTTTTATTTTTTAATAAAATTCTTCTTATAACATCTAATTTTCCTGTTTTCCTTTTCCTGGGGATATACTCACTGACTGATTGATAATTAATATATTTCAAAGACATCCCCACAGAGAAAATTTGAGTTATAAAGATTTTAAGAAGAAGAAGAAAAAAAATTTAATACAAACCTCATATTTTCTTCTCCTCTCTTCATATCTTCTGTTTTTCTGTTCAAGTTGACTCCGTTCATTCGCACTCAAGTTTTTCTCACTAAGCTGGTTTCCCTGGTACCCCACATTTAGTAGCAGTGCCCAAGCAGTACCTCGGCACATGTCTGGTATTCCTTTATAAACTCTTCGCCTTAGTTTGTCAGCACTAACTGTGTCCCAGTTTTTAGACATTTTACTCCACTTTTTTAGCCCTTTCTCTTTCCAGCTCGATTTCTTTTTTTTCAACAATGTCTTTCTGTGGTGAAGCATCTCGCCTTTTCTCATCTCTGCAATGTGAATAAGAATAATTTTCAACTGAAAAGATGATACTTTAAATATTGTGATAACTAATGGATAACCCAATTATTTTCCAATTAAACCTTATTCAGAGCTGCAACTATTTACTTAAGAAAAGAAGACTTAGAATAAAAGAGAAATCATTTCTGACAACAAATTAACCTAATGTATGAGACCCTGTATACAGGTTCTCAGACACCTTGGAGTACTTTTTTTTACATACCTTAACAGATTTAATAACAGATTTATTTTAATTGAATAATAACCATCAGGTTCATGTATCACTTTATTGGTTATCTAATACTGCTTAGTACTACATTTAAATTTCTAAAGACTACAAGGGTCTACAATTATAAGCAGCCTTATTAAAAATAGTACATGAAAGTAATAACGTACTGGACAAAACCAAAACGGTCCAATTTGTGATATATTTCATATGATGGCTCCTCCCATGCATTAATCTCAGCACCTTCATGACGTCCTTTACGATATCTCTCTACAATTGCGTATCTCTCTTCTGCTGCTCTCAGGAGCAGCTCTTCTGAATTCATATTGATGAGATCATACTCATTAACATACTGCTATCTAAAATATAAAAGATAAATAAATGAATGTTTTAAATATTAAAACAAATAAAGAGACAGTCAAACATATTGAAAACAGAAAAAAATTGGGGGACTGAGAGACCGAAGAGATTTAACTGTCTATTTAATAAAGTGGATTGAACATCACAAGAGTTTCTATGACAGAAATGAAAATCAGACATAATGGGTAAAAAAAAAAAAAAAAAAATTGCAAAAAAAATAATTTTAGGTCAGAATTAAGCTTGGGGAGATTGCTCTTGTGCTATTGCTATACATGTTTCCAGTTTCTTCAATGTGTAAATATTAAATATGTCAGTTATTCATTTTCA
This sequence comes from Bactericera cockerelli, assembly GCA_024516035.1. Taxonomy (NCBI): domain Eukaryota; kingdom Metazoa; phylum Arthropoda; class Insecta; order Hemiptera; family Triozidae; genus Bactericera; species Bactericera cockerelli. Next base: position 30,305,633 of record CM044959.1, read on the forward strand.
AAATATGAAAAATGGGTGTGAAATTAACTGTTTTACGCTCTCTCTCACACACACATGAGTGTCAGGCTTTGATATGCCCAGGGTACACACATACAAACACATTAATAAGTGTTAATAAAAATTACTAAAATTATAAAAACAATTAATCAGGAGATTTTAATTTGTCCAGAAATGCAGATATCTAGGTTTTAAACTACGAAAAGAAATAAAAAAATATATATATATAAACAGAGTGGTTTTTAAAAGCGTCATAGGAAATTTATCAATTTAAAGCAGTGTTTTTCAATTGTTTCTTGAGGGGTCATAATTTGAAGATTGTCTTAGTAATACTTTATTTCAGTCATAAGAAATTGTCTCAGTGATGATTTATTTCAGTGATTTTGAAACATGACAAAAAAATAACATACTAGTAAGTTTAGTTTAATTTTTAAAAATAAATAAATTCAAGTTATTTATTTTTGAAATTTAAACTTGACTTACTTTACTTACATTTTATTTTTTGTAATGTTTCAAAATCACCAAGGTTGGAATTAACTCATTGCTAAGACAATTTCTATGCTGAAGTAAAAAAATGATGTGTTAGTAAGTATGGTTTACTTTTCAAAAATATATTTTTTACTTACAGCCATATTTATGAACAGAAAATTTTGTCTGAGCAATGTCTCAAATTTCATTAAATATTGTTGGCCAATACCTTGCTTGAGTTATTGCAGACAAAGATTTGTGTTCATTAAAACAACTGTTGGTGTTATAATATCACAATTTTAGTGGTTAGCACAGAATTATAGGACCTTTCCTTGAATAATACAACACTTCTATTTAGCCTATTACTCCACCACTGGTCATTTTTCTTCATCAGATAGGTACGAGAGGAACCTGAACATCCATGTACAGAGCAGTAAATGCCTGCCCCACTTGGAATCAAATCAAAGTCATACTTGGAATAGTCTGACCCGGTAGCTCAGTAGTAAAGGCTGCACTCTGTGAATCCAAAGAATCCAGAGGTCGTGGGTTCGAAACCAAGCCAGGACATGACATGTTATCATAACAACATATTGCCTTGGGCTTACTGCTGGAATAATGGGACTTTAATAGTCCTAGACCACAATGGACCCACAATTTGGGCCAAGAGTAAATGCACCATAATTCAGTGTGTTAGAATTTTGCTATTTTAGAAACAGAGGATCATAGCCAAGGCCATATCCAGGATTTTTTTGAGGGGGGGGGGGGGGGTTTTCCCACTTTGATCTCTGCCCCCCCCCCTTAATACAGCCTTGATCATAGCTATCCTAGCTAGTTCCAACTCACAGTGTTTTCCTGAATGAATTGATGTGGGCCACAGTGTAAAGTGATTGTAATTGACAGACATTCTAGTGGATGCCTCAAGGCTGTTCTCTTAAAAGACTTATGAATGCTGTGCTGTGCTGACTGGAGAGTGCTCAGAAAATTTGAATTAAAGAAATGACTGAAAAGTATTTAACTTACCTCATTGATTACTTTCTCTCAAAAAAGTATTTGAAAACTGTGTATGGTGGGAATAGCCATGGAATATTTCACCCATTCTTTGAAATGCTCTTCTTATTAGCCATATATCTTTTTAAGAAATTAAATAAATGAATAAATTTATTTAAAAAATAAATTTATATACTTTATGTGTTTAAGATTTTCTTTTTTTAATTTTGTTATTATGTTTTTTTCTATCTGTTTTCTTTTTTCGATTTGTGATTGTGAACCCAGCTCTCAATGCTATTAACCACAGATTTCTATAGACATAATATAGAAATCAACAGAGCTATTTTAACGCGCACAAATCTGAGAGCCGAGTACATCTGGCAACATTTGATAAGGAGCCATTTTTCAAAAATAAATCAATTCAACAATCAACCTTTCTACCAAATACCACGTCAGACTCAGCGGCTTCTTACTTTTTTGTGTTTTTTAAAGCAGATTTTCATAGACTATACTGAATCTACTGAAATAATTTTCTTGAATTTGAAGATCTAATTGGCTCAGCGAGTCACTATAACCTTATAGAATGCAGGTATGTGCATTCCCAGAGTTACCTTCATGAACAAGAGCTTGGTACCTATTTAGAATAGAATATACCTTGTTTTACTGCCGAGGTAAGACTGAAAAGTCCCTTTACTCCAGCAGTCAAACAGGTCTTATTTATTTTATGGGATAAAGTTTAGTAAAGTTACTATCACTAATCCTAGAAAACCATTGGATTGTACCTGCTTTGCCAAGCTCACATAATACACACCTTTAATCACTCAAAAGCTGGCATTCTACAACTTTCAGTAGTAGTATTTTTGTCAATTAATGGAGTTGTTTTTGCCCAATTACTGAAGATGGCAATTCAAGCCTTATCTTGGTATTACTGTCACAGGAAACTTAAAACCTTCTACCCACATTAACCTCACCCAGCCTGAATTGATCCTACAAAAACTGGTGCATTCAATGCACTATTGATACTGACCAACACCATTCAATCACTAAAATAATCAAACTAAATTCAATATAAATTCTTTATCTTTTCAGTCCACTATCAATTATGAATCAATGCAAAGGTATGTTTCACCCGTGAACCCAGCAATATTTCCTCACCTCACCATATTACTCCTTGGCATTGGAATATTTTTCACTGCTTGGTTCTTTGTTTATGAGGTTACCAGCACAAAACTGTCCAGAGATCTTCTCAAAGAGCTGGTAATAGCTTTAGTTGCAGCACTATTTTCTGGATTTGGCACTCTCTTCTTGCTGCTGTGGGTTGGAATTTATGTGTGAAGAGTCTGCTAACTCATCATAATGAAGGTGAGTCTTTAACATGCAAATTTAATGTTTATAAACAGGGCTTCCATAAAGTCTCACACAGACTCAAGAAACGCAAAACCCATATCCCTTTTTATAAGTTTGATAGCCCAAAAGGAGCTGAAATTTTTGTAAGAAAGGACTCTGGCTCCTTCATACAAAATCAACACAGCTCCTTGGCTCTGGATCCACAGCCCTGGTTAAAACCAAATAGAATCCTTTGTCATTTATTGCATGTTGGCGTAGTTACCTTGCTATGCCAGCATGTGTAGACAGTACCATAAAAAAAAAAGAATCAACTGGTCACAATAGAAATCAGTGTGATAATGGAGTTCCACAAGTGAAGCCCCAACCAGTCTATAATATTAAAATATAAGAAATTGACATCATGGTATAATGTTGTAGTATGACATAGTAATACAGTTATTTTATTTGTTTCAGGTATCAATTTTCATTCAGAAATTATCTTGTTTTGCACACCTCAGATCTCCTATTTAATATCCTGAATTTGCATTCCATGTTGCTTACATATATATCACATCAAATGAATAATTGATGCTTGTAATATAAAGTAAAAGGTAAAGTAAACCTTCATACTCTTGTGTTCAGCAAGATTTAGAACATGGCCCAATTGGATAAAACATTAATATTACTCAACCATTCACTCTCATTTCATACTGTCACATTAATGCAGGTAGCTCAAAATTACTCTGATATCTATTTGGACTCTTTTTTTATTCAATTAATTAACCCGTGAGTGGTGTGCTGTATTAAAATTTTCTAACATTGAAATTGATTGGCATTTAAAACCAGTTTAACTGGTAGAATCAAGTCAGATTTTCGTGTAGCTTTCTAGAATATTGTTTTCTTTGATGTGCTGATCAAGAAATTACGGGGAATTGATTATTAGTTTCCAGAAATCGTCCTAGTTGAAAGGTCCAGAAATCTTATAAATGTGTCAACTGCCATGTTAAAGTGTGTGGGGAACATGTTCCTTTGCCACCAATGCACCCACCCTGCAGCGGAAGATGATGACAACATGTGACAAATCAAATTTAAGTGCTTTTTAAAATACTTATTCAGCCTATTTTTTTTTTAAGTTATAATAAAATATTTTACCAAAAATCGCCCTAAAAACGGGAAAATAAATATGTTGGATTTTTTTTTCTATACCACTTTAACTTTTTGTTTTTCACACCACTCACGGGTTAAAACAAATCTGCTAATTCATCTTTCTGGGGAACACAGCTCATAACTGCCAATGTATTGCGGCTTTGAAATTTTATATAAAAAAAAACATGCATTAAGACTAGGACAATTTTCATGTTGAACCTCAATGATGGAGTGTTACAAAATGTTACTGAGTTTCTAGTTTTTGAAAGAAAAAAAAGTGTTTTGTATAATAAATTGATTCGAATATATTTAAATGGATTAAATTTGAAATTATAAAAATATATATATAATAATGTAATAAATTACATAAATGGTACTTTCTCTGTCCTGTTTACAAAGTCTCTTTATTTAACATATCTAACAGGACTCTGCATCATGCTAAAACTGACTTGGAGTTTTCAAGCATTAGGTTGATATAATAATAATAAATTTATTTGGTTTTCAATAATCATCATTGTTAAAAGTTCCGCTAAGTACATTTGCACTTTTCGGGAGCTCTTGATACTTTGATACTTTGATACTTGAGCTCAATTTCATAATATCTTGGATTAAGTAGAAGAATGATTTATTCTAATGCAGCTCAACAGTATTTATAAATTTGTATTGAACAACAACAACAAAAATATACGAAAGGAAAATAATACAAATGGCGGATCTTTTTTTGTTGGGCAATTCCATCAAGTAGAAACCACTACTACTTATCATAAAAGAAATATATATATAAGAATAATGATCAATGCATATTATTTTTCAAGTTATATTTTCATCAGGAATTTAAAATGAAAATTTAAATATTAATAGCTATTCAATAGTTTTTCAGCACACAAAAAAATATGATGAGAATCTCATGATTTCATTACAACATGCAACCTTTAAAAGAAGTTACAAAAAATTTGATTCTGACAAATAATAACTTAAATATTGATGTACTGAAACATTCCAATCCTTTGTAAAAAGTAAAATAGCAAAAATTATCCAATGGAGGAGAAAAGTACTAAACCAAATTCATTACAGGAAAATTAAAGTAGCTGATAGTTGAGACTGGTAAAAATGATATCATCACTAGGAAAAAAAAGAGCCAACTGTTATCAATTAGACATATATGAAGGGTTTCTACTTTCTAGTTGTTTTATAGGATTTTATGTCGCAATCTGATATAGGGGTAAAGTTAATTTTTAACAAGAAATATGATGGTATAATTTTTAAGACAATCAAACTCACGGTTTTGAACTTGAGAATGGTTTATGGAATAAATAAGATAATATAACGAGATAATAACAAATATTCATCTAAAACAATATAAAAAAATTGCCACAGATGAGAATCAAACCTGCAATAGGTAAGTATTACCCATGGTAGCACATATGCCTAGTACTCTGGCCACATTCCTGCACTATATTCCAGAAGTTGTTTTGGTGCCATTATTATGTGGTCAAGTACTCGAATATAAATATGAGGAAAAGATCATGCATTGGGTGGAATTCAAACCACAGAATCCCCACACTACCTATCAGAGTTGTGCCTAGCCACTCGACCATAGTTACAAGTTAATGAATTATGACTGACAGTCATACTATACTCGTCTGTTTGGACAGGGTTTGGTGAACATACCATTGTTCACTTCTAGGTTAGGATAGATAGTAATGCGTGGGCCCCTGCCATGAAACATTTAGCAGTTTTCTATAAAATTGTAATTAACAAGATTCCTAACCATTATCGAATTAAAAATTGTGAAAATATCTATGATTTCTTCTTAAAAGACCACAAATAATTTTTACCGAAACATTTATGTCAAAATGTTATAGATTTCAAGATGATATTTAAATTTTGATCTTAAATTTAGGAAGCAGAAGCAATTCTACTCAAATAAAACATATCAAATATGTTACAATACAAGCATCACAAATCAAGCATTTCTATCGCACATAGGAAATGTGCTTGTAGCATTTGAAGAGGAGAGCGCGGAGCATGAATTGTTTTCGAGAGAGGGCGCGCACTTGCTTGAGGTAGACGTCGAGGTCAATGACCCCTCGCCTCAGCGCCTCCCCCATGTAGTAGATCGTGTCCTCAGTGGCTGCCTCCTCCGTGAACGTACTCACGATCCTGCGGGCAACACACACAGAATCATTAGCCAGCGTCGATGCCGATGGCATGATTACACAAGTTCTCATTCAGTCACTGAAGTTGAGCAACGTCCAGCGAGGCTAGGACTTGGATGGGTGACTATTCAAATTCGAAACCTAACCTTCGTGATGTTGGCTATTCCCGGTCCCACTCATGCTAGGTGAGGTTAATTTGAGTGGCTGGTTTATGAGTTTCCAGTGAATGAATATGACCCCCGTCGTAATATGACCATGCAGTTGAATCCAGATTTTAAAAAATCATTATTTTTTGTAAATTTATGCTTTCTCAAATTGACTAAAACATGAAACATGCATTGTTTTGAAACTATCAAAGGTGCCAGGAAATATCATTGTAGTAAAGGTATGAGAAAATTAATGTTTTTTTTCTATGTTTGAACTTACATAGTGAGAAAAATCTTCCGCTTTCGAAGATTTGACCTATGTTGGTTATAGGGCTTTCCATTTTTTAAGTATAGATAAAGTATAATTATAGTATAGTAGACATACTGTTTATAAATGGGCGCCGTTGTAGTGACAGCTTCATCCACATCGATTTCTGTCTTCTCCATAAGAACTGACAGTATGGAGTCTAGCTCTACATCTTTCTCTTTCAGAAATGAGATGTTTCGCTCTAACTCCGCCTGGAATGTAAATAAATGTTTAGTGTTATATCTTATTTTTAATAATAGGTAGTCTCCGTGGCCGAGTGAGTTGACGCACTAGGCATTGCATGCATGTTGATCTAGGTTTGATTCGTAAAGGTATATAAATATTTTAGATTCAATGTCCTGAAAATACGAAAAAGTACAAATGAATGGACCTAATTTTGTACTTTAAATAGTGCATCTACTTGTTATTGGTGATTTTCTATTTATTTTATTTATTTATTTAATACATGACAAGTAAATGGTTCAAATATACAGGGTGGGCAAAAGTCTGGAAACCCCTGAATAACTTTCGAATGGCTTCTTCGGTAAAATTAAAATTTTGTACGGTAAACCGGGCTAATAGGACCTTCTTTTAGAGTCTGGTCGATTTTTGTTACCGGCCCCCATGTCGGGGCCAGGGGGCCAACTTCATTTTTTTAAATACGAACCCCCACCTTGCGATACATTTTTGAAAAGGTCTTTAAATAAAAAATACATTGATGCAAAATTTATTTTTTTTAATATTAACTGTTTGCAAATGGCGTCCAACTTTCTGTATGCAGTAAAGTCTGGAAACCCCTGAATATCTTTCGAAATGGCTTTCTCAGTAAATTAAAAATTGTGTACGGTAATCCTTTGTAATTAGACCTTATATTAGAATGGGACCGATTTTTGGAAAGGTCTAATTACCCCGACTTACCGTGCACAATTTTAAATTTACTGAGAAAGCCCTTTCAAAAGATATTCAGGGGTTTCCAGACTTTACTGCATACACAAAGTTGGACGCCATTTGCAAACAGTTAATATTAAAAAAAATAAAATTTGCGCCAATGTTTTTCTTATTTAAAGACCTTTTCAAAAATGTATCGCAAGGTGGGGGTTCGTATTTAAAAAAATGAAGTTGGCCCCCTGGCCCCGACATGGTGGCCGGTAACAAAAATCGACCCGACTCTAAAAGAAGGTCTTATTAGCCCGGTTTACCATACAAAATTTTAGTTTTACCGAAAAAGCCATTCGAAAGTTATTCAGGGGTTTCCAGACTTTTGCCCCACCCTGTACAACAATGACAGTTTACATAATTCATAATATTTATAACTGAACTTATGCTAGTTTCTTTGGCTGTCGTCATCCCACACTAAGAGCCACACCTATGAAGTATGGTCCTTGTGTCGTGGGAGGGACATTTCTTGCAGGAACTCACCTTCTCTTTATCAATTCGCTCAAACATGCGCGTGAGCTTGAATTTCCCCTGGTTGAGCTCATTCTGAGTTTGCTTGAGGATTTCTATTTCTTCTTGAGCCTGCGCAGCTTGTTCGTTCATTTTACGTCGAATCTTGTCCTCGACAGCGGATTTCAGTGACATCTTGATGTGTTCATCCGTGATGGTACCTACGGTGGCACCTGCCTGAAAAGTGATAAAGAATACTTAGTAGCTCAATCATCCAGACAAGGGACTCGTATCCTGAAGGTCGGAGTTTCGAATCTCCAACAAAAAAAAAAGAAACGGTGTTACCACTAGGCTGCAGCAAGATAGATTTAAGCATTTTTTTTTTCTTTAATGTTGACGCCGCGCGCCGGACGGGATAAAATACGTGAAGCCACATAATATTTCAGAATGCTATTGTACGCTAAGAAATAATAACATAACCTTGCTAGATATATACAATGTAAATATACAATCCGCAATAGACATAGCTTAGACAATAGCTAATTTTAACTTCCAATATGATAATTTAGACCTCTCTATGTGTTTTCCTCAGTTACTAAAACAATTTAGAGGATGATAAAAACAGCATTTCTTAAAATACAAAAACATCTTGAATTTTTGGTTTAAAATAAATAATTAGCTACCTATTATTATTATTTTGATTTCAATTAATCTGTAAGTTTACTGTATCACATTCTCAATGTAAATGGACCTTTACAAAAAGACTATTCTTTTCAATAGACAAATAAAACTAAAATAGATATGCCGCGTGATCACGCTGCTGATAGCAAATCTATGTATGACACAAATCTCAAGTAACTTCCTAACTTCAAAACAACTAATGAGTTCGACTCAACTGTTAAAAAATTGCTAATCAACAGATTTAATCCTACCTCAGTAGCCTGATCGATTAAGCGACGGACTTGTAATCTGGAGGTCGGTGGTTCAAGTCCCAAGTTAAGTATAAATTTAGTAAAGCGAGTTTGAGTAGTTGTGATCTCACGATTGTCATCAGCACAAATATGATAACTTCTTTAAAACTTTATTTTATTTTATTAGAATTTATGTCATGATCTTAGACAACCTCCATGGCGTAACGGTCGTGACTACTGCTCATAGTCCAGAGATCCCGAGTTCGATTGGCGGTTGGGGCAGACTTTTCGAAGAAAATTCATCCAGCCGTAAAAAAAATCATACACAATGAATTGGTTACTGAACAGTTATCTTGTTGGTTAAATTGTGACAATGCAATAAAGTATCAACTTTGATTGAGTGTGTAAACTTACTCCAGGCACAGGAGGAGCGGGGCTAGGTGTGGGCATAGGAGGATAGGGGGTGGTAGAAGTGGTGGAGGGGGGATAGCCTGGATAAGGCATGGGCGGATATCCCATCCCGGCAGAGTTGGGTGGAGTGGGGTACTGAGGATACATGGACCCCCCAGGGGCGGCCGCAGCATTGGGGTTGTAGCCTGGGTACGCTGATGACGGGGAAGGGTACGGGTAGGGTGAGTTCATGTTGGCTCCAGGCATCGGCATGTTGTAACCTGAGAAGAAGGACAGCAGTCATAAAAGGGAATGAGAATACTATAGTTATACTATTTTTTTTTAATTAGAAGTCACCGTGCCCGAGTGAGCTAGCGCGCTAGGCAAAAATGAGTAGCTGCTTTAATGTGAGCAAAAATAAGATATTAGGATATTAAAATATTTGGAAAAGTCCTATGATTCTGCGCTACCCACTAAAAATTGTGATATAATAACACAAAAAAACACATTTACTTATTTACTGTTTTTATTTGACTGATCTCAGAATGATGTTTGTCAAGAGACATGGTAACATTTTCAATCAATTATATCATTTTCATTGGAACTTTATAAAGAAACGGATGTAGTCGCTGAAGTAAAGTGTGCAAGACTGAGGTGGGCAGGACTTGTCATCAGGGAGGATAATAATTACAATGTAAGAAAAGTTTGAGGAAGGAAACAGACCGCGTGGAAGACCAAAAACAAATGGTGAGATGTAACCTTGAAGGATATGAGAACACTTACCAACAAATAGAAAAGGATATGGGAACACAATTCGAGGCAAAGAATTATTTGCCTTCGACGGCAAATAATGCCGACAAAGGCATCTCTGGCCAATTGGCCATGGATGTAAATAAGTACTCGTATATCATTTTCAATTTTTATGGTTTATAATTATTATGGTTCAAATCATTATTAATCAAAGGATCTTATGAACCTCTTGGACTTACTTTGAACTGGGTAAGGCGCATTAGTTGGTGGGTTTCCGTTGAAGTTTCCTTCAGTTGAGCTCTTTCTGGAGGAGTAGAGGGGTGGTACAGAGCTAAATGCAGCAGCCAGAGTTTTGATGAGGCCATCCAGTTTAGAGTTTTGCTGGAAAGTAGAAAAACAAAGGCAATAAGAGGGACTGCAATACTAGATAGTTTTGAGCAAATATTTATTAATCAAACATTTTTTTCAATAAGTAAGGGGCTCCTTTTTTTTTAAAATGGAACCACCGTATTTGTGATACATTTCTGAAAATTAGTTGTAAAGAGATATTGTACATTTCATTTCACAGGTTTCAGTTTATTTTAAGAAATGAACTTGCTGTATTTTAGTTAAAAAAAATCTGGTGTAAACATCACACGACTTTCCTTATCCCCCAAAAAGAAGTCGAATTCCGCCACTGGTGACTCAACGGTAACGGATAGTTAAAAATCAGTGCCAAATTCGTAATCAGCACCTTAAAATCATTGGATTTGATATGTCGCAACCCCCATCTAGGGTAAATAATAAAAAAGTTAGTCCAAGCGGGTCCCCCCAAAATACCGGT